>VDFB02373365.1:261619848-261796183 GCA_007258455.2 Sequoia sempervirens
CCTAAAGCACCTGTACCTGATCCACCGGAACCACCACCTCCTCCATAATCACCACCATCATCATCTCCCTCCTCATCTCCGTCCCCCTCATCATCGCTACCACCCTCCTCCTCACCACTGCTCTCAACAACAACCTCCTCCTCACTAGGTAATGGCACTGGCTCATCAGGAATAGTAATTCATGGAGAGGGATGAAGAGCCAGATACTCTGCATAATCTATTGTAATAGTTGCCTCAACAATATCATGATGAATCTTTGAGACTAAAGGTTGTAGACCCTAGAACTCCTGAACGACAACATCATATGAAAGATAGGGTCCCCAATTTGTAGAATCTATCTGACGACAACCATAATGGGCAACACCCTAGGGCATGCCCTGTGCAATACCATACTGCTTGAGCACACTCCTAAACAAAAATATCTCCAAAACCCAATGAGTCTGACCAATTAGTAACATCGACTGAGAGAGATATGGCAACTGAATATCGTCGTCATCCTAGTGCTCGCAATCTAGATAAGGCCACCATGTGACAACCTCAACATTGTCCAACACTCTCCTCCAATGCTCCAACTTACCCAGTCTAGGATGAGTAAGAAAAAGAGCATTAATGTGCATATATGGCCTCATGGTAGGCTGTTGTCTCACCATCATTAGATGTGTAACAACTATATGCTCCCACGCCCACACGTGTAGTAATGTAACTCCTGCGGAAAAACTATGACCTCAGAGGTAGACAACGGAATGAAAATCATGATAAAAATGAGCAAACATACACATGCCCCATGCATATTTGGTACCGTGTACAACCATACTCTCCAATACATGGCCCCAACTGATAGAAAGTCCCTTTGACCTACAATAAGGACAAAGGAACCCTCCAATGAAACCATCAAGAACAGAAGGCAAGGTGGCATAGACATCCACCATATCACACCATGGTATCTTGTATCCACAAATCCTATCATCCTTGAATACTCTACGTAGAGCATTGGTCTCGCCCTACTCTGAAGAATCATATACTACAATATCGCTAACAACGGGTATCCTCAAAATCCAACAAACATCCTCAGGAGTCACTGTCATCTCACTAGTAGGAAGGTGGAAGGTATTATGCTCACTATGCCACCTCTCTGCTAGGGCTGTTAGGAGACCCCGATTAATCATAATCTGGGGCATATCTAATAGAGAAGACAAACCACAACGTGTAATAACTGTTGTCTCAGGATACGCTAGCTACGATATCAAATCAAAGGTCTTAAGGAACCGCTCTCGAATCTGTAGGTTTGTCAATGACTCCTATCATCACGAAATATTCAAAGTCAGTAATCTTTGTCAATTTATCAAACATCAATCATCCTATCAAATCTAATTAGCTTTGGTGAGATTTTGATCAAATCTCATGAGCAAGCATCATTGAACCTCACCTATCATGAGGTCAATCATCAATCTTAAAATTAGACCTCGCCTATCATGAGGATAATTATCGTCAATCAATCATCAGACCTCGCCTATCATGAGGTTGAACATCATCTACTCTATTGAGATCATCAATCATATCAAATCAAATGGCTGACATGATCAAAATTGACAAAATCAAGGACAAAATTGATAAATTACATCATTCTGACTTGAATGCATTAATACAGTGTTTTTATGTGCCACAACATTAGATGCACTATTAAAACACCTCGATGCGCTAAAACAGGTGATCAAAGTGCTATTTCATCAAATGCACCATTTCAGGAGGCAAATGTGCAACTTCAAGTAGTCAATGTGCTATATCATTGGATGCACTACTTTACCCTATGGATGGACCATTTTAGGTGACATAAGCCTCATTATAGCCTATGTGCTACTTTAACCTATATATGCACTAAATAATCTACCCCAAGCGCTAAAACAATGTATGCGATACAAAAATTGATCTATGCGCTAAACTAGTGTATGCGCTAGAATAGTAGGAAGATGCGCTGCTGCAGGCTACAAATGTGCTAAAAGAATTCAAAAGTTTAAAACTGAATAAAAACGTGCAAAAAATGAGAAAACACGAAAAACGAGGAGGTTCACAGGTACATACCGAAGGTCCATAAGCGGTTGGGCGGTTGTGTCGACGAATGCACTCGAAATAGTGAGTGTGGTAGGGGATTGACATTTTGCTCCACAAAATCTCCAAATCACTGTCTCTCGAATTTCAAAACTCAAATTGCACAAATGAATTCTAAAATCACCCTTTTTAGCTTTTTATAGAGTGATTTAATGTGATTTTTATGGGATTTATTTAATTTATTTACTGGAGGATTAATTCAAATTTCATCACAGGGGCATCTTTTAAATTGTTTGTCTGGAGATAAATTATTTCATCATCAAATTTATATCAAATCATCAAAAAATCATTGAAAAAAAAATAAAAATTGCAAATTTCCAAAATTCCAAAAAAAAAGAATCATCAATTTATCTCCCGAGGGGGCATATATTCATCATCACAACAAAATCAACATCTGGGGCATACTGAAAATTATTTTTGTTAGTACTAGCAGTAGTAGCAAAATTTTGTTTGAAGCAATGCATAAACACATCACTTCAAAGAGGGGAAAAATGTATACACCTAAAAATGGTCTGGATAATCTAATTAATTAAATACGATTTATTTGATTAATTAACCTTAAATTCATCTACTATTGAATAAAAAGAAATGTTTATTTATATAGTTCACAAACTATATTCTTTTGATTATTCTCTCTTAATTAAATAATCAAAACTTCAATAGTTTTTATTTAATTATCATTATCTCTCTTTTATTAAATAAGCAATATCAAAAATTGTTGTTTATTTTAATAATTGTTATTTCTTCCTAAATTTGAAACAAATCCAAATATTCAAATTTATGCACATATTTCTACAACTAATCATATCCACCTACCAAATTAGATATTATATGTCTAATTTGATTCATCTCAACCTTCACGGGAAAATTTGGAGACAAATTGGAGACAAATTTGCAAGTGAACTTCTTCATCTTCTTCCATTAATTCTTCCTATTTTCTGATTGAATATTTTTGTAGGGAGGAACAATCTCCATAATTAGCCCAGGCTTCTTCATCCTTCACCATTCAATCCTCAAGATCAAATCTAGACCTTTGCTTTGCTGCCCCTTCACAAATGTGCTACCGAAAATCTATAAATACAGTCTCTTTCTATAGGAAATAGATCCAAATTTGTGAAAAATTACTCTGCAGAAACACCAAATGAGCAATCAAGCATCTTAGCAATAGCATTATCATTTAGCAATAGCAATCATAAAATTTTAGAATCAACATCATGGTTGCATCATAGTTTTACTGTAGCTTCTTTTGTCAAGTTTCATGCCAATTTAGATTACAATAGTTTCATCATTATCATTTAGACATCAACATATAGGATTAGATTATTGCATTTAGTAGCATCTCATTCTCTAGATTGGCATTTTAATAGTCACAATGCTTACAAAATCTGAGAGCCCAACGACTTAATAAATCTATGGAGATAGAGAGCAATATGACGCTTTCAAGAGTTTTCCTATGTTAATTAGATTAATTATTGTTGATTCTCTTGATATAATGTCTTATTAAGAAGTGTTGTTTGCTATTTTACTCATTACTTATTCCACATTTACACACACCTCTAGAATGGGGATTAGAAATGGACAACTATGCACAGTTAAACTACTCTTCAAATTAGGAGGGGAAGCTCCCTCTTTGTTGATGATGCTTAAAAAGAATACTAAACTACTTCCAATATTTTTATTCTCAACTAAGAGCACAAGGCTATAAAACTCTTTGCGTCATAGATAAGGTTTTATCTTTTCCAAAACTTCAAACTACAACTAGGCCTAAATTATAGACCCTTCTGACAACTCAAGTAAACTCAGAGCTTGAGAGTTAGAAGTAAACGAGGAATAATTTGATTAACATAGAAGCTTAAATAAACTTACTTCCAGATCATACCTGAAGACTCATTGTACTTATAAGATGTAAGGTGAAATAAAAATTATACATGCAAAACACATAAGAGAAGAAACTAAAAGAGATCGAGCAAGTAAATCAAAGCAAAGAAGGCATAAGTTTACACTTTTATCAATTTCTAACAACAGTTACACTTCGGGGACAACAAATTGTAGTAAAGATAGGCTTACAATGTGTGATCAAACACCAGATTACACTTGACACAAGTTGAATGGTAACTGAACAACAATTTGCAGCTATACATGCTTACAAATTAGCTCTTACAATAATAGTTAGAAAATAATAGGCAAGGATGCCCTTATTTATACACAAAAAAGGAGTAGGTAACCCTAAAATATTCTTGCTTTAAGCTGACTAGACTTGCCATCTCGCAAGATTTATTTCTAAAAATAACACAAGATAACTAACTAACCACCTGTTGAAATCAATTAACTGATTTAAAAGTAGGTAAAGTTCCAACTATACATTTGATTTTCCCATTTTACCAAGAATAGATAAGCAAGAAACAAGAATAGCAAGTTAAACTTGGAAAAAGCATCGAGTTAACTACTGCTTTTAGTTCTATTCTTGGAAATCTTCGATACCCAAAATAGGTGACTCACTCATCTCCAAAAAGTGGATTCCTGAAAAAAATTTGAGGTCTGGGTTTTGTAGACAATCATGTTTTGAAGAGACCCAGATCATTAGATGTTGAAAAAGCTGAGGGCTTCCCAAAAAAGTAGACTTTTTGGAAATATAAAATTTCCCAATCTTGAAGAGGAGCAAAAAGTATATGGACCCAAATCTACAAAAACTAAAAAAGTTGACCACCTATTTTTGAAATGTGATACCCTAGTAGATTAGACCATGAAAAAGCGTGCCTCCGTGTTTCCCAATCCCAAATCCACGAAGAACACAGAAAAAACACTCCATTTGAGCTTCTGAATCTTTATGAGAAGAATTTTTTTTTTTTTTCCTCTGGATGCCAACCTACAAAATATGAAGAACAAATGCCAAAAGCCTTTTTGAGTAGAGTTTGAAGAAGAAAAAGCACTTTCTTCACAAAAGCTCTAAAATTTTGAAGCCTATCCATGAAGATAGAAACTTTATATGCAAAAATTTGAGTCTGTTTGCTCATGTAACGGTGGATTCCTTCTTTGTAGCTACAAAAAGCGCACACGTGATGACATATTTTTGATAAAAAATATAATGTCCCCTTCACACTAGCCACTCTTGATAATTATTTAGCCTTACTTATTCCTGAAGGCTAAATGGAGAAATAAGGGAATATTGATTAAATTAATTATTTGTAAAGTTATCTCAATAATGAAAAATTATAAGATAGCTTTATATTTAATTAATTTAATAAAGTGACTAAAATAAATATTAAATCATAAAATTGCTTGGAATAAAACAATATTATTTTCTACAAGCTTCCTTGAGGTGAATGAAAATTCTTTTATAAGGAGTTCAATGCAAGTCACTTTCATCATGTCTTGAGTTATTCTACTACATACCTATTTGGTGAAGAGTTGCGTGCTTGCATTTCCCAAAGGTTTGAAGGCTCTAGGGTGCCAGTTTTGGTTGTGCAATATCAACCCTAGCTGGATTGGAGTGAGGGATATTTCAGTCTCTCATATTGAGAAAAATTGTGTGGCCTTTGGCCAAATTTTGGAGACAATAATTTATGGAGTTTTATTGATGCATATCTTTGGTGATTTTGTGAGCTTTTTCAAGATAAATTGTTGTCGTTATTAAAGTTGACCTGCAGACTTAATATTCAGATTTTTGCTCATAGAGGTTGCTTCTTGCATCGATCTTGCATCGATTTCTTGTGGGCATTGGATCGCTCCAGCTAGGGATCCTAGGAGATGATGCTAGAAGGTATTTGGAGTGGTTTAGAGGCTACCACAATTTTATATTGAAGGTTGCACATCAGAATAGGGGTGACACCTTTAGGGGATCTATTCATCGTAAGGAAGGCTCCTTAATTGTTGATAGGGTCTTCTATAGGATGCCACTTCACCTATAGATCATATTAACACAAAATCACACGTTCATTTCATCATATTTGCATATTTTGCACTGTAATAAATTTGAGTATAAATCACAACCTTTAGGGCATTTGCATGATCATATTTGTAATGAAAAATTAGTCACTTTCTTGAGCATTGTAATCATATTTTTAACAAATTTAAATAAGAAGGTGGAGATTGAGGTTGCATACAAATTGTTTGTCCAAATGTCCAACTAGCTGTAGTTATCATTTTCAATCATCTTTATCATTGAAAAGTCAAGAAATACAATACATTACTCTTCCATTTGCAATTTAGTCAGTTTCATTCTTGCATTTGAGTTATTTAAATTTAGATGTTTCTCATATACTTCAAAACACAAAAAGAAAACGTCAAAACAACAATGAAAGAGCTTGCACGCCAAATGTTTGTCAAAATTCTAGTAACTTCAAATTTAGAAAATTATAATCAAATTTGGAAAGGCTCTTTATAGTGGTATCAAAGCTATGATTCTTCCAACCTGGAGGGTTTAGTGTTATCATATGCAACCACCAGAAGTGGGTTCTCATAGGTACTATACTCGTAATAGAGCAGCACAACAAGGGAAACAAATTGTAGATACACAACAAGATACAATGGCGGATAGAAGAGGGAGTAACCCTAATTGAGAAGAACCAAGAAGAGAAGAGCTATCAAGTGATGTACTCATGAGAGCACATATAGAAGAGCAAAGATCAACAAATCAACACTTGGCATAGATGATGGATATGTTGATAAGAAATACGATCAACAACAATAGCAATATGAATGGGGGAAACAATGGTCAAGGAGATAATTCATTCAATAACAGGACTCCTAACCACAGGACTATACAAACAGGGTCAAGACCCATGATGCCAATCTTTCCAAATAGAGAAGAGTCACAAGAAGATAATGAGCTCTCAATGATTGTGCTGCAAGAGCAACTTATAAAGGATTGGATTAATGCTAGTCTAGGGTTCCAACATGATATTTCTCTATGTGAATACATTGACTTGATGATGAGACATAGACCCGATAGGGGTAATCAAGAGCATCACAATGAACTCAGGAGGAAGGTAGGAAAATTGAGTTTGCCTTATTTTGATGGATTTGGGAAGACATCAACACGAGCTTGGGTGCAAAAGGTTGATAATTATTTTCAACTTAATCCTATGCTCGAGGATGAAGCAATCAAATATGCCACTATACATTTGGATGGAGTTGCACATGAGTGGTAGCATCACGGTTTAGTGAAAATGGGCTATGATTAGATCACCTCCTATGCAGAATTCATTGAGAGGTTGATTGAGAGATTTGATGTTAGGGATCCTGCACTCCACTTCAAGGAGTTAGATCATTTGAAACAATGGGGGTAATTAGACACTTATATTATCAATTTCCAGAGGTTGGTTGTTCTAGTGACCGATATCTCAGAGAGAAGGTTGTTGGTCCTATTCATGGATGGGTTGATGGATCCCTTGAGAGGTTGGGTTAAGGCTCTTGATGAGACCATAAAACGACTCATGATATCTATGAAATAACATCTATTTCCTTCGCATATAAAGTGGATCTAAGTGTAGTTTCTGAACTTATGGTTTATTTAGAATGAAATAAAGAAGTTATATTTGGTTATTTCTTTATAAATTATTGTTATCTTATTGTCAACTATTACCATTAAATCTTGGAAAAAGGTGTTATATTGTATACATGTAGCTCCAAATATCATGTTCTGAAGATGCTCTGGAACTTGCTAACACAGTTGCTGCGATGCCCTGGAATAGCTGCTGCGATGCTCCAGAATTGTTGTTGCCATACCAACACATAATACTCTGAAGATGCCAATATTGTGCTAAAGTATAGTTGGATCAATCAGTTCTTTGATATCTATAAATATAATTTCTATAGTTAGATATCCTATTTTTAGGCATTACCATTTATGGTAATGGCCTAAATTAATCTAGTTGTATTCATACTTCAAAATTTGTAAAACTGGATAAGTATTTTTAGTTCATAGTTTGTTGAGGCGGTTCCAACGTCTTCCTAGAAACGTGGATCATGTTGCCTATTTTTGGATAAGTATTATTTGGCATTAGATTGCCTAGATTTTTGGTAATCTATTATTTGGTGTTGAGATGCGTTTAAACACACATCTCCTTCTCATTTTTGAGAGAGCTTGAAGTAGAAAATCAATAAAAAATATATATTCTAAGTTTGAGCAAAAGCCTATGTTCTAAATAAAATCCTCTTCCAAGGAATGAGATGGCCACTCATCCCAGGGAAGATGGATCAATGTATTTTATTTGTTTATTTATTTCCTTATTCTATAAATTTTTATTCTTTTTCTTTTATGTTTTGTAAACATTTGTCTATGTAGTCTGTTGTAAACCTGCAGGTGTTTTCTGTGTTTATTATTTTCTTTCAATTCGATAATTTACTTTTTGCAAGTGTGCTCTTTTAATTTCTGCAAGTGTGCTATCTGATTTCAACAAGTGTGAAGTGTGGTAGAAGGGTTGTTAACCATAAATCTCTCTCTCCTATTGCATATTTCCTTTGGATGTCATCCTTGGAATGACATGATTAAATGGCGTGCTTGACGACCTCATCAGCTCTCAATCCTACTTCATTACAAGAGCAAATTAAGAAGGCTAGAGAAATGGAGTCTAGCAATCAAAAGAGAAAGTTCTCAAGCAATCAAAAGAATAAATATCCATCTCACAACTCTTCCACACACAAGGATAAGGGCAAGAAGCTTGTTCATAAGGAACAACCCAAGAGAAGTATAGAAGAAGAAGAGGATCACATAGAGTGTAGAAGGAGGAAAATATGCTATCATTGCATAGAACAGTGGGATCCAAGACACCATTTCCTTGAAAAAGAAAAGGTTCACTTAATTGAAGTCAGATCAGAAAGTGAAGATAGTGATGATGAGGGGCAACCAAAAAACAATGAGGATAGTAGCTCAGATGAGGAGCAACCCCAGGATGAGGGCAAGAGTAGCATTGTTGCTATGCTATCAAGCACACCAAGATTCAATTACTTCAGAGTCAGGGGATGTTTACAAGGACAATGCATCACCATTTTGATTGATAGTGGGTCCACCTACAACTTCATTGATGCAACCATAGTGGCGAAACAGGGGTTGCCAACATAATATTTTGAGGGTTTTAATATGATGGTGGCAGATGGATATAACATGTCATGCACCAGGAGAATTCAACAATTGCTTATCACATTTAGAAATTACATAATCAATGATGACTTCTATGTGGTGGAATTAGGTGACACAAATGCTATCCTTAGTATTTAGTGGCTCCATTCATTGGGGAAATATTCACAAAACTTCAAGACTATGGAGCTCAAATTCAGAGCAGCGAATGGCAGGAGAGTTGTGCTTAGAGGTATGACTACTGGGACACCAAAGGTTGTGTTAGCTAAATGCATGAAGATCATTTTTTTGCATGGTGATATAGCATGGGCAGCTGAGTGTTTGATCACCACTAAGGAGACTCTTGATTCAGATCAACCATATAACATTGAAATTCAAGAACTATTAGGGAAGCATGAATAGCTGTTTGGAGAGATACCCCAAGGAAGGCCATCTAATCGAGGATTTGAACACACTATTGAGTTGGAGGAGGGGGTCAATCCAGTCATCACCACCCCCTATCATCATCCTAAAAATTTCAAGGATGATATTGAGAAAGGAATCGAGGAATTGCTTGAGATGGGACATATTAGATTGAGCTCTAGTCCTTTTGCTTCCTCTGTGTTTTTGGTGAAGAAGAAGGATGGGACAATAAGAATGTGCATCAATTACAAAGATCTCAACAAGAAAACCATTAAAAATAGGTACTTGATACCCAAGATTGATGAGTTGTTGGATGAGCTTCATGGGGCAGTGTACTTTTCTAAGATTGATCTTCGCTCAGGGTACCATTAGATCAGAGTCAGAGCAGGATATACATAGGACTACATTCCAATGCCACTATGGACATTATGAGTTTTTGGTCACATTTGGTTTGAAAAATGCACCCGCTGCATTTCAATCATGTATGAACCACATAGTCAAGAAGCAGTTGTGTAAGTTCCTCTTAGTATTCTTTGATGGCTTGCTCATTTATAGCAAGACCTGGGAGGAGAATTTGAGATAGCTTGATGAGATTTTGACCATCATGGAGAAGTCATTATATGATAAGTCCTCTAAGTGTGAGTTTGGCTTTAGGGAGATTTGGTATTTGGGGTATGTGATCAGTGCACAGGGGGTACAGGTTCATCAAGAGAAGATTAAGATGATACTTGATTTGCCTACACCTAGGAATCTCACTGAGCTGTGTGGATTCTTTGGATTATGCAATTATTACAAATGCTTTGTGAGAGGGTTTTCACAGTTGGGAGCACCTTTAACAAACTTAAATAAGAAGGGTGCATTTAGTTGTTCAGATGAGGCCCATCAAGGTTTTGATAAGATCAAAAAGCTGATGAGTAGTTTTCCAGTTCTAGCACTTCCATACTTCACCCAGCCTTTTGTTCTTGAGTGTGATGCTTCAAGTGAAGGAATTGGAGCTATGCTAATGCAGAATCAACACCCATTGCTTTTGAGAGTCGCAAGTTGAGGGGACCTGAGAGACTCTACTCTATATATGATAAGGAGATGCTTGCCATAATGCATGCATTGGTGAAGTTCATACAATACTTGGTTGGAGGGCAATTTGTGGTGAGGACCGACCACAATAGCCTCAGGTATTTCTTGGAGTAGAAAGATTTGAATGAGAGGCAGCAAAAATGGGTTAGTAAGATATAGGCCTATGACTTTGATATAGAGTATATGAAAGGGAAGGAGAATGTTGTCATTGATGCCCTCTCCAGGAGACCTGTCGCTTGTTCACTTTCAAAGGTTTCTACTGATTGGAATTCTTTCTTACTAGTTGAATACTCCAAGAATAAATTTGCATGCAAGGTGATGGATGGACTAGTTCAGGATGGCAGGTACCAAGTGGTGGATGATGTGATTTTCTACAAGGACAGAATCTATTTGGTGCCAGAGACTAAGTTGAAGGAGAGGACCTTGCAAGCTTCACATGACACTCCTCTAGCAGGCCATCAGGGCTATTTTAAGACATACTGACATGTTAGAGATAGGTTCTCTTGGAAGGTCCTCGAGGATGATGTTTTGAGACATGTCAGGGAGTGTGTGACTTTCCAGCAGAACAAACCTAAGCATACACATCCCGCTAGTCTATTGCAGTCATTGCCCATCCCAAAGCAGAAGTGGGAAAGCATTTCCATAGACTTCATCATAGGTTTACCCAAGGTGGATGGGAGAGATTGTATCTTAGTGGTGGTAGATCAGTTGATGAAATATGCCCACTTATTTGCTATTCCTACAAAGTACAGGGCACCACAGGTAGCTGAGTTGTTCTTTTGTGAGATTTTTAGGTTGCATGGGCTACCTAGATTCATAGTCAGTAATAGGGATAGTAGGTTCTTGAGCGCATTTTGGTAGGAGCTATTCAAGTTGGAAAGTATAGAGTTGAATCTGAGCACGAGTTATCACCCTCAAATAGATGGTCAGACAAATATTGTCAATAAGTGGGTTGAAGGGTACTTGCACAACTATATTTTAGGTCAGCAGAGAGCATGGGTTAAGTGGTTGCACTTTGGAGAGTATTTCTATAATACCACTTATCATATGTCCATTGGGATGTCTCCTTTCTAGGAACTATATGGATATGATGCACCATTGTTCATGGATTTGGATTTTGGTGAGAGCAGAGCCCAAAAGGCCAAGGATTGGATCCACAAGAGTCAAGATATATTGAGAGCACTCAAGGAAAACTTACAAGTGGAACATAATCAACAAAAGACCTATGTTGATAGACATAGGGTTGAGCGTAACTTTGAGGTGGGAGAATTAGTCTACCTTCATTTGCATCCCTACAGGCAGTCGTCCTTGGAGAAGAGCAGTGTAGAGAAACTCAAACCCAAATTCTATTGACCCTACAGGATTATCAAGAGAGTTGGAGAGGTAGCATATGAGTTGGAGCTTCCAGAGAGCAACAAGATTCATAATGTATTTCATGTTTTGTGCCTCAAGAAGGAACTTGGGAAACATGTTACTTCTTCTTCAGAGCTTCCACCATTAGATGAGGAGGGGAATTTGGTCTTAGTCCCTGAGGAGATCATAGATACCCAAGAGAAGAGATTGAGGAACAGGGTGGTAAAGGAGTATTTGGTGAGATGAAGAGACTTGCCTGCTGAGGATGCCACATGGGAGAGTAATTAGATTCTATGTGCATCCTAGTTTGCAATTGATTGAGGGAAAGCAATTTTTGGAAGGGAGGAATATAATGTACCCTTCACACTAGCCACTCCTAATAATCATTTAGCCTTATTTATTCCCAAAGGCTAAATGGAGAAATAAGGGAATATTGATTAAATTAATTATTTGTAAAGTTATCTCAGTATTGCAAAATTATAAGATAGCTTTATATTTAATTAATTTAATAAAGTGACTAAAATAAATATTAAATCATAAATTCACTTGGAATAAAATAATATTACTTTCTAGAAGCTTCTTGGAGGTGAATGTAATTTTTTTATAAGGAGTTCAATGCAAGTCACTTTCATCATGTCTTGAGTTATTCTACTACATACCTGTTTGGTGAAGAGCTATGTGCTTGCATTTCCCAAGGGTTTGAAGACTCTAGGGTGTCGGTTTCAATTGTGCAATATCAACCCTAGCTGGATTGGAGTGAGAGATATTCTAGTCTCTCATATTAAGAAAAATTTTGTGGACTTTGACCAAATTTTGGAGACAATAATTTATGGAGTTTTATTGCTGCATTATTTGGTGATTTTGTGAAATTTTTCAAGCTAAATTGTTTTCGTTATTAAAGTCAACCTACAAATAGAATATTCAGATTTTTGCTCATAGAGGTTACTCCTTCCATTGATTTCTTGTGGGCATTGGATCGCTCCAGCTAGGGAGCCTAGGTGATGATGCTAGGAGATATTTGGAGTGGTTTAGAGGCTGCCACAATTTTATATTGAAGGCTACACATCAAAACATGGGTGACACTTTTGGGAGGTCGATTCATCATAAGGAAGGCTCCTTAATTGTTGATAGAGTCTTCTACAGGTTGCCACTTCATCTAAAAATCATATCAACACAAAACCACAGGTTCCTTTAATCATATTTGCATATTTTGCATTGTAATAAGTTTGAGTATAAATCGCAGCCTTTAGGGCATTTGCATAATCATATTTGTAAGAAAAATTAGTCACTTTCTTGAGCATTGTAATTACATTTTCAAATATTGTAGTTAGTCCATCGCATATTAGTATTTCATATTTAAATAAGAAGGTGGAGATTGAGGTTGCATAGAAACTGTTTGTCCAAATGTCCAACTAGCCATAGTTGTCAAATGTTTTCAGTCATCTTTATCACTAAAAAGTCAAAAAATACAATACATTGCACTTCCATTTGCATTTCAGTCAGTTGTATTCTTGCATTTGAGTTATTTAAATTCATATGTTTCTCATATACTTCAAAACGCAAAAAGAAAATGTCAAAACAACAGTGAATTAAGAGCTTGCACGCCAAGTGTTTGTCAAAATTCCAGTACCTTCAAATTCAAAAAATTATAATCATATTTTTCAAGGCTCTTTACAAAATCATACACATTTGATGGCATCATCAAACACGTAAAATCTCTCCAATGTTAGCCATTTTCTTCGTTTTTCAACTTTTGCTTGCTTCTACTTCTGGTGAGGCCTGCCTCCAACTTCGATGAGACAACAATCTAGTGTTGCCAACTGATAAAATATGTTTGACCATGGAAATATCATGTTTGACCACTATTGAAGTGATCCTCAGCTTCATATCGGCGTTCGACGTCGTCTGATCATGATTGCAGACCCCAAAAGTGATCAACGGAGGTTGAACTAGAAAGAAGGCATGTCAAGGTAAAAAATATTCTAAGTGTTGAAAACCTAGGCGCCCGTGGCTGAAAGGGGCACCTAGCATCCCATGTCTTAGCCAAAAAATGACTAAGGCACCAAATTCTAGGTGCCCCTGATTGGACAAGGCGCTTAGACATCCCAGAGTTAGAGAGGATCTTTTTATAAATTTCATAATTTTTGGATTTTCCTCTGTTTCGCGTGAACTCCACCTTTTCTCAATCATTGATAGCTTGACATTATTTGCACAACATTTGAGATTTTGAATCTGATACCTGGTAGCAAATAATCCTCCATTGATGACCTTGAAGCTCGTGCTTCACCTTCTGAAATAGCAAAATTAACCCACCAGAGAAATCCTAACCTTTTGATGATTCTGACTGGACCAACCTGATTAGGAAGTATTTTTGACCAATCACAATCAGTTAGAGCCCTCCAAACAAAGATTCTATTTTTAAAATTTTTCTCCAACATCCATTTGGCAACAAACCTAGAAAACCTTGAATCATGACTTTCCAAAAATAGAAACTTTGACTTTTGAGAATTTTTTTTACAAGACTTTGACCACTCTTACAAAATACCTTAATGAAGAATTTTTTTTGATTGGGCACAACAATCCTTAGATTTAGTCCTTTTTTTGAAAACTTCTTGAAGCTCTTGCTAAAACCATGTGGTGCATGTTGCATCGCTTGGCCAAATAGTTCATCAAACCTCTAGCCGCACCTAGCCTTTTCTCCTTCAATACCTTCATGCATGCTTTTAGGATGCTCGTCTCTACACCATCTAACCAAACTCTTCCTCCTTAGTGCATCAATGGTACCCATGTGTTGTTCTCTTGAGCCCAACATAGCATAACCAAGGAGGTTGCAATGACCTACAAGTTTATACCGTAATCATCGATATCAAATTCAGTACTCGATGACTTTGGCATCACGTATCATAATTTCTTCCATGTTATCATAAGCTTGAGTCGATCCTTTGCCTCAAATACTCTGCTGCAACAATGTTATCTGATTTAAGTCTGATTCTTTATCAATCGAGAGGTAGGATTTAATTTCTATCTGCCCCTATGCATATAAAATTTTCAACACAAGTTAATAAATATATATATATTCTCCAAAGCATCCATGATTCCTTTAGAATGATAAGTGAAGACTGTGGAGATGTCATTGTTAGCATAATCTATACATACACCCAAATGCTATGCATGGATATCCTGTACTCTCGATGTCTCTCTAGGTCGCGGATGTAGGTAGTAACCATTATGAGTTTTGCTTGAAATATTTTTCTTGATTCTTTAAACATATCCATTGGGAAGTAACCTACAACGTTATTTTTCTATTTGGACCATGCTTCATGAGAAATTTTCACAAGTAGTTGATATGCCTTATTGATGGTTCCTCTCATGCATGTGTGCCTAATAAGATATTCTCAATGCCAAAACTCGTATTGGTTTAAGCATCTTTATATTGTTTTACCCGTGTCCTTATTGAGGTATTATAGAGTGAAGTCCACAATGCCACTTATCTGCATGTAATTCTAACATTATGAACAAGATTCCAGTTTTAGTCCTTTCCTATTTATAGGCGGAGACTAATGTTTTCGGTTGCATTCTTTCCGCTATTAGCTTGTCTCGGGAGGCAGGTTAGGGGTACCAAATTTGTTTTAACCTATGGTTCTGAAGAATTTGTTTATCAAAGAGTTATTTTAGTTATTTCTTATGATTGGCGGAGGTAAATATTTTGCATTTCACTAATGTTTTATGGTGTTGTGGTGTCTTCACGGTGAGGGTAAGGTGGCATTGTTCATGGAGTTCATGTGTCTCACCTCTGTTGTCACATGCTGCATTCATGGCTAGCACAATTTTTTTTACATACACAGGGTTGCCTCGCCTTCGAGTTCATGTGCCTCACCTCTGACTTCTATTTATTTCTTATGGTGCTTTTCATTCTCATGATATTTTCTCCAGGCGACTAGGGTTTTGAAATTTGCTAAAAAAGGAAGGCTCCCATTTTTGGGAATACGTGAGGGGGATGCTATGGGAAAACGGTTGAGGAATTTGGCTTTACACTTGTCGTTGTCAATTAATGGAGATTTTCTAAATTATCTCCAAAAAATCCATTTTGTACATATCTTGCATTCATTTTTTTCAACCCAGAGACCACATCTCTCTCAGAGGCATTCTATCAATAGTTCATGTGCCTTGTCTTTGTCTCCACATTTAGAATACATATTTACCAGGTAGAGTGAAGGCTGGCATAGGGGTGGAATCTGAAACCACATGATACAATTTGTGCAAAATGATGAGGTAAGTTACCAGCCATGGTTTAGCGATTTTGTTTGTTGTTAGGTTGGAATCTATACACAACTAGGCCATTTTTTGATGTATTTTATGTCATTATAAAATAAATGTTTTTGTCTATTAAATGAAAGCAATGGTTCTATGGTTGCAAGTATGCATTCTTCCCTCTGTCATTGAACACCATGTATGAGATGGTAACAAATCCATTCACAAGCTAAATGCTTTAAAGAATGATCTTCAAGAATTAGATTTTAAGACCAACTGTGAATCAAGAACTCTCACTTATTTTTTCCTCCTCTACTGTATGGAATTTCATTCGGCCTATGTTTTCTCCCACTGTGAGGATTGCAATATATCCAAAACAATGGCTTAATTCGATGTCTTGATGAAAAATCTGTCCAGTATGATTCTCACTTCCCATGGATGTATTTATCCCCCCCACATTTCTTATCAAGTTTGAAACCCAATAACCAGCATCCATTTTCCTATTTAAAATATTTCCTTGGGCAGACTCACTTTCAGGCCTCATAACATTGGTCAAGAATTGAATTGAAAATTCTAGGTGTAAGTTATGCGGTGAGATTAAGCCTCTTCAATAAATCAATTTTGTGCATATCATTCATCGTTGTTGTCTCAAGATCACATATCTATGAGGTGTTCTATCAACAGTTCTTGTGTCTTTCCTATGCTTCATTCATGAACTTATTCTATCAAACGGTTCTCATGCCTTGTCTATTCTTCCACATTTTGCATACATGGCTTCTAGAGCTCTATGAATGGACTCTCCATCAAGAATCCCCTTCCAGGATCATCTCCATACCCTGCTTTTGAGCACCTATTTTGACATACATAGGCAATATGTTGGCTATAGTCAAGGAGTGTGGTTATATACCTGGAAATTGCCTTTGCTGGGAAATTCCTAAAGCCCTTTTTCAAACCCATTTTGTGCATATCTTACAATTAAAGCATTCCATAGACCACAATTTGTTGAGGCTTTATGTCAAACAAGTCACATGCCATGCCTGTGCTGTCGTATTTTGCATACAACTTTTTGTCAAAAAATCCACTTGCCTAGACTAGGGTTGCACATTTTAAATGCATTCTATCAAAGCATTGGTGACTAATTTTTGTCCAAGAAAATCTCCTTTCATTATACTTTGATGGATATCTATACCCTATTCCAAGGTGTCCATTATGGCATAGGCACATAGGAAGTTGGCAAGACCTATGGAGTTCGGCCTTATACCTACCGATTGTATTTGCTTGAATGTGTTTAAAGCATTTGCAATTAATCCATTTTGTGCATGTCTAGTGATCATTGTAATACCTCTCTGAGAAATTTCAAGTTTATGCAGTCAAATTCAGAATCATTTAAGATCTAAGAATTAGATGTGTTCATTTAATCAATGGTGGAGAAATATCAAATTTGAGGGTTTTTTTTTTGGATAGTGGGGAGGGCAATATTTTTATAGAGATAATACTTTCTATGGATGCTCTGATGATTGCTTGTTTTCTAGATCTAAGAATATGTTCCAAATTGTTTTGTTTCAGTTATATTCTTATGCTCCAAACATATTGTTCAAGTTAGGATTATTCTATCCTGCTTTAACCAATTAGTTTCTACTTTATATTTGCTGATTGGATATCTACAATCATCTTGGCCTCAAGATGAGTTTTCCTCTACGGTTTATAGGCTACAATGCCAGGGTAAAGTAGGGTAAAGAAGCTCCTGCCTTTTCTCAAGGCTTCTCGATACTATTAGTGTTTTTTGATTCATTAGGTCTAGCTTTTCTTCAGTATATTGTTTGGAGATGAATAACATCTTCTCTAGCTAGCAATATCATAACCCAAATGGGTAATTTCATCTGCTTTCTTTAGCGAAGGCCAGATGATATTCATGGATTTTGGCTTGGGAACATTCTTTAAATTGATAGTTGGTTAAGCCACTCTTCACATATTCTTCAGACTTCATTTCCTTCTCATTCTTCAAATTGATTTAGATTTTGATAGTATGAGTGAATCCTCCATGTTGAATTATTTGTGGGTTTCTATGTTTTAACTTTTATCTATTTCTCTTGAGCTTCTCAAGTATTGTTAGTGAAAAATTATTTTCCACTATTTGCTGTGCATGGCCAATTGTACATTTTAGACTTACTTTAAGGCTTTCTTCCATTGGTTTGTTCATTGTATACAAACATGATTGTAATTGGAGTCCTGTTTTATAGTATTGTGGTATGGATCTTTTGAACAATCTGTAGTCAGTAGGCGAACTCTTACCTTGCTCACTTTAGTTATCTTTGCTATTTTATTACCATTCTCTTTTATTGCTAAAATAACAACCTTTGCATTAGACTCTAGCATGCATAAAGTTACAATATAGCTAGGCTATGATATGCATCACAATTCATTACCTTTTGAACTGGTATCTTATACTAAACCACTTAAGGTTGTTAACCTAGAGAAATGACATAAATCATAAACATGATGTTTATGTTGGAAGCTTTTCAAAGTTGATTACCTACAACATTGACAAGTGGGCATTGGGTATTCATTATGAATATGCTACTTGTTGTAATGATCTCTCCCATTGCTGCCCACATGATTTTCCAATATGTGATTTGAAAGCAAGGAGTTTTCATAAGGTTATACATCCTTTTTTTTGTTCCTTACATGGTTTTCCATATTTTTTTCAACTTCCATTCATGTTCCAATTTCATTTCATGGATTTTTGTAATAAATTTAGGAAGCTTTTTTTGTTGATGTCTTTGTGGATTGTTTTAACAGATCTAATAGTTTCTCATTTGTATTTACAGAGTCAAAACCATCCGTTTGGAGAAAATATCCTCAACCGTACTCAAGCGATGCTTCATTCAATTTAGAACCTCTTACACTAGCATACCAAACACTCCCCCATCAACACCACCTTACCTATCATCAAGCATTCTTTTGCTTTAAAGATCAACACCATCGATAATATTTAACAAAGGCAGTTTCATTTGAATGGTTGAGGCATTTATTTTGGGCTTTGAAGTCAACAATTGATTTTTTATGGACTCTTGTTTTTCAAATGTTGATGGAGAGTGAAATTACAACTCTTTCAAATGTTAGTTCTATAAGTTTTTCACTTTGATATATTATGTATTTAATGAAATATAGAAAAGCATTTGCAAAAAATTCTATTACAATTTTTGATAATTAATTACTTCCATAGTCCATAGCATCTTATTATATAACAAATAACTTGTTTCCATGCAAAATTTCCTTCCGAATAAGAAGTTGATTTGAAGATGCAATTCTCTATCCATTTGACATTTCTTGAACATGTTATTTTCTTAAACATGTGATTTCTTGAACATATGTTGTTAGACTACTGACAGTAGGCATTTGAAATATGGAGAAGCAATATTTGTAAAGTAATTCTCTTTAGTGAATATATAGATTGTTATATTTTTGTGTATCTCTAACTTTGCACTACTATCATATCTCTAAATTCTACTATATGTGGATCTTTTGAGTACTATATCTTGAGGGGGCTCTATGATCATGCGGTTGAAAACATTTATAGCCATGTAATATCAAATGGAATGAACTTAGTTTGGTATCTACTGGACCACATAATGGACCAAGGATTTTTGTTGAGATAAAATCATAATATCCAAAAAATTACAAAATACAAAAGGGCAGTTGAAAGTGCGATTTGTGAAACAAGCATATCTAAAAACACATTTCTTTTATGTTCACTTTTGCACTAACTAATATCATTTATACATATAGGTAGAGCTCTAAAGTAATCATAATCTCTGGTCAAAAGCTAATGATGTTTCAAAGTTTTTCTGATTGGTTTCTAAAGTATAGGCATGTGCTTTCCTATTACAAAGTGTCTTACATAAAATAATATCTCACAAAGTTAATTTGATGTAGGGATTCAATTTAATGCAATGCTATTGTACTAGCTTTGAGTGGTATATAAAATTTAAATTTGAGGTCTATACAGTTCTTCCTATTTCAGTGTTCCCTTTCTAAGAAGTCTTGAAAGGAGGGTGTTGTTGTCCAGATTCAAGAAGTTCTTTTTAAATAACTCTTTTGATCTACATGTATTTAAGCCATCATTAGTTGTTCATTCAGTGTATCTTCTTAAATTAAATAAGATTATATTAGTAGAAAAAGACATAGCTCCAAATACCCTTCTCATTTTCTGGATCACTGCAAGAATAGTTTGTGCAAAGTTTTATATTCTTCAGAAGCTTCTCTTTAATTGGGGCTGAAAAACTGTCACAAAGAAATATAATAGGTTATCTCCATGAACATTCTCTACTCACAAGTTTAAGTGACTATCCATGTTTATAATTATTATGCTCTGACATGCCTTAATTTACGTTGCAGAATCATAATACTCATAATATTGTTTTCCCTACACCTAGAATTGCTTAAGGTAGGGACTCTAGCTCGTACAAAGCTCTTATTCTTAAATGATTCTACCTGGGTCTTCTCTGAACACTTCTTGAATACAAGATATATGTTTCCAATTATAGGGATGTTGGAGTCATATGAAAATACCCTCTGTATAGTTACTAAATCTATTATACCCTCGTAGGAAACTTCTCTTAGTTGTGTTCCTTTATTCAAGTTGAGTATTTTGCATGTTGAAAGAAATTGGTAATGTATATCTGCCCTATGGTGAACAATGAATTTAGTATGTTCTAAGCATCCATGGTGAATTCCCTTATTAATTATGATCTTCCACCTCCATTTGTCACCTCTTAAGGATGGTTCTTTAAAGGTGTAGGATAAAATATCAATTTATAAGATGCATATGTGCGGGTATTTTTGTATCTTGTAATCTCATATTTCCTTTACAAGTACTTGGTATTTAAGTATATTAAGTTAATGAAAGTAATATACTAGGATTTAAAACACCTTATGTATTGTAGGCTATAAATTGAATATTTTTAATTTAACATTAAGTCTTATAGTCATTCAGGTTAAATCTAAAACTATGAAAAAGGTGAATGCATTGAATGGGTTTAAGACACTTATATATATATATATATATATATATATAGAGAGAGAGAGAGAGAGAGAGTTTTATCTTATTATCGAATAAACATGCAAAGTTGTTATGGAGTGATAGAATAAGAACTGTTTCAAAATATTAGGTGGAACTGACCTTCCAACATTAAGAGTATCCACCTTTATACTAAAATTGGCTAAATAAATTTAGGGATTTAAATTCAAGAATAGTTGTTGTTAATCAATAAACCAGTGTTCTAATGTCTATTTAGATACTAGTTGGAATTTTGGATTGAATAATGATTTGATTAATTTGAATGAGAGGATGGTGGTGTTTATTTAATTACTTGAATATAAATTAAAGTAAATACGTATATATTTCATTTATAGAGTTGACATTGATGTAAGTGAAGGGAAGTTATGAAAGCATATCTATTGGCTTCTAGTTATATAGAAATTTCATTTATAAACTATGAATACAAATTTTATAGCCATCTTCTTGATTTAAGAAGCTTGTTGGAATAAATGGAAAATCTTATCTTCGTTATTATCATAGACTCAGTATTACCATCAATATGCATATTCCACATAAGAAAAGGAATGCTTGTTCTTGAAACCTTCAAACTTTTTTTCATATAGTAGTCGAATAGATAAATATAGCAAGGAAGTTAAAATAGTAATGCTATTTATTTACATAAGAATGCATACTCATATATAAGTAATAGTTTATGTGTATATATATATGTATTTACATACATACATGAGCTGTGCCTTATTTAATTATTATTACATATTCTTATATTCCTGGGATCTTTATATTTCCAATATAAAACTCCAAGCTCAGAGAAGCTTGAAGTTAGTTATGTTTGCATATGCTTGCATGAATGTAGATGTAATGGTTGTGCTGGAACTATTTCCATTTCATTTTGTTTAATATCATTGTGATATGCAAATATTGTGCCTTCTTTGCTTATGAGAAACCAATGATTTAACAATATTGGAAATATACTGTTGTACTGCTTTAGGTGACTAAATTCTGCACATGCTTTGATGCATGTTTGTTTCTAGTACCTTGTGTTTATCATGTCAAATTAGAGATGGTGATTTTATGCTTCACAATTCCATTACTCCAATCAGATTTGCATTGCTAGTTTTTCCTTGTGTTGGGTCGGGAATTCTTCATGAAGAATTCTGCAGAATTGAATCACTTCATGGTCGGGTGGAAACACGCTCCAACAATGTTCTCACCCTTGAGGTGGTCAACGTAGTTTGATGTCAAAGGATCCTTTGAGGAAGGTTCATGTCATGTTATATTGTCTAATTTTATGCTCAACCATGTGGTCTATTGTAAGGAATACATTCCTTTATGTTCACCACTACATCTAGCATTTGTACATTAAATTACATAAAATAATATAATCCTTTGTCTCTTTTCTTGGAATATTGGACATGTGTCACTTTTATATGCTTTATGTTGTGTATTATGTGTAATTAATTAAATTTAATCTATGGTGGTTTTTACATAGATGTTGAAACAAAGAAAAAAAATGGAACCCTAGGTCTAATATGTAAACCTAGGATTCAAATTTTGTGTCGCTTGGGGGTATATTTTTCTATTGTTTCATTAAGATGGAGATCAACAAGGTGACTAGATTGAATTTCAACCATGAAGGTGAGCCAATCAGACCTAGATATGCATCTTATTGAGTCTTAAAATGGATCAAAATTGATTCACTATGATTAACTTAATTATATTGCGTGCCCTAATATCAAAATTGCAAGAATCTGACAATTGATAATCTAAAACAGTGAATTGCATGCAAATCTATGAAGGGCAAGGGATTGTGTACTTGTCTTAAAAATTTGTTGATGGTCTAAATATAGGGATAAATTTTCCCAAGGGTGTATGGATCCTTGTAGTGGTTCCTTGATTTTTTTTTGTAGTCCTCTAATGCTAGATCTAAGATTTTGATTCGTAGTTGCAAAGTTCTTGAAACGTAGTCATATAATTCTATAGGCGAGTTTCTGTGAATTGACAATATTTAGGGATTTAATTACAATGAAAAATTTGTCTTCAAGCTTCCTTCAATTCTCTCTAAACCTAAAATCTGTACGTTCACAAAGGCAATAAATGTTGTGCCATTTAGGAGCTTACCTTAATCTAACCCCGTGTTAGTGTTTCCACTTCCACAATGGCAATGTCAATGATAAAATGGATAAATGATAGGAAGGAATTATGAATCAACAAAGTACTATGATTCACCACCCTTCAATGGCTTCCTTGAAGGAATGAATTCATACACATCACCTCAAGGTCTTGGATCTTGATTGCTTGATTGCTTGAATTGCTTCGAGACCTACAACAAGGGTTAGACTTCACAAATAATGATAACATAAATACATATGAACTCACATAAGATTTGGCATGATGTTATGATCTTCAATTGCTACTCTTGACTCCCTTGATAGTGCTCTTGACTCTCTTCATAGTTCTCTTGACAATAATTGCTTCAATTATTTTCTATATAGATTTCAAATGATGCAATAACTAGGTATTTATAGTCATTTCTCTAATTTCCCAAAAATTAAATCACAAAAGTTGAAATTTACAACTTGAATTTTGAATTTTAAAATGTCAACACAGTGTCGGTTCCCAAAATTGTAGATTGCAAACCCTTAGAATATGCCAAGTTCTATGGTCAAGTTTGACGATGTTTTTGCCAATGAACAAAATTAACCAATGTGGTTAGAATTCCCTACTCTTCAAGCTCTGCTAGGCCTAGGTGGGTGTGCCTTAATCACTTAAAGAATGTAAACTCTTATGATTGGGTATTAAGTAGATTGAACTTATGGAAATTAAATCATCCTTTCCCTATCTACTCTATTATGGCATGGGGATTTTTGAGTTAGATAGCTTAGATATTGAGACTAACTACTACTACTATTGCTAATTCTGGAACTGAAAATTAGATATGTATGTATGAAGTTCTATGAAGTGTTGTATTAAATTTGATTAGTATTATTCTATTGGGAAATAGAGTCAGATGTAAATGATATATGTGCCTTATTTTTTGTTGTAACTCTAACTATTTGACACAATAAATTTTTATGGATGGCATAAATGTGCAATAAAGTGACTATGGGATTTTTCTTATCGATCCAATTGAGACTTTCGGGTTACTATGATTTGTCTAAGAGGATTTAATCCTTACTTAAAGGAACCAATTAAAGGAATCACACAAGGGAAACAAATGTGTCTTGACAAATCAAACATATACTTAATACATTCAATTTGAATAACAAGAAAATATCAAAGTGGAGACAACCACACAATCTTATACAATAATATCAAAAAATAATTGAGACCAGAATTCAAGCACCAGATTAAGTTTTGTTCTCCATTGATTGCTTCAAAAGATTTTACAATATATCAGAAGTCTTTTTATAGGTTCTATTCTATATGCCTATATGATGATGATATCAAAATTTAGTCTTGGTTTCCCTTTATATATGGGAAACAACAAGCTTCAAACCGTTACATCTCAAAAGGTGTCTTTTCAATTATTTATTGTTAACATCAACTAAAATCTTAACGATAAAGATGAGACATAAAAAACAATCATCAGATAATGAAGTGTGAAGCTCTTATAAGACACTCAAGTCTGTTAATCTTCATAAGGTACCCATGATAACTTAGATTTGGCAAGGTTCTCTCACCATGATAGTATCTCCAATGTTTAGTGCTTCATGATCTCTAATACTAAACCTATTCCTCTAGAGGATCAAGATACTTTTGCTCCCATTGATATACTGTATAATCTTGAAGCCATTTGTATTCTTGGATCTTTGGTATGTTTGCCATGTGATTTTTACATCTGTTATCTAACAACCCTCTAGTATTTGTAATAAACTTCAAATACCCAGTATCCAATGCTATTATTCCATCCATAATCAAATTGAGACTGTGGAGATTCAATTCATCATCCTTTTGTAAGTAGGCGATACAATTAGAAACAATCTTACCAAATTCAGGTTTCCATTCATTAAGATCTTTTCGTTGGTCATCATCTTTTAATATCTTTGGCACAAACCACTGCTTCAGTGTATGAAATGAATCCACCTTTAATTTAATCTTTTGGTCTTCACCAGACATATATTGGAATTCATCTATGACCATCTTGACCATTTGCTTAATAGGTTTTAAGGTTGTGGGAGCTTCAACACTTCTCTATAGAAACTTGCATAAGATTATCAAAGTATGATGTATCGGTTTCCACTTCTTGAAGAGGGGCTCTAATATAGGCATGTGAGTCTTTATTTGATCATTTTCTTGTGATAATGAGATGTAAAATTTATATAGACTTTCTAATTTTTCCACAATTAATCTAATCTTGTGATCTAAAATTTTCTTCAAGATACTAAGGATTTGATTCCTCACTCCTTTGGTAGTCTCTCTATTGGCCCTCTTCAAGTCTTCAATCTCTTGTCTTAGGGCATTCACTTGCTTAGTAGAAATATTATCCATGTCAGCTGGCTAATCAGTTGGAGGCTGGTATAATACTACTTCATTACTTTGTGAAGGTCCTACTCCCTTCAGTTGTTCTTTTAATCTCACATTCTCTATGAATAATCTATTCACTTCATCATTTAAATCCTTATGTACTTTCTCATATTTTTCCAATCTTAATTCCACACTTTTGACCGCAGCTCTAGTAAACATTATTGAGTGCATGGTCATAGTAGCAACTTCTAATGCCGATGTATCTTGAAGTATCTTCACCATCGCGGTCCCTCTCATTTCTTGCACAAAATCAAGCAATCTAGGCTTTTCTGTTCTATTTTGCTTAGTCCAAAAGGCTAAGATTTCAATCCTTGGATTGTAACATGTTCCATTCATTCCTTCATCTGAATTGAACTCTAAAATCAACATAATATCTTCTTGGTTTCTTACTTGATCTAGTTAGAATATCTTTTTTAATTCCATCCCAAGAATGATTAGTATGTTGCTTTCTAAGACCAATTTTCTTGCTTCTTGGGGGCTAACAATGATCTCATTGATCTTGAGTTCTTCAAAGGTCTAGAAAACAATATGGTCATGCTCTGATTCCTCAATACCCATTTTATTTATTTGAAGTCTCTCCTCAAACTCTTTCATTTTTATCTTAATCCAAAAATCCTTAAATTTGGAAGTTTGAATAAAATCGTCATCTTCAATAAATTTTAGGGAAACAATTTTCCTTTCATCATCATGTACTTCTTGATCATTATGCCCATGTACATCCACTCTTTCTTCTGGTTGGTGGGCATCAATTTAAGCTTAGGTGGTGGTTGATCAACTTCATCATCCTTTAAGTTTAAAAGTACATTGGCCACCTCTTCAGTATCCCCTACTTCTTCACTTATTTCATATGCCACTAAGGGGGGCACTTCATGTCTCTTCTACCTTTTAGGACTTGGTTGCTCAAGGGATGCTTTTGATTGTATTGTGGTAGCGTCTGGTAAGGGTTATGCGATTACAACATTACTTTTTTTGATGGGCAACTTGGGGGGTCTAGAAGGCTAGCCCTCAGATCTTTCTTTTGGTTCCACATAGAGCCTTTCAAAGTTGTCAATTATCAGGTTCATCCTTTTGATAGGGTCTCCTTCCTTAATATAGAATCCTTGGAATTTAATATCTCTTTTCTTCTTCTCCTCCTCAAGTCTCTTTATGATTTCCCACTTCCTCTTCATTTGAAACACTTCATGAGGTGTAAAACAATTTCTTATTACATCCTCTTCATAATCCATTTCATGGGTAATCCCAGCTCTAGTGAGAAGTGTTTGTCTTATAAAATTAATATGTCCTTTAGGATCAAAGACCCTTTCTCCTCATGACTTAAATGAATACATCATTTTTAGATAACTCTACAATTCTTCAATAGTGTTAGACCCTACAGATAGCTCCTCACATACAATTAAATTAGGTAAGAGTGTCCTTTTTTAATGTCTTTTCATAACATCTTGTTCCATCCATAACATTTTCCACATAAATTCTAAGAATGAAATTCAAATGTAAACAAATTTAGGTAAGATATGTGGGGCTTGAGGACACCCATAGATCCTTATTACTATTTGGTCTGCTAAGAAGAACCAATCACCAAAATTGTGAGTGTGTCCCTATTCTGGTTTCAGTGCTAAGGGTCTTAACACTTGCATGATTTTTGTAGGTAATCTTAGTGAAATATGACCAAAAGTGGTCATGATGCTTACAAAAAAATCATCATGAAATATTACATAATCATTAATTTTGCATTTACTATCCCATATGTAACACAAATTATGTACTGGTAACCTATTCCCTTGATGATTAGTCATTCCCAAACACATTCTCTTGCTCCATCTATTCTTGATTTGATATAATATTAAATGACACAACAAAGAGTATTTTCTGAAAGTGATGGGAGCTTAATTCACTCTTACTTGCATGAATCCCTCATGTAACCCTCTCTCAATTAAAGAAACAAAGTCATACTCAATGTTCACTTTAGGATTTTGTACATCCTCGTTGCCATCATAATGAGATTGATTGGCATCCTCTTTTGGGCATCTATTCCAACTACCTGTCATAAAGAAAACTAAGTTCTCTTGAAGTATACTTGGAAGTATTTTATGACAAATGGCTCCACATGGGAGGGGGAGATAGGTATCCTTCAGTTGTTTACACCCTTTTTCATGTACAAGGGAAGTTCATCACTCTTGTAGGTTTTTCTCAACCTCATATAATCTTCCTCACTTTTGTCCAAGTCAATTTTAGTAATGGATTGCTTGTTCAACATAAATCACTCTACAATAGATTCTTTAGTCAACACCACTAATGGTGAACCATTTGAAATTCTTACAGTCTTGGTGGCTAGGTGATAATGTTGTGCCAATACTTTAACAAACTCAACATCTACAAAGACATTTGGGACTATTAATTTGGCCAAATCCAAGGTCCAGGATTTGAAACTGGAATCTTGTCATCCCTTTTTTCATAAAAGTACCAAAATAGATCCCACCCTAAGCTAGGGATAATTGGGTCTCTACATTTATGGTTTGTAGCTTTAAACACTTTTTTGAATCCTTTGTTGACATAATTAGGTAATACATCTAAAATAGATTGTTGCAGGGACCTCTTCTTTAGAAACTATGGACTCATCCTTTTTACTTGCTAGTTCACTCTTTTTAGGTGGCATGACGAAAAATTAACATCTCCTTAGCTTATTTTAAGTGTCTACCTTCAAACTGAGCAAGTTTAATTCTTTGTTATAAAGGGTTTTTGTGAACTTACTTCACTGAACAATAGTTGTTGAATCTTCCTCCTGAACTCCTTCGCTTTTGGCATGTCGAGCTTTACGAATGATTGCAAAAATGACATAAAGTCACAAGAATATTTTGCTACTGAGCTCAGTCACCTCATTATAAATTTTTATTTGTGCAAAAATATTTCATATCTCAATTTGAGTTTGAATGTGTTCCCTTGATCTTAGAAGATCAAACAATTCATGATCAAAAGTATAATCATTGTGGTTGGAAATATAAATGCTTTGACAACTTGTACCGCAGTACCACCCTATCTTGTCACAACCATCATGGGGTAGTGGTGTGGTAACATTGTCATTTTTATCCTTCCCGCCATACTGCACACCTTCATCATGCCTGCTACGGGGCAGCGGTTCAAGTGACCTGTCACAACCATAGCGCGGTGTTATTATCTTCATCCTGTAGGAGTGTGGGTTATCTCTATTAGAGTGTAATCACCACTGCCCCGTGTTGTTTATATTTGACTGCCATGGTATAGCGATAACATATGTATACTTCTTTATATGTTCCGCCATCCTGCACATACTTCTATTAATGGCTATGGGGCTGCGGTAGTGGATCTTTTAAATATTTCAAGTACTGGGAATTTTTTAGTTAAGCATGTATAATGAGTGTTTTAGAATCTTTGGAAGTGTATGAAGCTTTTAGTGTCATTCAAACCTAAAAGGTTAAGGTGAGTACACTTGTGGAGTTGGAATTTCATAGAGGTCAAGGCTTTATGGTTTGTCATGATGGTGTAATCATGTAAATTTTTTGAGGTTCCATCACACTGGCATATCCAAAATTGGTTCCTGGAAAAATAGGGGGATCCATACACCCAATGGCATATGGGTCCTAGCCCTATTTTCCAAGACATTAAGTGTTGGGGGAAAAATATCAATTGGATGCATTTGTTCAATGCTTGCAATTTCTTGGAAAATGGTACAAATGGGCTCCAAAATGCATAATTTAGGAAATTAGGTGCTTTATTAGGCTCAATAATTTAGGGGGGATAAAACATAAAGTGAAATTGTCAAGGGAGATAATTTACAATGTTATATTTAGTCTCCACTTTAATGAGAGTATGAACTTATGCTCAGAATCACACTAAAGTAGAAAATCTATGTCAAGATGGGTTTGATTGTCCAAATGTTAAAGATATATGATGATTAAGGATTAAGGGGGAGTGCACAAGACCCCAAGATCCAATATCCCATGGAAAGGAAACATAAGCACAAAGGAACACACACGTGTATGATATGCAACATGACATCATACATAAACATGTACATGTTAAAAACATAAATTATACACAATGAAAACATAGGGCATAACATATATATGATAACAAAATAAACATAAAAATTATACAAACACAATGCAAACATGAAATATACACTAAAAAAGGCACACAACAAAACACAAGGTTAGTACTAAAGGTATTTGAGTTGGTATGACAAACATACCTTAGTCTTAAATTGTCTCAAATACCAAATATCATCCATCGAATAAATGTTAGCAAGAGGATGCTCTCATGAGGACTAGCAAGCTGTGTTATGCCACATCACCCATGAGCTACATAGATCTACTGGTTAGAAAGCTATGTTATGTTAGGTGTCCATGCAACATGATGGGTTCTACAAGGCTAGCAAGTTGTATTATGTTAAACACTCATTAAACACATGGCTCCACTAGCAAGCAAGGTGTGTTATGCTAGGTGGCTATTTTAAAAAGGGGTGCTCAAGTCCCTAACCCAATAAGCTCTATTATATTGAATCCATAAACTATCTTGAAAAATTTCACTTCAAGGAGCGCATAAAACTCACCTCAGGGGGTGCATAAAGTTTAATGTCACGGGGGACGAACAAAACTCACCTCAAGGGGTGCATAAAGTTTAATGTCACGGGGGACGAACAAAACTCACCTCAGGGGGTGCACAAAGTTTAACATTAGGAGGGATGAACAAAACTCACCTCAAGGGGTGCACAAAGTTTAACGTCATGGGGTACAAACAAAAATCACCTTAGGGGTGCATGAAATTTCCTAAGGAGACACATAAATGGCAACAAGATAAGGCCAAAACCTCATGGGGTGTTGTAATAACACCACCACAAAAGGTGATTCACAAAAATAACAAAGGGGATTTTTTTCAATACATGATAGGTCACACCTTAGGGAATATCACACATGAAATCGCCACCAAGAGAGGACAAGTAGTGGAATAGAAGACTCACACCTTAGGGAATTACCACCAAGGGGACATCATATGCCAAGAAAGGTCACACTCTTAGAGGACATCAATCCCAATATCACCACCAAAGAGACACTCACATAGATCAATAATGCCACACTTTGGTTGAAAAGGTCATGTTTCCTAGGATATGCATGCTATCATCACTAAAGAGGGACCATTCATATGCCAAAAATAAGTGGGGGACTATAAGCCCCCCTTAAAATGTTAGTGTACTTTCTACACCAATTTTTTAAGGAGATAGAAAGGGATCCCTACTAGAAGGAGTGCACCTCACCCAAGGCTATATAACTCTTTATCCCATAAGTGTAGGGACAAAGATGAGCCCAAAATGGATGATTTTATGTTGCTCCTTATGAAATGAAATATGATTGATTAAAACTTAGTTATACCCCCATGCATGGTAGTGAATATGTTGTGATACTGAAACTACCACATGGCAAGGAGCACAACAAAATGAATGTTAATCTATCACATATTCAATTTCATCCCATAAGAATCAAATTATCTTAATTTATTCTTTAAAGCACTATATTCATTAGTAATATGTCCAAGTATTATATGATATGCACAGTAAGATGTATTTGCACTTTTTCCTTTCTTATCTCATTGGTCACAGATAGGTGGTAATGTAATGTATCCTAAGTTGAGAAGTGTGTCTAATGCACGTTCACTCTTGGTTATAGGATGTAGGAATTGTAACTTCTTAATAGGACAATAGACTTTGTATTTCTTGGTTGGTGGGATAAATGTTTGATGTAAAGATGGAGGACCTTGGTAACCTAGTCCTTTAGTATCATCTAATGGTTTTTTCCCAAGAGGGGATGAATTCCATGTTCATTCTCTATGTCACATCCTTGTTTTCTCAAGAATCCAAGATTCTAAAGCCTTGGCCATAACATTCTCCAAGTTTATGGGTGTGTTGGTGACTTTATTCTCATAAGATAGAGGAGCATTAGGTGATATATCTTCATTGTGATTGTTATTAGTATGTGTTTCCATGCATCTTGGTTGAGGTATGTCTTGCGAGTCACTTTCCTTATGTAATATGGAAAACATTTCAAGTGGTGGAATGATAAGTGGTGTTGGGTGATTAGGAAATCTCATGGAAGGATAAAAGGTTGCATTATTCTCAAGGTTGTGTAAAGAATTATGTATAAACACATTCATGCTCTCCTCGTCTTTTCCCAATATTTCTACATCATGAGGACATGTGTTGGGAGGTGAAGGATCATGAATGTTCTCATTGGGATTAGGATCATCACCAAAAACACAATTTGAAACATCAACCAAGGATTTCAAAGAAGTAACATCTAAGCAAACCATTGAGCCATCATGATGATGGTTTTTACTAAGGTTTGGATTGCTATGCAACAAGTTTTTGGAAGATAGGACACAAATCTAGATAAAGGATCCTGAGGATATTCTGACACAAATTTTTTGATCTAAAAGGAGTAGGAAGACATAGTCACCCAAGGGAATCCCTATCCTAGGAATTCAGGAAATTCAAAAGTTTACTGTGTCTGATTCTACTTCAGGATTCAGGATTAGGTTGCAAACAAGTCTAACAATGAATATTTTTCCAAAATTTTCTTAATTTATGCCAATGCAAGTGTGTAACAATGTGTGAACAATAAGTGGCAATATTGAATGCAATTTTTTTGGTCTAAAATGTACAAATTAATTGATTTGTAAGATACCTAAATCTTAAAATGGTGATTTTGATGCAACTTTGAAATAAAATAATGATTTTTTTAAATTTTTTTTGCTTTTTTGAGGTATATGAAAGATGCTTAAATGAATTCAATTAAGAATTTCAAAATAGAGATCTACAAGCAAACACAGACGAAAGACACAAAGATAGAGAAGTGTGCGAAAGTTGGTTGATTCAAGTGTACAAGGATAGAGGAACCAAAGGGAATTTGTGTCCCTGATAGGGTGTCTAAAAATTGAAAAACTAAATGTTTATTAGACTATCTAAGTGCCCTATTTTTGTGTGCAAACAAGTTTGCAAGTGAATAATTTTCTAAATTTTTCTCAAATTAAGATAACGTGATTCAAATACAAGTATGCAACAATAAAATTTTGAATACAATTTTAAATGTATATATGATCTAAATGATTAAACTAAACCCTAATGAAACCTATGATGCATTTTTTTTTGAATTTTTATGTCTTTTATGATGCATAAGTGAAACCCTAAATGAGAAATGCAAAACAATGTAAAACTTAAATCTAGGATAAAATTTTAGAAGGTATGCAATATTAAAAGATTAGGTTCACTAAAATGAAATAAATAAAAAAATGGAACCCTAGGTCTAATGTGTAAACCTAGGATTCAAATTTTGTGTTGTTGGGGGGTATATTTTTCTATTGTTTCATTAAGATGGAGATCAACAAGGTGATTAGATTGACTTTCAACCATGAAGGTGAGCCAATCAAACCTGGATCTACATCTTATTGAGTCTTAGAATTGATTAGAATTGATTGAATATGATTAACCTAATTAGATTATGTGCCCTAATATCAAAATTACAAGACTTTGATAATTGATAAACTAAAATAGTGAATTGTAAGCAAATCTAGGAAGGGCATGGGACTATGTACCTGTCCTGAAAAGTTATTGTTGGTCCGAGTATAGGGATAGAGTCGCCTAAGGGTGTATGGGTCCTTGTAGGGGTTTCCTAAATTTGTTTTTGCAGTCCTTTGATGCTAGATCTGAGATTTTGATTCTCGATTGCAAAGTTCTCATAACACACTTGGATAATTATGTAGGTGAATTTCTCTAAAGTGACAAGATGCAGGGCTTTAATTGCAACAATGAACAATTTTTCTTCAAGCTTCCTTCAATCCTCTCTAAACTTGAAATCTACACATTCACAAAGAGAAATGTTGTGCCATTTAGGGGCTTGCCTTGGTCAAACCACATGTTAGTGTTTCCACTTCCACAATAGCAATGCCAATGATAAAATGGATAAATGATAGGAAGGAATGATGAATAAACAAAGTGTTGCAACTCACCACCCTTCAATGGCTTCCTTTAAGGACTAAATTCATACACATCACCTCAAGGTCTTGGATCTTGCTTGGTTGATTGCTTGAATTGCTTGGAGACCTACAACAAGAGTTAGCCTTCAGAAACAATGATAACATAACCACGTATGAACTCACATAAGATTTGACATGATGTTAGGATCTTGAATTGTTGCTCTTGACTCTCTTGATAATGCTCTTGAAAATAATTACTTCAATTATTTTCTAGATAGATTTCAAATAATGTAATAAATAGGTATTTATAGGCATTTCATTAATTTCCCAAAAATTAAATCCCAAAAGCTGACATTTGCAACTTGAATTTTGAATGTTAAAATGCCGACACCGACATATCCAAAATTGGTCACTAACAAAATAGGGGGACCCATACGCCCAAGGGCATATGGGTCCTGGCCCTATTTTCTAGGACATTAAGTGTCGGGGGAAAAATGTCAATTGGATACATTTGTTCAATGCTTGAAATTTCTCAAAAAATAGTATAAATGGACTCCAAAATGCATAATTTAGGAAATTAGATGCTCAATTAGGCTCAATAATTTAGGGGGGACAAAACAAAAAGTGAAATTATCAAGGGTGATAATTTACAATAGTATAGATTCTTTAGGTTGTTGATACGTAGGTAGTTGGTGTGCTTTGACAATGATCGATGCTTGCTATTTTTCATGAATGTTTATGTTTCTATGATTGCCACATTTGCTTTTGTTTACTTTGTCAAAGATGAGTGCAACGATAGGCTTATTATGGATGGTAAGGTTATTGTGGATGGAGTGATTGGTGATGTTTTTTATTTTTGAAAATGTTTTTAATGTTTTTGAGTCTTTTGAAATGTTTTGAGGTTGTTTTTGTTCTTTTTGAAGTATTTGAGTTTGATTTTTGGATTTTTTGCTATTTGAATGTTTTTTAGATATTTCACTATTTGGATGTTTTTGGGATTTTGGACTATTTGGATGTTTTTTAGATTTTTTGACTTAGGTGATAAACAAGAATCTAAACTATCCACTAAGTTCAAGAAGATTCCCCTAGTCAAAGGTTAGATTACTTCATTATATATTGGATGAGATAACCCTAGGACGATGCCAACTAGTATAAAAAATGATAGATACTAGTCAAATATCAAGCTATGGTAGGGATATAGATGGAAATATGGTAGATGGGTGGATGAAATAGATTTATTATGGATGGGATGAGAGAGATCATTTGATACATGGTGGATAGTGCTTATTTACATATGGTGCCTATTTTCTAGGTTTTCACCAAGGTACTTGCCCAAAGGACCACTGAAGTGGTTTTCACTAGAGGACAATTTTTTCTCTTTACTCTTTTTCTCCTTTTTTTGGATTTTTGTTATGTTTTATGATTTTTTTAATTTTTTTAATAAGATACCCCACATGGGTTAAGCATAGAACCGATTGAGATGATTGTTGTTGATAGGATCCTACAAGGGGTCCCCTTCAAATGTTTCTAGTTAATATGTTCCAAATCCTTAGCTTGTGGTAACAACAAATGGTCCTAACTAGTTACATTCAAACTTCTCCTTATTCTCCTGATCCATCTAATTCTTTTGTTTTTATTTGAGGACTAAATCTCTTACCTAAAATTTTCATCCTTTGATATTCTTGTTATAGCTTCATCTGAGACAATTTTTATAGGCTTACATAGATGGTTTAATGCTTGTAGACGTCATTCATCTAGCAATTCTAACTCATTTTTAGTCTAGATACCCGACGTTCTTCATCATCAATCAAGTGTTGCAATGAAACCCTTAGTGACAAAAGATTGAACTCAATAGGTAAGATGGCTTCAGTACCTAAACCAAGGAATATGGTGTGGCATTGGTGGGTATTTTGATACTCATTCAATAAGCCCATAAGGCAGGATTTAGTTGCAAGTGCTAGTTACGACCAACGTCATTAATAGTCTTTTTCAATATTTTTAAGATAGTTTTGTTAGACACTTTGACTTGGTTGTTCCCTTGAGGGTAGTAGGGTGTAGAGAAATGGTATTGCATATGGAATTGGGTGCAAGTTCTTGAACATCCTAGTTCTTAAAATGGATTTCATTATTCATGATAATGGATTGAGGAACACCATATCAACATATTAGGTAGTTTAGGATGAATTTGGAAATCCGCTTACCAATGATGTAGGTAAGAGGAATGGCCTCAATCCACTTTGTAAAGCATTCAATGGTGATAATGATAAATTTATGGCTATTTGAGGATATAGGTGAAATCTTCCCTATGAGATCGAGCCCCCATTATGAGAAAGACCATGGTGTCATTATAGGTTGTAGTTCTTATGTTTGAGTGTGGATGAGATCACCATGTTTTTGGTATTGCAAGCTTTCTTGACAAATTGATTTGCCTCTTGTTCCATGGTTGGCCAATATTATCTCATTATAAGTAACATTTTAGCGAGGGTCGAGCCACTTGAATGGGACCCACAAATAGCTTCATGTATCTCTTGTAAGGAAATTGTAGCTTCTTTCAAGTTAAGGAACCTAAGTAACACATCATCAATACTCTTCTAGTAAAGGGTATCGCCAATAATGAAAAAATAAGATTACCTTCAGATGAAGGTATTTTGGAGGTTGGATGTAAGGTTAGGTGGTATGGTACCATTAATAAGGTATTGATAGATGTATTGGTACCACGGGGAGTTGGGACCAACTATTTTGCACACATATTCCAATTCGAGAACTTAAAATGCTGGTATGCGTAATTGTTCTATAAGGAATTCACACTTATGACTATTGTGCATGATGTCCAATAAAGACCCAATTGTTACCATTCCATCTCTTGCTCTATTGTTAATCTGAGGAATTTTCTCAAAATTTATATTAGTAAAATATTCCTTAAATTTGTTAATCATTCGTTTGTATGGAATTATCTTGTCATATTTTTTTTGATAATCATCATTAGCTTGCCTTACCATCAATTGGGAGTCATCGCAGACCTGTAGTTTCTTGATTTTCTAGTAGATGGTCGTTCTCAATCCTATTATGAGGGCTTCATATTCAACAATATTATTGGTGCATGGAAAAGCTTTGGTATGCAGCCACCTTAAGGGGTAATGAAAATAATCCCTGCCCTCGATCCATGTTGTGTGTGCAAGCCATCAAATATAGTTTCCACTACTTATTGACATAATAAAAATATTGCCTCATCCAAAAAATCTGACACGAGGATTCTCATCATATATTGGTGCATATACTAACTGATTTACTATAATTTTTCCTTTGATTTCCTTTCAATACACATATTCTATGTCAAAATCACTAAGGATCATGACCCATTTAGCCATTTGACCTGTGAGAGTTGCTTTTGACAATGGGTACTTTAGTGGATCAACTTTTGAGATAATCTTAACTTGATGACTAAGCATATAGTGTCATATTTTTTAGGAAGTAAAAAATACTACTAGGAATTCTCTTTCAATGGGAGTATAGTTAGGGTCGTAGCCCACTAGTGTTTGACTAATATAGTAAACCACTCTTTCTTTTCTTGACTCATCATGTTGTGTCAAAGGAGCTCCTACTATTGTTGTTGTTGCTGAGATTTACACTTGATCAATGGTTTGTTGGGAACTGATGACATCAATATTGGTGGCGATGCAAGATAGTATTTTAACTATTGGAAGGACTATTGGAATTTTTTGTCCCATTTGAATGCTACATCTTTATGAAGAAGATGTGTGAATTGGTGGAATTTATCGACCCACTATGCTATAAATCTTCAGATGGACTTAAACTTTCCCTATAGACTTTAGAGTTGCTTAAGAGTTTTGGGTGGAGGCATATCTATAATCGCCTTGACTTTGGCAGAGTCCACTTTGATTCCTCTTCAAGATACTATGTATCCCAATAATTTACCAGAAGTGACTCCAAAGACACATTTCTTCGGATTAAGCCTTACCTAATACTTTTCCAACCTATGAAATTTTTTGCTATCACTTCAAGATGACCTTTCCTTGTTATAGATTTTGCTAAGATTTCATCCACCCAATATTCCATGATTGTGTGAAACATGTCGTGGAGAATTACAGTCATTGATCCTTGATAAGTTGCTCCTACATTTTTAGACCAAAAGGCATGACGTTCCAGCAATATGTACCCCATGGGCATGTGAATGAATTTTTATGTTGATCCTCTTATGCTATCCTTATTTAATTGTATCTGGAAAATTCATCCATAAGAGACAACATCTCATTTTCAACTGTGAGATCGACTATAATGTCAATGCTAGGTAATGAAAAGTCATCCTTAGGACATGCATTGTTGAGATCTCTAAATTTTGTACATATCTTGATGCCCCCAATGGGTTTTGACACTAGTAAAAGGTTTGAAACCCACTCAAGGTAATTGATATGTCTAACGAAGCCCACATTTAGCAACTTTTGTAGTTCCACCTTGACAATTAGTGTTATTTGTGGATGCATCTTCCTTAGCTTTTTTTTTATAGGTTTAGCATTGGGACGTACCATTAGATGATGAACCACTAGTGAGGTATCCAATCCCGACATATCTTAATATGAAAAAGTGGAGTTGATCTTTCTATTACCCAAGAAGGCTGCAAAATTGTGTTGTTCTTCTTCATTTAGTGATGTAGCATAAAATATGATTTGAGGCTTGTAAATTGTCTCGACATTAATAGGTTAGACTTATTCAACTATCACTACTAATTTTTCTTGATCCATAGCAATACCAGGGAGGTTGAATCTTTCATCCTTAGGCACCTCAGAGAGGTTTTCACCTTTAGATATGTCATTTCTTTTTACTTTTTCTTGATCCAAAAGTGCCACTTTGTAGTATTCACTAGGGGATCTTTTATTGATTCACATTTATCATTTTATGACTAAAGGATTCAATATTTTCATTGTAGTATGCTTTAGTATCAAGTTCTATGTTAACCCTGCTTTGTGATCTCCTAGAGGAATGCCTTTTCGTAGTTCCATGAATTTGGCAATAGCTTTGTCATTTTCAAACAAATGAAGAATAGGTGCTTGTTTTTGGTCCCAATTGATAAGTTGGGGATAAATGAGTGGGAGGCTATTGTCTTCAGTAGATGGGTTGATGGATAAGGTTGTGATAGTATATATGGAAGTGTTTTAACATAAGTTCATTATGCACATAGAAGAATATTTGATGTCATTGTCATCAGATAGATTAACCATGGAAGAAATTACGACTTCCTTATGAGAGATACCCTCAACAAGAGGGGTTACATTTTGTTGTGAGTCATACCAAAGTCCTTTATATTTCCTTCACTTTTCCAAGATGATTGGTTCTCAGATGCCTTGTTGATTTAGACCAAGTCCACCATTACCTATGAATCCCATTCTTTTGATAATTTGGAACCCTTTTCTTATTTGATTAACTAGAAGAGGAGCTTCTTCTTATTCTTCTTGATATACCCATTTAGATAAATCTCCTTCATCTGTGAATTTTGTGTTAAGTTCACCCCATTTTGAAAATATTGTGGGTTTGAACTTGATTGTCTTAGTTGCTTTGTCATTATGGTGAGGTTTCCCATATGTCTTCAAAGAAAAAGGTAACTTCCCTAAATAGTAGGACCGTTTAAGGTTATAATCATTGCAACCATTATCTCGTATTTGGACCTTGACTTTGGATGGTGTTTGATGTGATGTGGAAGAGGATGCAAGTGTTGATGGATCAATTTAGGAAGATGAATGTAGAGACTCATCATTGTTTGGTACTTGAAGTAGCTTGTGATACTTTTATTTTATTCTTTTGTAATAGTAGAAGGGTTCGGGGTCACCATGAATGATGACCTTGATATCATTATAGGGAAATTTAACACATTGATGGTATGTGGATGGGATGGAATGCATGGAATGTATCCATGGATGATCTAGGAGGATGTTGTAGGAAAATTCAAGGTCCAATTCTTGACATGTTTCAGCTATTATGGGACCAAATTGAATAGGTAACTTCATGGTTCCCTCTGAATCCCTTTTTTCGTCATCATATGCTTTGATAGTTATACCCTTATATCTTTCAATTGCTTCCTTAGAGTATCCCAAATGTTGGACTAGCTTTAGAGTGCAGGTATTCAGTCCTATGCCACCTCTATCAAGACTCTCTTTATCTTGTGTTTATGGATGTAAAACTCGAGATGTAAAGCATGATTATGATATGTTTGGGTTAGAAGGTCTTTTTCGGTAAATAAGAGATGATGAGAAGATGTGATATGGCCTACCATAGTGATAGGTCTAGAAAATGGCTTAGTTTTTGTTGTTTCTATACATGTTTTAATATACTTTTAAACATATTCTCTAGACAATGTTTCTACACTATGTTATCCTTTTACATCCATTATGCAGACTTAAACCTTAATTATGATGATGAAATTATGATTATAATATAATAGTATTATATGGTTTATATGAATGAATGCATGAAATGTTGATGGAATGCTATGAGTTAATTGTGATAGTTATCCTTGTGTACATGTTTTTCAGAATTAACTTGTTTGCAGCTCAAAAGAAACCATAAAACAACAGTTGTAGAGTGAACCTGTAGCAAAAGAGTTGACCGAACACCAAAGTAGGGGAAGCTTTGGGTTAAGTTGAACGTGGTGATCATTGATTAGAGGTAGTTAATGAATATTGGGTGTGCATTATTATGATCAGTTTAATAAAACGCTAAAGAAGAGGTCTCCTTTATCCATGGAATTTTGACAAGTGGATTTTATGTTTACATATAGTTTTGTTTTGAAAGAGTTCTAGTTCAGATAGGATTTCTCTTTCCTTTTCAATTATAGGTTGAATAATTCAAACCTTAATTCCACGCTATATTATCTGGGAATGGAGTTAATGGTTTCAATTAGTTGTTGCTTTCAATAAAGATTCCCTTAGTTTGTATATAACTATTGGTTGAATTTGTGGGATAGTTATTTGATTTTATCAGTTGTATGTTACCAATTATTTTTTGTTTCAAGGCATGAAAAATATTCCAAATGATTGAGTCCAATCTATGGAAAGATCTTCTGTAATATTTTACAATATGCAATGAATGGAGTTGATCTTATGGGATGTGTAGAATCTATTAGTTAGATTGATTTCAATTAAAATGGGAACAATTACTTGAGTAGGACACTCAAGGTATTGTTCTTCACTTCACCTTTCAAATATTTATTTATGTTAATAGTTGTTATTAGTTTATCATTGTTCATGAATCATATGCAAGTTAATTTTGGAACTTCATTTCTTGCTTATTATGAATGAATGCTTGTGAATATGCATGTAATGGTTATTAGTAATACTCCAGAGAATAGTTCAGTTGAGTCATTAGCTTTTATTAAGCTTTCAGTTAATACAATATTAATTCATTAGTAGTAGTTTAGTTATAGTTTTTGTTGTAGGAACTCGTAGCAACTAGTTCTGATTTATGTTCTTACTATTTTGTAGTTATGTGAATTTGTAGCAATTAGAATAACTTAAGTAGGATAGTTTAGGTAGTTTTTAGTCCATGAATGCATATATAATGCCGCACCATCATAAGCTTACAAGCCTTGGGTTGATAATTTAATGTGGTCTTAAGAAATGTAGAGTGGACTGTTCAACTAGTTCAACCTATGAATTGAGTAGATTTTACCAAGTTTACAATAAATTAGCTTAGACTCTACACATAGCTTGGATTTTTTTGTATTGATATCATTAGGTACAAATGATTGTAAGAGAGTCTTGTCTAAGAATTCCTTATGTGTACCTGAGAGTTCCTTAGAAGTTCTAAGATGAAGATTTGTGTTGTTGTTTTCTTGAGATGGTCAATCAAGCTATAATCAATTGGATTTACTTTGGTTAGACCTTTTTCTTGCGAAGGAGCTCCTTAGATAATGATTTTTCGTCTTCATGAAATGACTCCACACTAAAGATTTTTTTTATGAATAGTAATAAAAAAGATATGGTTGTTTGCATAGTGTGTATGTTCTATGACACTCTCATAGGAATGGTTAACTTGGTTAAACACTTTTTAATTATCAAAATTGTTGCTTTTACCATGGTCAAGCATTGGATTCTTATATATACCTAGATTATTGTTTCCAAAATTTCCTAGTTTTTGGTCAATGTTCACTTTTCCTTGATCGATTAGGTCTTCGATGAGATTCTTAAGCCACATATAATTGGATGTTTTATGTCCCTTAGTTTAATGGAATTCATAATGATCATTATCGTTCTACCATGTGAGTTAAACTATGGTTCCTCATACTGTCTAAGCTCTAGAAGCTTAATAAGGTTAGATTGAACTAGTTTGTTTAAGATCATCTCAATAGGCTCCCCTAAGGGAGTGTATCTACATCTAGGAGCATTGTTAGGTCTTGGCGGTGGTTTTCCTCTTGGAGGATTAGCGTTTTGGATTTTTTTTTTTTATTTGATTGATTTTGTGTATTTTGCACAAACTTTGTGTCTACCACACCATAATTAGTAACATTTTTATTCTTGGCCCTAGGTGTGGTTTATCGTTATAGGTTGATGGTTGGTCTTTTTGTCCTTGTATATATTTACTAGAACTTTAGTTATGCGATCTCTTTCAATTGTGAGACCTTTTGCTATTAGCTATTCAAACGTGTTAGCACATTGTATGTGTAAGTGAAACCCAACTTTTGTGTTTAGATTTTGAATGAATATTTCCACTTGTTATTTCTTAGGAATAAGCCATTTACATTTGCTTTATTTGTCTCCATCTTTGTAGAAAAGAGGCAAACATTTCTCCTTGATTTTTCTTGATGAGGTTTAAGTCATTTAAGGTGATTTCATGTTCAATGTTAGAGGAGAAATGTGCTACGAACTTGTATACGAGTTCTTGAAATGTTCTAATATCTAGTGAGAGGTGAGAGAACCATTTGATCAAGCTTGCCCACCTAAACTCCATGGAAATGTCGCATGAGATAGGTATCATTATAGAAAACCTCTAGAAATGCCACATAAAATTCTCATATGTGCTCTGTTGGATCACCATGTCCCTTGTATTTGTCAAATTTTCATATTTCAAAATTATGAGGGAATGGTGTCATTATTATGGTTCTGTCAAATGGGTATGGACATAGATCTTGAAGGGCATAAGATTTATTTGTGGTTCCCATTTGTATATCATTGATTTTTTGTGTTAAGCTATGTATTTTTGATGTCAAATTATGAGGGGGATTGTTTGTTGTTAGGTTATATATGTTTTATTGTGCTATTGTAGATGGATTGTATGTCAAGTTTTGATTTGGAGGGACATTAGATGTCAATTCATATGTGTTATAGGTGATGTTTTGGGATTGTAGGTTTGTTTGATATTAATAATTAGTTTGTGGTGGATTTGTATCATATGGTCCATATTGGTGTTGTCATATGCTATGTTGTTGAGGACCTTGTGGTTTGTAATGGATGTATTATTGATATTGAGGATTTTGTTGTGGTGTTTTAGGTTTTTGTTGTGTGGGTAGTTGTGGTTGATAGGAAGCATTTTATTTTTGTGGAATTTTTTAGGAGATGTACATTGATGGTGTTGAAGATGTTGTTGTGGTGTTTGAGGTTATTGTTGTTGTTGATATGTTGGTTGATGTTATTGAGGTGTAGGTTGATGTTGTTGAGGTGTAGGTTGGTATTGGTGAGGTTTTTGTTGATGTTGTCGAGGCATTGGTTGATTTTTTTGAGGTGTTGGTTGGTGTTGTTGAGGTGTAGGTTGATGTTGTTGAGGTGTTGGTTGGTGTTGTCAAGGTGTAGGTTGATGTTGTTGAGGTGTTGGTTGATATTTTGGATATTGTGATTGTTGTAAAATTTTAGGAACACTTGGGTGTGTGTTATGTGAAGGGGTAGGTGTTGTGAGTGGATAGTTTTCATAATTGATTATGTTAGGATTTTGTGGATTTGATATGCTTGGAGTTGTATTTGAAAATGGTAGGATATTTTTGTTTGTAGGGTTTGGGTTTGTTTGACCACCTACAAGTTGTCCATGGTATAATAGATTTACATATTGTTTTGAAAAAGGTAATGAATATGTGTCAAATGGAGTTATGGTAGGTTGATTTGACGTGTTTGGTAGTGGAGGTTGTGGAATTTTTTGTATGACATGATGCGCCAAAGGTTTGTTTTCATAGATAGGATTTCCAGATGGTATTGTATGTCAAAGGGATTGTCCCCTAAGTGTATTAACGTCAAAATCAATGAGTAGTTTATCACCTCCTTATAAAAGTTTCAACAAGTATATATTAGGATCAACGACTAATAAGGCATCAAGTGCCCTAGCCAAAGATGAATCTTGTGTCATCTCCAAGATTTGTTCAGGGGTATATTCTATGAACACTTTGTTTTCATGGGTGATGTATTCTATGACGACTCTTTCTTCTTGAGATGCTTGGGGTTGTTTTTGGGGAGTACCATACTCTCTAGGATTGAATTTGACATCAAGCATTCCCATGGTTATTTCAGTAGCACTTGTGGGTGTAGGTCCACTATAACTATTAGAATTGGATTCCATGTTTTTCTTATATTGGGACCTTGTTGTAGGCATATAAATTGTAATGGTCCTATGATATATGGATTTGGGTCACGTGTTTTTGGAAAATTGTTTTGATTCAAAAATATTTTCAAAGAAACGCCTAGGTAGACTTAGACCAAAGTCTTGATGTTGACTAGATGGATAGAATATATGACACCTCTAAGAGACAAGGTTTTAGAATAGATATTTATTTTGATGTGTGTAAGTGATAATCCTTGTTTGTCCTAGATTGATGAGTCAAAGATAAAGAAGATGATAATGAGTTTTACAAACTTAGTATTAGACAATGACCACTAAGTAAACTAGATCACAAAGATTGACAGTAATTTAACTAGGTACTTGAAAGATGTCTATTCTTCAAGCTAGGAGATAAACTAGAAACTAAGATATGAGATCTAAACCAAAGACATATGTCAAATATTGGTTTCTATTTTGGATGATTTGTTTATTGGTTTGATGACATTGATGTTTTGTCAAAAGATACTAAGATGTGATTCTAACAAGTCCAATGTGAACATATGAGATGGGATGAGGATAAAACATTTTATGTTTCTATTTTGGATGTTGGTGATAACTACAAGTTTATTTTGAACAAGTCTTTGGTCCTATACTAACTCTCGGTTAAATTTAGGAATCTGAGATTTTAGCAATTTTAGAAAGTTTTGATTGACAGTAAAACACATCGCTTGTAAAATCGTCAATTTAATTGGAAAAAAGAGTGGCACTTCCCTAAAAAAAGCGACTATAGTTTTCAAAAGCATTGAGTTGTTTTCAAAAGGACAAGATGTGTCATTGTGTGGTTTCCAGGGTTTCTGACAAAGAGTTGTTTTTGAGACAAAAGCGTTGAGTTTCACAAAAGAATCAATTTTCCAAGTCAAGCAGTGATATGAAAAATCAAATGCATCGAGATGCAAAAAAAAATAGTGTAAATTATAGAAGCGCTACAAGATGAAAGTCAAATGTGTCACTATGATCAAAGACAAAGTTTTACAAGTTGAACCTAAATTCGTCTAGAGAACTTTGAAAGTTTTTAATTGTTTAAAGATTGATTTGAGTTTGTTTGATTTGGAAAGTGATAAAATACAACAAAGAATAACATGAAATACTAACTCCATGGTTTTTTTTTAGGTTAATTTTATGAGCCTTCTTCAACAAGAGCTCTCTAATTAGTCTCGCAAGAATTTGAACAATGAATACACATAAAAAATACACAACCTAGCTAGTAGTAGAACATGCGTATTAACTTAGGATAAGCCCATCTACCAGAGAAAATACCTCCACAATGAATGGGTGACTAGAGTATACAAAGTTAATGTACTACCTTTGCATCTCTCACCTTAAAAAGGACAAGATCCTAATCAAGGAATATCAATCACCTCAATAAGGGGAAATACATGATGAGTTACTTAATGCATGATATTGTATGTTGCATTATCCCAAGCCAATGGTTGAAAGTCTTAAAGGCTACTAATAAACAAGGTTCATAGTGGGGGATCAGTGAACAATAAGCCCATTTGTGGATGCCTGAGTCAAGGGGGATCTCCCCTTTTCTCATCACCTATACATGTCTTGGTGGAACGAGGGTCATGAGGCTTGGATTGAAGGACACTGGCCACACCTTGGGCTATAGCTTTCGTTATCCCCCCTTTATATACCCCATCCAAAAATTTGGTTGAGGTTGACCTTGAGGTGATGAAATCCCCAAGAAGGCCTCCTACTTGAATTAAATGGTAATGATGTTGCTTTTGATTCATAAGATCATTATTTGGAGTTAAGAGGGAAGAACATACATAGACAATCACATCTCATGTGTACAAAAAAAATTGCAAAATAATGGTATTTTTGATCTCCAAGATCATCATAGCGCAAGGAAGGAGCATAAACACCACTAGCCTACTAGACACGACCAACAAGTTCTTTTTAATGCACCAAATTCAAATATGAAAGTTATCTTGTTTAATTTAATGCACCAAAATTCAAATATGAAATTTGTAGGCTCAATTTTAGGGCACCAAATTAAAATGTGATAGTTGCAGGTTCAATTTTAAGCACCAAATTAAAATATGAAATTTGTAGGTGAAATTTTAAGCACCAAATTGAAATGTGATAGTTGTGGGTTCAATTTTAAGCACCAAATTTAAATATGAAATTTGTAGGTTCAATTTTAAGCACCAAATTGAAATGTGATAGTTGTGGGTTCAATTTCAAGCACCAAATTGAAATGCGAGAAAAAAAAAACCCTACAAGAAAACTTGTTAGTAGTTTCCTAATCTTTGTATTCTCCCAACATTTGGCATAAGCTAAACAAATGTATTAGTCTAAAAAGGTCAAATAACCACACACACGTTAGGGTTAGATAATCTTGAAAGTACAAAAATAAATGATGTTAAAAAAGAAATAGAAGCATCATTGTATTTCAAACAAAACCATCAAATTACCACATATGTGTGCCATTCTAAATTGGTAAAAGCATCGAGTCGTAATAGAAGTGATGTGTCACAATAGAAGCATAATTGTAACTTGCACATAGAACATAGACAAAAGTGTCAAAATATAACAAAATTGTCACTATCCTTTGACAAAAGTGTCAAAACATGTCAAAAGTGTCGCTAAGAGGGAACTAGAAGTGTCACTTTGTTGCAAAAGCATCTTTGTAACTTGAAGTCAATAAAAACTCAAAAATACATCAATTCAGGGATGTGGGTCCCAGCGAACGTTCCAAAATATTATAGGGGAATAATGGCATAATGGTTAGAAAGCATAATCAAAGCATTTAGGGTTAGTAAACACTAAAAAATCAAGAAAGAAAGATCAATTACACCCATACTCAATAAATTAGAAAGTAATGCTCGAAAGATGACAAAAAAATTTGATAATTCAATTCAAAAGATGTAAAACATTACAAACCTATAATCTTGTTGTTGGATTATGCTCTATTGATATATGGATTTCTCTATTATGCATAACCCATGTTGCAAAAGGTTGGATTAATGATCTTGACTCACAATTATGATGCTCAAATGTTCAAATTTCTCTCAAAAAGGTCATGAATTCCTTATGAGAATTGTAAACGATTTTGATGAAGATGAAGGCTTCTTTTATAGAAATGCATATATCTGGTCAATGGTGGAGATTGAAGATGAAGATCGACAACTAAGAGTGAATCAGGGAGATCAAGGGTGGAGGATTAATGAGAGCTCAAAAGATCCCTAATTTTAAGGAAATTGGTTAAGGATATTTTGGAGGGAAGATATCTTGAAAATGGAATATGCCATATGCAAGTTGGAGGAAAATTAGTAATTAAATAATTAAAGAAATTATTTAATTGTAAGGTGAGAGGAAATGTCAAGATTTAATTATATAATTCAAGATTATTTAATAATGTGTGAGAGATAAATTTAATATTTAATTAAATAATTAGAATATTATTTAATAAATATGGGAAGATAGAAATTGAATTTAATTAAATCATCTAAAATTATTTAATCAAGGTGAATTTTGGTGAATTAATCAAATAAAATCAATTATTCAATTAATAGAGGAAATTAGAGATTTAATCAAATAATTAATAATTATTTAATTAAAATTGAGGAATTAAGTGATAATGAGGAAAATGATGTTAATTAGGCAAATATGAGTGTGTGACATGTTTAGACAATTTTAGGTGTCTACACTTCCATACCATGGTGTTATAAGGTATATATGTTTGCACTTGACCTTTTTGATCACATACTTGGCATATTGTCACCATGGTTCATTATACCTTGGTACATAACATCAAGTACAATATCAAATCTAAGTTGCTTATACCACTGCAACATGATTCTTGTCCATAATTTCTTTTTATCTATTTATCTCAATTTCATCCTCTTGTTATCTACCATCCTCTAGTCCTCTTCTCCATTCTGAAAGCACACCTGTGTTTTTTGAACCTACCTGTCCTCTCGAGGCGGCACACCCCAACCTCCTCGTCATCCTTCCTCATCTTACCAATGATCAGTGCATCATTCCACTAGTCCTCATCCCTTTCTATCCACTATATTTTTTTCTTCTTTGATACAATGTTGCTCCTTATATTTGTGACGCTATATCAAAGAGGGTAAAAATGTTAACATTTAAATATGTCCATACCCGATCACATTTGAATTTACCTCATTCTATCTGTTAATTAAATAAATAATATTTATTGACTTATTTAATCCATCATTATTTCATTTATATTTATTTAATTAAATCTAACCTTGGCCCCCAAAACCTCCAACTAAATAAATTAATTAATACCCACTTAATTAATTTATTTAGGCTAATTAACCTTCATTACCATTTTCTTATTATTTAATTCCACCTCACCATCTATTCTTGTTCATTCAATCCTAACCCTTGAATCCATCTACATGGATCAAGATCTAAAATTGTCATCATGTGGCAAGTGTCCTACCTACCTATCCTACCCCTTGCTCACACATGTGTGAGAATGTCTCACACATGTGAAGCCACCCTGCCCTTACACATGTCATTTTCCCTAGTCATCCTACCTCTTAGATATGTCTATTTCATGTTCTTCCCAATGTGTGCTCACACATGTGCTCACACAACTTGCTCTTACACCTCTTTTTGTAGATTTTTGGAAGGATGAATGGAGGGTTGAGGTTTTCTTGTGACATGATGGAAGCATGTGAGTATGATATGTTGGCATGGGGAAGAGAGCAAGGTGTGCTCACACATGTGTGAGCACACATTGGGAAGAACAAGAAGATGACATGTAGAATCAAAAGTGGCAAAGTGTAAGAGGTGTAGGCTTTGGAAGTGTGACAAATAGGACGAAATGGAAAGTGTAGGGTGGCTTCATGGGGAAGAGGATCTCACACATGTGTGAGCATCTAATAGAAGAGGAGGTCAAATGATGAATTGGAGATGGAAAGTGACATGTGCATGCAAATCTTTAAGAGGGCTTGTAGGACACATGTCACATGTCTACAAATTTGGGGAAGTGGGAGAACTTAAAAATTGGAAGAAATGTTAATGAGAATTAGAACATGAGTTAAGTTAATTAATCACATATTTATTTAACTTAGTGGGAATAAATGTAAGATTAAATTAAAATGAATTATTTAATTAACTTTTAAAGAATAAAATATTTAATTAAATGAGTTGATAAAAGATAATTAAATTTGATTAATTAAAAATAATAATATAATTTAATTAATTATGTTCTAACTAAGAAGAATTAATTTATTTGATTAATTAAAAAATGCTTTGACGGATGCCCATACCCATTTACAACCACGTGGAGGATGCTCTCGCAAAGGATGTCAAGCTTAGATTTACACATGCCATTCGTATTTGCTAAATACTTCTAATATTTCAGATTTTTCTATAGTTTGAAATTTTTGGAAACTCATGCGATTTAGCTATAATTGAGAGTCAAAAAGCTCTTTTGAGATTCTAGAATTTTTACAAAACTTTTGAGATTTGAAAAGATAATTTGCATTTTAAAAATTGATGATATGTAATTTGGCATTTTAGATTTGTTTTAAATCTTACAAATCAAATATTAACTTATATTTTCATAAAATTTTCATGTAATTTTAATCTACAACAATGATTAAAATATTAATTTTTTTAACATTTAAAATTTAAATATCAAAAATAATGATTTAATGTTAAATTTTAATTTTGATTTAGAGAAAATTTAATTTTAAATTAATTAAATATTAAAATTGAAAAATTTAAATATGTTTTTGCAAGCTTGTGGATTCAACTATGTATGTTTTTGTGTTGACATTTCGGATCACACTCGGTAATCCATAATCAGAGAGAGAGGAACAAATGGATTGTAGAAAACTCATCCCAAATTTAAATATGATTTTTTTTTTCAAATTTAAACTTTAAAATTGATAAAAATGTTAAAAAGTTTAAATTTTAATTAATTAAGTTGAAACCTTTTAATATTCAAATTATGAATTCTTATTGCAACACAAGATGCAACCAATTACCACATAAAAACTATTATGCAACATGAGACACAACACGAAGATGCATTCACATGTAAGAGGAAAGTTGTGACATAATCACAAATGCGACAAGTGACAAAATGTGACATATGACAATGATGCAATGACAAAGTATGACAAAATATATGATGCAACAAACAATTAAAAGCCATTTTGCAATGATTAATCTCACATGACCAACAATAGAGGGAATACCATCAACATATTTCATCAAAAGAAGGGTCCCTAATTTAGAAAAAATAAGGGCATGTAGTGAGGGGTCACAATAAATGCCCTATCTTGCCTAAACACAAATAATAAAATTCTTTTAGAACTAAAGTCCAAAAAAATGCAAAAGTAAAAATTTTACACAAAGGAACACCTCATTGATAGCCAAGATCATATTGAGTTCTAATATTGATCATTAGTTTTCTTTCAAAATATTATCCAAATAAATTAGATTGTAGTGAATTCATGATGGGGAGATTACCTATCAAATAGTTTTCAAAATAAAAAGGCATTCGTACCAAAGTTAGAGTGAACCAAATTTTATAATGATAACTGCACATTTTTATCCAAGTGTATGGGCGTGATTCATTACTTTTTTTCATCTATATATAGTTTAGCTAAGACAACTTTAGATATTAAGGTTTTAGCATTTATTAGCATTTATTCAAGTAAAGGTCTCATTTTGATATGATGGTATATTTCTTTTGGAATTTCCTTTATTTGACTACTTGGGCATAGCTCCACTGTCAACTAGGTATCTATAACCTTGACAAAGATACATTCGGTTCCATTCTATGTGTAGCTTTAGTTCCAACTAGGTGTCTATAGACTTGATGGAGATACTCAAATCATCCATAATGAATGAGATTTTTATTTTCCTCATCCCATAGACATTGAATTCCACCACTCAATTTGAGTCCACTTTGGTAACCAATTAACCTAAAATAATTGATCTTTTGGACTTGATATCTTGATTGTAGTTGCCTTACCAAATAGGTTTAAGAATATTTAAAATGTAAGAAGTGATAGATGAAAACTCCAATATACATCTTCAAAAGGCATGCGCTTTCTTTAGCATAAAAAAAATCTACATATTGAAATGAAATATTAATTGAGACTACACCTACTACTTGAAGCATCAAAAAAGAAAAAGGAAAAGATTGTTAACAAAGACATCGAAAAAGAGCACTTAGATCAATATAAAAGTCATTTTGATCATGCCAATTAATGATAAATAGAATCTTAAAATAAAATTGACAATAAGCGAGGATTGGAAATTAGCTACTAGCTAAACCTCGTACCAATGCTCTAGCAAAAATCAAAATAAACAAAGTAAAAAGCCAAAACAAAAAAAAAACAAGAAACAAACCAAAATTTCCTACCCTATCTAATGTTTGCAAACTTGAGAGTTTAGGAATATGAGTAGGAAATTCCCCATTCTTATATTTTTTTACACTTTTTATCATTCAAAGTTTTATTATTATAATTTTAAACACTATAGGTTTGTCTTTATGCTAAAAAACTAAGAGTTTGAACTCCCTAGGTTCATACTCTATATTATTTAAGAAAAAATAAAAAGCTCGTGAAGCTCACCTTCCTCGTGTCAAATCCATGAGCATATTTGATTATATGAATCCCCATAATCAAAGGAACTAAAAAGTTCAATTAAAACATCCTTAGAATAATTAACTTTGAATCTAAAAAGTTCATTTAAAACATCCTTAGAATAATTAACTTTGAATCTAGGATGAGAATTTGTTTACTCATTTGTAGATCAACATTAATTTTGAGGGTAGGTAAAATCATGGTCTTTATTTTTATTACAATCAAAATAAGAAAAGTAAGATGAATGAAAAATGAGAGAGGGTTTATAAAATTCTTGTGTCATAATTTCATCTATTGAGAATGCTTTTTTGTCATCATGTGATTCTTATTCCTCATCATGTGTTTCTCCATCCAATTCAATGTCATCATTGGGTACATGCAAGTCACACACAAAACTATTGTTCAACATTATATCCAAATCAATAAAAGGTGTGTTAAGTTGTTTTGTTGGCCGGGTGGGGGTGTATGGCATGTTGGTTCTTCAGGAGGAGCTGCAAGGGGTTTCCCCTTATTTCTTTTTTTTTTTCATGGGGTCGGCTAGTAGGGTGGGAGATAATTGAGAATTTGAGTTTTTGTGATGTGGTGATGGGGTTCGCTTCACCACTATTTGGGCATGCCAAAGTGGTTAATTTTTTGAACATGGCCTTGAATGGAGAAAAATCTTCTAAGAATGGGGGTCCCAAAATTCCAAAAGTAAACAGATTCCTTGAGAGGATTCAATTTCCCATCTGGTATTAGCAATTCAATTGAACTCAGTTGTGGAAGATGTCAATTATCTATCAAATCATGCCTTAATTTACAAATTTATGGAGATTAGGGTCTCTCTCCCCTTCTTGGATTCATGGGATCGAAGAACTTGGAACCTTGAGGGTGTTATGGATGTGATGCTGGCAACTAATAACTATTTAATGGTGGTGTTCTCCTGCCTAGTAGATCATAATAAGGCTTATGAAGGGGACCCTTATTTTTACAACTAGGTGGGTTTGTTCATTAAGTCATGGCATGTTAGCTTTAATCCACTGGAGGAGCTTGCATCAAGGGCTCTAGTATGGGTGTGACTCTTGTGGCTGCCATTAAAGCTCTAGAGGAATGATATTTTGCACATGATTACTTTGTTGTTGGGAAATTCAGTAGGTCCATCACAACATACGCTAGATAAGAAGGTAATTTCCTATCACAACATATGCTAGATAAGAAGGTAATTTCCTATGCTCATATTTATATTGAATTGATTTAAATAACCCTCAAATTGGATTCTTTGGAAATTTATCTTGGACCCAAATTATGGATTCAACAACTTGACTTTGAAGTTACCTTGTTTTGATGTTGGATCTACCATGAGTATGAGCATTTTTAGAGGAAATTTCCTAAAGTTAAGTATACAAGAGTTGTGTCCAATGGGGTTTTAGCCAATGTGCCTTCTCAGTCAATACAAATGTTGAATAAAGGGAAAGCCCCTATGTCAGAGGGAGATGTAGATAAGGATGGTTTTTTCTTTCAATTAAGCCCCGTAATAAGGGGAGAGGACATGAGATAACCCTCAAGGATAGACAGGGAGAGGGGACCTATAACCAATTTGAGGCTCGAGAAGACTTGGACCAGCAAGAGGTGTCTCTAGATGAGTTACTCTTTAGGTTAGGAAAGTTGGGGGATGAGCATCTAGTGTCTAGGGAGATTGCTAATTAGAACTATCTGTAGGTTGGACTCATATCTTCATAGATGGACACATACCAAATTCATGAGGCTCCCTATTTGTTGGATCCTTTTGAGAGAAATGAATTGATAGAGGTCTTGGCTTTGGATATTACTGTTCAACCATCAAAATTCGAGGTTTTAGTTCTAAGAAAAGGTATTAAAGCCCTGCCCTCTTTATGGCTACAAAAATATCATTAAAAAGGTGAACCCAAATAAGCCTCCCAAGGTGGGGTGAAAGAAAGATTAGGTTAAAATAAAATTAATGGGAGAAAATTTGATAGAGTCAGGTTCAGTTAAGACTATTAATTCCCAATTTTCTAACCCTGAAAGATGATTGTCCTTTCTTGGAATACAATGGGTTTAAATTACATCCCTGGATAGAAGGTTATTCAGTAATTGATTAGAGTACATTCTCCAAATGTTATGTTTATTCAAGAGTCTAAGTTTTTTTTGAAGGAATGATCAACATTGCCTCAAAATAATGGTGGAGGGTTCAATGTCAATGCATTGGTGCTCAAGACAATTTTGGAGGGGTTGCCTATTTTTGGGATCCATGTAAGATTGTTCCTCTTTGATGGATTTATATATGAAATTCTATGTCGATGGTTTCCTCTATTTTTGAGTCTAGAGAAGTTTTCTTACTCACCAATGTGTATGCCTCGACTAATTATTCTAGTAAATCCTATCTCTAGGACCACATTTGGTATGTGTGGTCTATATATCTATTTTATCCTTGGATCTTGATTGGGTATTTTAATGCTATTACCGTCTTAGAAGAAAAGAGGGGGGGAGTTGATAGACTAGAGCCATTATCTTAGATATTTAAGGATAATATTCTCTTCTTGACTTTCATTGACATAAACCAATACAATAGAGTATATACCAAGAGTAACATGAGATGCAATGAAGATTCTATCTTAGAGAGACTGGATGGGTTTTTAGTTTCTTTTTTTTGGCTTGGAAACAATTGGGTAACTAGTTTTGAGATTTTGGAGTGGAGGGGATCTAATCACTGACCTATCAAATTATCAACGAACGAGTTTGGTGGCACTAAGAGCCTTTCTTTTAAATTCCAATTGATGTGGTTGTGTAAGTCTTTGTTGTAGGATATTATGGTGGATTAGTGGGGTAATGGTATGCTAGCTCATGGAATAACAATATATTGCTTCATTAAGAGGCTATAGTTTGTGAAGTATCAACTTAAGATGTGAGGGAATATTTTTGGCTAAATTAGAAGCCCAAAATTGATCGTGTATCATCACTAGGCATAATAGAGATCTTGGGATTACCAAGGGTTCTCTCAAAGACGAAGTTGAAGTGTTGAAAATCTTGCAAAATGAGAATTGTGAGAAGAGATTTATTGGAAATAAAAGTCTTGCATTGACTGGATTTAGGAGGGCAATAGGAAGATGAATTTTTTCTTTAACTCAGTTAAGGCTAGAAGGAACGAGAATATGGTATCCTTTATAGTGTCTACTAATGGAGTTCCTTTATCTTCCTTTTGAGAAATCTCATTTGAGGTTATTCAATATTATTATTCTTTGTTCATGGAGGACTCTTCCAGTGTGCTGGTTGATGAGAATCTTATTTTAGATTGTATTCCCTCAATTGTTTCTAATGAGATGAATAAAATGATTATCAAACCCATCTCTCTGGATGAATTAGAAGGGATAGTGATCAGATGAAGAAAGGGAAATCCCTAGGCCCATATGGATTTTTGATACAATTATTTTAGGAATTCTAGGAGATTATCAAATACAACTTATTGGAGCTAGTACAAGAGTCACAAATAAATAAAGAGATGTTGAGAGCAATCAATTCTATGTTTCTTATGCTTGTGCCCAAGTGAGAAGGGGATAATTCACTAGATTTATTTAGGCTGATTTCCTTATGCAATGTGGTTTATAAAATTATTGTAAGTTAATTGTAGAGAGACTCTTGATCCATGGCTTAATAAAGTTATTTTTAGGGAGTAGAGCGAATTTGTGATTGGTAGGAAAATTTTGGATGGGGTGGTTATTACAACTAATTCCATTCATTCCATGGATATTTCCAAGGACAAGGCTATGTTCATCAAACTAGACATGGCTGAAGCTTATGATTGTGTTAAATGGCCATTTCTCCAAATAAGTGCTCCTTGCTTTTGGGTTTGATCATGACTAGGTCAATTAGGTGATGAGTTTTATTACTTATAATTCTTACTCTATTAATTAATAGTGATCCCTCTACCTTATTTGTTGCTTCATGAGTTCTTCAGCAAGGGGACCCTCTGTCACCCTATTTATTCATTTTAATGGTTGGGGCATTGAGAAGAATTTTAAAATCCCATGTGAGACAAGGGATTATTCAAGGGTGGAGGTGCAGTAATAGTTTTCCTTCTCATTCTCACTTACCGTTTGTGGATGACATGACTTTGCGAGGAGTTTCCAAAATCATAGAAGCGTCTAACTTCATATGGGCATTGGATATCTACACATTGCAGATTCAAGGTAGAGGATTAATGAAGCAAAGTATTCCATTTTTTTCTTCAACACCCATCCTCTTATCCAATCCAAAATATCTTAGATTCTAGATTTGTGTTTTTCCTTTTGTTTACCTAGGTATTCCCCTCTATGTTGGCCCCTAAATCCTAGGGGGAATTGGAAAAATATTCTAGATAACTTTTGTGGAAGAGTTAGCCTTTGGACACTCAAGTGGCTATCCTTTGCTGGTAGAATTTTTATTTTGAAATTAGTGGTTTAGTCTTTTCTTATTTATAGGTGCATGGTGCAAGTCGCTCCCTTAAGCTTCATTAAGGATTTGGATGCTCTTTCTAGGAAATTTTTATGTACTTGTAATCTTGCTTCTTCAAAGTGGAGTTTGGTGAAATGGGTGACTATTTGTAGGATGAAGTAGGAGGGTGGCCTTGGATTGAGACAAGCTATCATCATCTGACAAGCCTTGGCTGCTAAAATTTATCGGTGGTGGTGCTCCAATCAAGATCAAGCTTGGGCCAAGATCCTCTCTTCTAAGTATTTGAGGGGAGGGGCAAGTGAAGATGTGTCTGAGATCAACCTATTAGGTAAGGGGTCTATGATTTAGGATACCCTTAAGCAATGTGCCAACTTAATTAAGTAGGGTTTGTTTTGGATTTGTAATAGGGGTTTAGAGGCCCTATTATAGTTTGATTCATGGTATGGATTTCCCCATATCATATCCATTTATATGCACGTACAATCTCTTTGTATTAGCTTCTTGGAGGTCAGTTGGACTAAGTTGAGGATATCAAAGCTGCTAAGAGATTGGCATAGGTGGAAGTGTTTAAGTGGAAGAACTCTACTAAATGGCCATCAAGAGGTTCTGTGAAGGACCATGAATAGTTATCTCACATTCTTGTAGGAAGAAATTACAACTCTTTAATGAAGAGTGATATACTAGATTGGGGTCCTAATCATAAGGGGTGTATTTGATGACCTTAGGATATTAGGTTTTGGATAGGTAGAAATATGGGGGAGATGAAGTCCTTTGGTGGAAGAATATGTGGAATAAGTTTGCTTGGAATAAATGTAACTTATTCATCTAGTTAGTTGTGTGTAACAATTGTCTCACCTAGGATAATTTGTGAAAGCATGATTTCAAAGGGCCATTTATGTGTGTTCTTTTTGGTAGTGGCAAGGAGCCCTTAATTATTTTTCTAGTGCTTCTTTTCTTGGGTCATTTGGAACTTATGGTGGGATGCTTGGAAGCAGGATTGTGTGCATGCTACTTCTCTTGTTGAATTTTGGAGGAGTTTGGGAAGGCCACATGCTAAGATTTTTTTTCTTTAGGTGGCTTGGAATATTGGGCCTTCTTGCATCCTTTGGAAAATCTGGATGGAAAGGAACTGTACAAATTTTCAAGGGCGAAAGTTGGTGGTGTAACCATTATGTCTAAGGATTTTGGGTATGATCCACAAGACTATCCAAGCTAAGTGTGTGGTGGACACCCATTTGGAGCTTGGAGAGGTTGACATGATGCAAAGACTAGGTTTATTTGGGGTTGGTTCGTTGGTTCGTTGCCTACTTCATGAAGGGTGAGATGTAGCCTCAAAATGAAGACTCAAAGAGAGGTTGGATGGTCCCCTCCTCGTGCAAGTGTATTTAAGATTAATATTTATGGTTCCTCTGAGGGAAATCCTATGCATGCTAGGGTTGGAAGTGTGGGAAGGGATAGTTCTAGTGTTGCGTTCTTTTTTTCTTCTCAATTGACAAGGGACATTAGTCTAATAATCTTATAGAAACTCTTTCTATCCTTATTGCTTTAGAAAAGGGGTATGCCCTTGGGTGGCACAAGATTATATGTGAGTAACACTCTGAGATCTTGGTTAATATGTCAAATAAGTAGGATCTTGTTGGAGTGAATTGGAAGTTGGATTGGGTGGTTCAATAGATTCACCAACTAAGCAATTCTTTGGATTATGTTTCCTTTGTCCACATCCCACTAGAGAGTGGAACAATGTTGCAGATTGCTTAGCTAAGAGAATCTATCCTTGGAGTGCTCCCAAAGATTGGAGACACTGATTTTAGAGGATATACATCATTAATCAGTGGTCTTGGTGGAGTTTCATGTGGCTTTGACTCATTTTGGGATTTATTGTGGTTGTTGGTTAGTCTTCTTGGGTCCCTGGTGGATGGTGTTCGATACTTTGGTGATTGTACTAGTTTTTAATTGATTTAATAAATTTTTACCCCTTAAAAAAAATCAACAAAATAATTTTTAAATTTTAAATTTACTTGTTGATTTTTAAAGTCGAAAAGTTAACATCAAGATTTGTTTTATTAAAATCCTTACCAAATTGCATATCCAATTCTAAATTTTTAAAATCAAAATCATTTTCATAAATGCTCCAAAACTGGATATTATAAACTTTAAAATCCATTAGGTAAGGATCATTAAATTTGGATTTGTTAGATGAATAATCACTTTCCTTTTCAAACTCAAGATTATTATAAATTTTAAAGACAAATTAAGAGAATTTTTTTGTCTCTCAATCAAAACCTCTCATTAATTTATTGTTCTAGCCTATGGTTGAGACTATCCAATTAAGAAACAACAATATTGGATTTGAAAAGAAGTAAATTAACTTCTTGAGTTTGCAAATTTTTTATTTTATTTTTGCAATGTTCACACTCATGTTAGTGATAATTGGTTCATTAAAATTTGTAAGGAAGTTAGGGTAGCAAAATAAATTCTTAAACTAATCTCAAGAGGAGGATAATGCAAAGTTTTTTAGGTTTTCACAATAGTTACATAAATCAAACATAAATAAACATAAATATCATGCATACCACAACATAGTGATTTATGTGGGGAAAACCCTTTCGAGAGAAAAACCCCACACTCTAAAACCACCGAATATATTATTCAAAAACCATAAATTTTACAATATACTTGCAGAGCAAGCTTCTCACAACAATATCACCAATCAAATATCTAGAGGCAACTCGACCACTATCAAAATCTCAAAATACATCACAATACATAGCCATAATACAACACCCCCATAAAATAGGGTTGCCTTCTAGGGAAAGACAAGTCAATAAAATATCTATTGTTAGATTTGAAACCTAATGATGAATGGTTCAAATTTATAATAATTAAATATACATAAAATGTGGCTTTCAAAGGCATTGCCTAAAACCCCCCACCGAGGCACGTGGCCCCTAGACCCCATAGGGGGGTAGCCCCCTAGACCCCCCACACTCACCTATCAACAGTAAAACTTTTGTAATTTCAAGGTTGAGACACATTTTCCCAACAAATCTCCCACTTGTCGAACACCTTGTAAGAGCAACAAGAGGGAGCATAAACATCGCCTCTTAATTGTTAGGGGCCAAAAGGCCCATAGAATTTGAACACCATCTAAACTTCTATATGCTTGCAAACTTAGTTAAAGAATCAACAACATTCATAAAAGTCTCTACCTTAACCAACCTCACCCTTCCATCTTCAACCATATCTCTAAAAAAATGATATTGTGCATCAATGTGCTTGGTCCTAGCATGAAATATTGGGTTCTTAGCTAGGCAGGTCACACTCTAACTGTCACTGCAACTTATTTTATTCCAATATCTGAACATAGTCTCTTGAGCCAATTGGAGTTTTTACAAGCATTAGTAGCTACCATATACTCAACTTCAGTAGTGGAAAAAGCAACCACAACTTGTCACTTACTCATCCAACTAATTGCACCACCAAATAAAGTAATCACATAAGCACTAGTGGATCATCTACTGTCAATATCACCTGCCTAGTCTGAATCCACATAACCATGAATATCAAGGGAAATTTTGTCTCCTATCAAATTACCATGATAACACAAGAAATACTCTTAGGTACCTCACAAATATCTGAAGAATTTTTAATTACATCCCAATGAACTCTACTAGGATTATACATATATCTAGAAAGAACTCTCACTACTTGGGAAATGTCTAGTCTAGTACAAACCATAACATACATCAAACTTACAATTGCACTTTGGTAAGGAACTCTTCCCATGTCTTTCATCTTCAATGGTGATATTGGACAATTTGAAATAGATAACTTCGTTCCAATTGAAAAAGGAACACACAATGGTCTACAATCCTGCATATTAAACCTCTATAAAATTGAATTGACATAATTACTCTTGCCAATCTATAACTTTATGTTCACTGTATCTCTTCTAATTTCCATCCCAAGAATGTGCTTAGCTACATCAAGATCTTTCATTTCAAATTTAGTTGCAAGTTAATACTTTAGTTCAGAAATCATTCCTTTCCCTTTGCCAATAAATAACATATCATCAACATATAATACAATAAACAAAAAACTATCACCATCAATTTTATAATAAACACAATGATTTGATTTAGAATACTCAATCCCAAACTCAACACATATATATCAAATTTTTGGTACCACATTATAAGACTCTATTTTAGGCCATACAAAGATTTCTTCAATTTGCAAACCAAATTAATTTTACCTTTCACCACATAGTGCTCTTGCTATGTCATATAAATATCCTCCTCCAAGACACCATGAAGGAAAACCATTTTCACATCTATTTTCTCAACCTCTAAATCATAAGCAACAATAATAGAAAGCAAAAATCTAACGGATGTCATTTTTCCAACAGGATAAAATATCTCACTATAGTCAACACCCTCAACTTGAGAATAACCTTTTGCAACCAACCTTGCTTTGTAATTCTCAATACCTCTATCTAAACCAATATTTTTCTTGAATACCCATGTGCAACTAATAGGCTTTCATCCTTCAGGAAATGGTACTAGATCCCACTATCATTCTTTTTCAAAACTTCCATTTCTTCATCCATAGCAATCCTCCTGAATTTTGCATCATTCATACCTAATGTCTCGTCTATAGATAGGAGTTCATCTATGTTAGTACTCAAAGAAAATTACATCTCTAATCATCAAGTGAATACTTTTAAGGTGGTTGTCTATGCCTTGTAGACCTTCAAACAAGTTGAATTGGAGGTTCTTCCTCCTCTTATGAAGATTCAGAGCTAGATGAGCTCTCCTCAACTTCTTATTTTTTTGGGGGTTTTGATTCAACTTTTTTAAGTGTATGAGGAAGTTAAATCACATATTTTTTTTTAGTTTTTTTCTTCTATAATGTAACATAAGAAGGCTTGGTTTCTCTAAAAGTAAAACTTCTAATATATAATACCTTATGTGGATCAAGATCCCAAAGATTGTATCCTTTCACACCATAACTGTATCTAATGAAGATATAGTTCACAACCTTCTTCTCCTACTTTGTTTGCTTCCCTTTAGTACATGTGCATATGCCTCATAGCCAAAAAATCTAAGATGTCTTAGTGAAGACTTGTGACCTGACCATGCCTCTATAGACATCTTATCAACAAGCATTGTTGTAGGAGAATTGTTAATCAGGTAATAAGCAGTGACAAAAACTTCAACCCAAAACCTTTGTTCTAGACCACACACCACTCAACATACTCCTAGCCTTATCCATCGATGCCCTATTCATTCTTTCTATAGCTCCATTCTATTGTAGATAATACAAAGTTGTCTTTTATCTCAAAATGATGCAATCCTTATAGAATTTTATCAAAATAGTTAGAGAAAAATTCACCACCATTATCAGTCCTTAAACATTTTATTTTCTTTCCAATCTGTAACTCAAACATTTCTTTAGATTCTTTAAAATGACTGAAAACTTTAGACTTACTCTTTAGAAAGTATACCCATGTCCTACTATAATCATCAACATGAAACATAATTTGTGGATTTTCCAATCAAAGGAACATTTGCAAGACTAAACACATCATAATGAATAAGTTACAATACACCACAATATTTATGAGAACTCAAATAAAACTGAACACAATTTTGTTTTCATAAATGCAATGCTCACATAAATCGAAATCAAGATTACAATCAGTCAACCCTTCAATGAGGTTTTTATTTTTCAAGGTCCTTAGACCCTTTTCTCCAATGTGGCCAAGTCTTTGGTGTCATAACATAGTCTTCTCTGTAGGTAACTTTGATTTAAAATAAAGAGCATCCTTGGGTACCCAAAATCCATGACCATTCACTAAACATGAAACCCTTACAGGTCTTCCAACGAAGTCGCCACAGACTTGATTTTCACAGAAGTGTTATTACATTCAATACTAGTGTATGCATCAAGCTTAGATAATGTGATAAATCTAATACCTCTAGCAATCACCGTAGAACCTCTAACCATCTTGCATTTTTCCTTAGAAAATAATACTTGCACACCCGCATCTATTAGTTTTCTCATAGATAACAAATTTCATGTTAATCTAGGGATATGTAATAACCCATTGATCTTTTTTATTTTATGATCAAGAAACTTGATTCTAAATTTACCACGACCAACAATATTTAAATGAGAATAATCACCCAAGTACACCTTACCTCTATCAAATTCTTCATATTCAAAAAACCAATCTCTATTAGAGGTCATATGGAAAGATGCACTTGAGTCAATTAACCATGCATCATTACATACATGAGTAGCCAAAGTTGCAATGAATGCATCGCCAAGTTTCTTCTCAGACTTAGAATTACAATCAGATCTCTTCTTTTTATTCTTCTTTTCTTCTTTGTAGTCCTTATGAATATGTCCAAGCTTACACCAATTCCAACAAATAACTTTGGACTTTCTAGGAGATTTGGATCTACCCTTGGACTTGTATTTATCACACTTCTTATTCTTCTTAAATTTTTCCTTAGGTCTTCCATGAACATTTAGGGCCTCCTTGGCACCGATGGATACCTTCCTCCCCATCTCTTCAAAAATCAAAGAACCCACCACATATTTAGTCTTCAAGATAACCTAAGTAATCCCAATAGCCATTACAAGAAAATCCCATGAATCAAGAAAATAACAAAGAAATATTTGACATTTCTCCTCCTCATCCATTTTCACACCAATTGATGCCAATTGAGCCACCAACATACTGAATGCTCCCAAGTGGTCTCAAATTTTCCACCCTCTTCCATTCTCAAGGAATATAATTTCTTCCTCAATAAAATCTTGTTCACTAAAGATTTGGCTTGATACATCTCACCAAGTTTCTTCCATAGTTTTTGTGTAGAGGTCTCTTCATGGATATTGATTAGAATAGAGTTTGTCAAGCACAATCTGATTAGACCCTTGGATATATAGTCCATAACATAATATTGAGCAACCAAAGTAGGATATGTGGGCCTTAAAACATTCTCATCAACAACATTCCACAGATCTTTATCTATCAACAAATCCTCCATCTTCAACTTCCACATCTCAAAATTATTTTCAAAAAAATCTCCACCTCTATTCTTCATGTTGAACTTTCCATATAAAAATTCCTACAATAAGATCACAAAGAATCTTCTACACAAGCTCCCACATAAAATATTGATTAGTTAAAAAAAACCAACAACTTGCAACTGAAAAAAAGGTGATCAGACTCTAATACCACTTGTAAGGAAGTTAAGGTAGTGAAACAACTTCCTACACTAATCTTGAGAGGAGGATAATACAATTTTTTAAGATCTTTACAATAGTTACAAAATTCAAATAGAAATAAACATAAATATCATGCATACCACAACACAGTGATTTACGTGGGGAAAATTCTTTCAAGAGAAAAACCTCACACTTCAAAAGTTTTCCAATATATTATTAAAAAATAATGAAGATTATAATATGCTTACATAGCAAGCTTCTCATAGGAGTATCACTAACCAGAGATCTAGAGGCAACTCAACTGCTATTGAACTCTCAAAATACATCACAATGCATAACCTTAATACAACACCCTCATAAAATAGGGTTGCTTTCTAGGGCAAGACAAGACAACAAAATATCTACCTATCAGTAGTAAACCTTTTGTAATTGCAAGGTTGAGAAAATTGTTCCCAACAGAATATTGGTAAATAGACATGAAAAAATCAACAATACCTTTTTTTTTTGCTTTGTTGCAAAAATAATGTCTCTTCATTTAAGTAAGTGCTTGTGATAAAATATTCAACTAATATGTCCTTTGATTGCATATAAGCAACTATTTTATCTACTTCAAAAATTCCAACATCATTGTTGTGAGCTTCATCAACACATACCTTCAAAACACTATCCTCAAGTGTAAAGTCACCATAAGTTGTCACCTCATAAAATTGTGCCCCATTGGATTATCTACCAAATCAAGAGAGTCTTGGCACTCATGATTTTCTTTAATTTTTCTAGTTAAAATGTGGCATGTCCATCTTTATTTTCATAGAACAACACCAACTCCTTAACCTTTACATTCCATTTTTGTTGATTCATCTTTCTTTACATTCAACATTTCTTTGAGAGCCATGTACAACCTTAAGTTAACTTTGGATCACATAACTTATCCATGCCCATTTATTTCATATAGGTGACACTTGTCATGAAAAATTATTTTTTTAAAGGTGTGAGGAAATCTAAGGACTCTCATGTCATGATTCAATTTCTCAAATGACATTAGAATATCTATTTCAAATCTCAACATGGTTGGTTTGGGTGTATTTTCAATGTGTTGATGAGTTTATTCATCATTATTTATCGGAATGTCTTCAATTTAGCATTATCACCATTCTCCTTGTATGCATTCATGCTACAATCCATATTAATTTTAGTTTTAATAGTCTCAAGAGTCTCCTTATTTATTACATTGGGGGTTTCACTATTGGAGTCATCACTAGTTTCTAGTGGAAATTTCTTATGTAATAATTGAGATGACAACATGATTCAAGTTATATGACAAAATAAAATCACAAAAACTTTGTCAATTACCTTATTAAAATCATTGCATCATCAAAAGTTGATAAGAGTAATTGCTTGTTTGCACTTCATGCATATTTGGTTGTGCTCCATATATGCTTTTCTTATAAAGCATTTGGTTCTATAATAGTAGGTTGCAATTGATATGGCATTCCCTATGTACAATCATATCCTAAATGGGCTAATGTTAAAGCTCTTTAACAAGTGACTTTCACTATGATCACTCTTAGTGTTTCTCTCACAACTGTAGCAAATGAAGGATAAAATCCTCACAAATAATGCCTTAACAAATCAATTGGATTAGGCCCATGCATAAAATTTACCTTTTCAAGTGATCACTAAGTAAACTAAGTAATCATTGCGTAAACTGAGTAAATAGGCTCAATAAGCTGTCTCCTTATTACTCCTTGAAAATTACAACCTTAAAATAACACATTTTCAATGCTAGTTTTACTATGTTCACCATTTCTAGTGAATGTACAATTCCAAGCCTTAATATTCATATTATACCATTTCTATTTTGATATATAAACATAAGCCTCACAACCAACAACTCTTATATGTGAGATATACAGTTTCCGACCTTTTCACACCTCATCTATTATCTTTCTAAATGAGATGAACAAGGAGATTTTTTAACTAGAGAATAAGTAGTGCTTGCAACCTTGGCCCAAAATAATGGTCCAATTGTGAACCACTCAACATGCTCCTCATGTTTTCCATTAGAGTCTAGTTCATTTATTTTGCAACCCCACTGTCTTGTGGTGAGGATGAAGTAGTTTTCTATCACACAATACTTGCATAAGTACAAAAATTATCAAATTCTTACATTAATATTCCCCTCCATTATTTGAAATTAATATATTTACTTCTCAGTAAGTGTTTTAAAATATTTAAACTAAGAGAAAACAAGTTAGATTTCAGTTTTAGAAAATAAACTTATGAAACCTTGAATAATCATCACTAAATGAAACATAATAACAAAATTTTCCCATAGAGTGAACATTCACTAGATCAAACACATCTAAATGAATAACCTCAAATCATATGATATCTCTAGTGCTACTAAAAGGAAAATAAACTATATTTTGTTTACTAAATGCATAGGTTCACATAAATCAAATTCATCGAAATAATTTGAAAATATATTACCATATTTTTATTAATTTTGGTTCAAATATATTTTTCACTAATATGATGCATTATTTGGTTCCACAACATACATAAGTTTTTTAAAATTTCTATAATATTAATAGAGATAAAATAATGATGCCCCGAGCTTAAACAAGGTTTCACATTTGTGAAGCCTTGAGTTTATCCTATCCTAAATGTGCAAAATATCTAAAATGCAACATAAAGAAAACCTAAGGAACACCTCAAAGATTAGCCTAAGGAATGATAACACAAAGAAAGATAGCAAAATAATGATTGTAAATGATTATACCTTTGTGTTATTGAATCCCTTTGTTGGCCCTTGATGTTTGAAAACTTGTGTGCTCCTTGGATGGCTATGGAGATGGCTAGATGCAAGATGAATAATATGATAAAATGCAAATGCTAATGGCTAAATGACTTGATTACATGAGGGAAAATGCTTGCAAGTTGAGTAATCAAATTGGTAGCATAAGGGTGCAATTGGCTAAGTGTTCTTCAATGCATTAGAAGAGGGGGGTATTTATAGAAAAATTTGAATTCTCTAGAGAATTCAATGGTTGGGATTAAGCCACCAAGGCCAAGATAAAGGAATATGGTGAGTTGAGGACTCACAATCCCTCACATCTTGACATGTGGAGAGTGAAGTGGCCTAGGATGTGATGATGTGCAAGTGAGGTCGAAGAAGGACATGTGATTTGTAAGAACATGTACCTTGGAAGTACATTGGGAGATGAGAATAATCTTGGGTGAATAAATATGAATTAACATGCATGGAAGAATCCCATGGACAAGACAAGGTTCCATACTTGGAAGAATCCCATGGACAAAACAAGGTTCCAAAAAGGGAAGCACTTGTCCACATGTGACTTGATCAGTGACAAGTCAAAGATTCTAGAAGATGCATGGGAAAAGGGGATTCTAGGAGGAATAAATGTGAATTAAAAATTCACATGGGGAAGAGAGAAGTCTTGGATGAATAAAAAAGAATTAAAAATTCTTTGGGGGATGGGGAGAGTTGAACAAGGTACTGATTAGGCTTAACTAATCAATGATTAAAAGATAATTAGTGGTTGAAGAAGATTAGAAGCCAACTTACAAAAGTTGGAGGATGTGACACATCCTAATCAAGGATTAGGCATGTGCTCATCCCTAATGAAGAGATTAGGAGGTGGGTTAAGATTAAGTGAAAGTGATGTGGCATGTAAGGAATTAAATAAATGTCATATTTATTTAATTCATTTTATGAAAGGAGGATTAAAGAGATAATGTATTTAATTATTAACTAAATACCTTAGGGATTTGACAAAATTAAGGGTATTAATTAAATAATAGTAATATTACTTAATTAATGCAAACAAAAGAATGCTTAGATGAAAGGGGATAAATTTGGATAAATTAAGTGTCCAAATTTAGGTGTCTACAACATTAAGTGCCCTTAGTAACAAATTTAATTTTTCCAAACTATAACCATTATTGTCAAAAGTGACACGACACTAATATCTGAAACATAGAAAAATAGGGTTTGAGGGTTCACCAATATAAATGGGGTGATACTAAACCCTATCTTCCTATTTTCATTAGGAAATGAGATCCCCACAACAAATTGACTTACAACCCTTAGGTGAGTCAACTCAATTGGAGAATCTTCATATTTCCTTATGTTTGAGGATGGTGGTATCAACCTAAACAACACTTTTGGGAGAAAAAGTGAAAATAGAAAATCAACTCAATTATGCCTATTCAAACTTGAACAAAAAAAAAGCTCAATATTGACATAAACAAAAAACTTCTTGAAGAAAAAGGCAATTTTGAGAGGTAAACCGAGACTCATTCAACCATGGGCAAATGGGTCTTTTGTCAGGGTTTTTAGATAACTTTCGAGGGCCTTTGGTACCATCTTGTAGCTTTTGTTTGATCCGATTTTCAGTGTCAAAAAGTTGGAAATTAGATATGTAGGTGAGATTCCATGATTTGACAACAACTTTGACAACTTTTCCAATCTTACACTTCAAAAGATCTTCAATCCTTCTTCAACCTAAAATCTACAACACAAACACAAGAGGGAAAAAAATTGTTTTCGGGTGAGGGGATTTTCCTTGGTCAAACCCCATTTTGGTAATTAAACCTTCAAATGAAATGAATAAAGCATGAAAGGAATAAAGAATGAACAATGCTATGTTGCAGTTCAAAAAAACCAAGGAATGATTGAAATATTGCATGAGATGGCTTCAATGGATGTGGATCTTGATACTTTAATCTTTCTTTTAATCTTTGACTTGAATTCTTGACTTGGATCTTGAAACCTACATCACAATTTTAGCTTAAAAAATATGCATGATTGCAAAATACTTTGACATGATGCTTGAGATCTTGATTGTTGCAATAAATCCTTGATAAAACTACTCTTGAATGCTCTTGATCATAAAATTTTCTATACTTTTTGCTCTCTTGAAAATGCTAGGCTTCTAGAATTTGAAATGATGAAATAAGCTTGTATTTATAGGTATGTATCCTTAATTTCCCAGAAATTAAACATCACAAGCTAACATCAAAATATGAATTCGAGGACCTTAAAATACTGCCAAAAACATAATTTAAATTTAGGTTCAAATGCCTAGGGAGGACCCATTCGCCTATGGGTGAATGGGTCCTAGGTCCCTATTCCTGGAACATGCATTGCTCAAGGTAAAGTGTTATGTTTAGGAATTAATTATTGTTGGGTTTCCCCTTCAAAAAATGTAATTTAATGGGCTTGTAGTTGTAAAATGCGAATTATTAAGGCCTAATTAAGCTCAATTTAAATGAGGGGCCCAAACAAAGTGTGAAAATGTAAAGGAGCACATTTTTTGACACACATTTAGCCCCCATTTTAGTGAGAGGATGAGCGCAAGCACAAAATCACACTAAAGTAGACAAATATGCATCAGGAGGGGTCCAAGTGTACAAATTTAAGTGAGATAGGATGAAAAATATGAAGGAAGTGGCCAAGCCCCAAGGATCAAGATCCCATGACAAACCAACATAAGAACAAAGGAACACACACAAGATGTATGATATGAGGCAACAAGCCAAGATACTCACAAGCATACAATGCCAAAGACTTAAAGAAAGAGAAAAAGAAAAAGGGGTGGATCAAGCCTCAACTATTTATCCAACTCAATTTGGATCAAGCCTTAGCTATTTGTCCAAAAATGTTTACAAGTGAAACTACTTGTCTACTATGCAAACAAAATACGCTCACACGAGCTAGTGAAATCTATTGTCCACTAGGTGAGCCCCAGAAAGGGTGGCCAATGATAGGCTTATTAGGATCCCATTGCACTAACCATACCAAAGCTATACCTCTTAATAACTTTGATAAGGTTCCACACAACATGAACTTCCAACTTCATAAGGCGAGCAAGTTGCGTTATGCTAGATACTTATGAGCAAAAGAGATGGCTCCATTGAAAAGCAAGGTGTGTTATGCTTGGTGGCCATGAAAAACATAAAGGATCCATTGCAAATAAAGTTGTGTTATGCTTGGTGGCCTTGGAAAAGGTTGTAACTTTGTGCTTCACAAGGACTAGCAAGGTGTGTTATGCTAAACACTTATGAACAAAATACAAATAGGATAAAGCACGTTCAAATGGGTTTTGCTTAATGCATGTGAGGTCTCACCTTAGGGAACGTTGTGCCTAATGTCTCCAAGAGAGGACTATTCAAAGGATAAAAGATTCACAACTTAGAATGCAATTTGTTAGCATCACCTCTAAGAGGAATGTAGTATGCTAAAAAAGGTCACACTCTTGAAGGGCATAAAACCCAATGTCACCACCAATAATAAGACACATCACATGAATCAAGAAGACCACAATAAAAACAACATGATTTATAATGATAATGCCAATGTATTCCCCTACTTTAAGGAAATTTCTAAACACCATGTTGTGAGCAATTACTTTAAAGTAGCGAATGATAAATGCTAAACAAATGCGAGCTTATTTGGAAAGCCCTATGCAAACATATGCTTCCAAATGAAGCTATGTCATGAAGAAGGGTTGCCCCCAAACAAAATCCTAAATATATAGGGGATCCACGAATTTATGGTCAACATTTTCCTTTGCTACAATGATATTATAGAGCTCAAAAACGTCATCATTCCCTAAATAACTCATGGATCAAGGAAGAATGACACATAGAGAGTGAAAATAGAGAAAATATTTTGGTCAACATGGAAGAGACCTACATAGTATAAAGTTTGCTAGAGACAAGGGGATCTTGAAGTTATGGATCGAAGGGGATTCCCTTAATATTGTTAATTGCCTAAAGAAGGTTTCTCCCCCTTCTTGGACTATTAAAAATTTCATTTTGGATGCCTTGGCTTTGTTGCAGGATTTAAATGAAGTTTATATATCACATGAATTTCATGGGCTAATCAGGTGTCTAACTGGATGGCGAATCATGGGGTTACGTCAGCAGAGCATTGGGAGGCTAATAATGTCCTTCCCTTGGAGTTAATTAACTTGCTCAATAATGATAAATCTTAGCTCGTTGGTGATTTTCGTCTCCTTGGCTAAAGGCTTGTGTGGTTATCATAGAGACATTTGGTTGATTAGACACTCTGCGCTGGTGAAGATCATTGGAATTTGTGGGCATTCAAATAAGAGAAGCATGACCCTCCTTACCATTATTGTCTTTAGTACTGCACTTGACAGGTTTGCACGCTTTCTAGTTATTTGTTTTCCTCTTTCCTTACTACTTATTCACATCTATTTGTGGTTTTTCTCTACGTCTACAAAGTTTTCAATGATGGGTGGGGATAGGTGCATAACGAAACTACTTTCCTGTGACGAATTCAAGGAAAATGTTGATGTATGGGCTATCTTGTAGAAGGGATGCATTACCCCTTTTATAGAGAAGTTGCATGGATTTAAGAATAGTGTCTCCAAAGACTTTGTTGATGCCTAACATGGCCATGTTCTAAGCATGTTTGGTTGGGATATCATTATTAATGAAGATTTCATAGCAGAGGTAACAAGAATTTTGTCTGAAGGAAGTTCTATAGAGATAAGAATCTAGCAGGCTTTTCCAGTCATAATTTTCTTTAGGATAGGGAGAAAGTTAAAATGGTGAGGTTGGATTGTGGCAGTTAGAATAGGTCTAAGATTAAACCTATCTAGAAAGACGTGACTATGGTGGTAATGTGGTATTTCACCCTGGATGGCAGATACATGACCTTGTATGGTCACCACTTTTTTATGTTGAATCATTTTCGACATGGTAAGCTCATTTCATTCCCCTTCTACCTATTACTTTCTCTGGAAGAGGGAATTGTGAGTTTTAGAAAGAATCCAAGAAACCCTTTTTTGCATGAGGGGTTGATGTTGCTTATTGTTGATTTCATTAAAGCTAACTGTATTGGTAAAGCTCTTTGCCCCATGAATTGAAAAGAAGAGGAAGGGGAGTGGGAAATGCTAGGTTTAATAGGTCATGGAGAGTGAGGGGACGAAAATTGAGTCAAAGTTGGAGCGTGGTCTGATGGCTACAACACTGACCTTGACTATACGCCCTCGACTAGTGGGATGAAACCATCTACTAGCAAGGATAAACCCTCTCTCTCGCAAGTAAAGTGCAATTTAAAGGTGGTATGTGATGAAGATGTTGAGGAGGGGCTATGCAGTGTGAAGAAGGCTAAGGTTCAGGAACCGGTGTGCTCTAAGGGTATGGCAGATAAGCTTCTAGAGGTTTCTGAGGGTTTTAAGGGTGGTGAGATGGAGAATTTAGGGAATTTGAACACGAGTTGTGGTGGTGTTGGAGGGTCCCATGTTGCTGGAAAGGTGAATAACATCATTGATGTGGATGAGTCTACATTAGCATCCAAAGGAAAAGGTAAGTCAAAAATTAATCCCGATGGTTTTCTGGACGAGGATCCCCTCGTGAGCTCCCACTAGGGGAGAGACTTGTTTTGGGGGGCCATGGATTTTGTGCAAGTCTCGGGTATGGTTAAAGAAGGGGAATACATCTCATTCAATTTGTTGATGTGGCTTGTTTAGGAGGTGTAGGACCTCCACAACAAGCATGACATAATTGCCCGATGCAATATCTCCACACTTCATAGTCTCAAGGAGAAGGACTCCATTTTCGGTTTGGCCAAGTCGATGAATTTTAGTGTTGGATTTGTGGTGGATGAGTTGGCCAACCTAAAAAAATACTATGGTCTGAGGTTGTCTTTGTTGGAAAAGAACTACTGGTAATTGCACTTGGACATGGACATGATCATCAATATCAGTAGGGAGAAGTTGGAGGCCTCGACTAAGGGTCTTATTTTCCTCAACGAGAAGGAAAAAGAATGGATGGGTAGATCTCTTTTCTGTGATCAGGTGAATAAGGAAATGAAGGAGAGTGTTGACAAGGAGAGGCAGACTGCTGACATGGGTGCAGGGCCGAGTGTTCACACTTGGAGTAAAACAAAGAAATGCAAAACGATGCCTAGGAAGGATGTGGAGGATGTCATGGAGTTGCATGAAAGGATGATTTCTAAGGACCTAAAAGTGGCTAGGATGCTCAAGGAACTTATCTAATGGTCATTTTTTCTATTTTTTTGCTTTTGTTGTGTGCTTTTGTTTTGTGCTATTGTCTTTGTAATCATCTTATTTTTGGTTTTCTTGGGTGGGTAGCCTATTGCTCTATCATTGCTGCCACTGTTCCTTTTTGTACAGGGTTTTAGGAACCCTTCAAAACCTGTTTATCGTTAATCAAAAACATGGAAGAGACCTAAATGTCTCAACACCTTGCGTCATCCCCAAAAGGAAAACACAATACAAGAGAAAAGATTATTGCTTATGACATATAGGAGAATGTAGATACAAATAGAGGAATATCATGAACATGAAAGAAATGTCAAACAAAGTAATACGGGGGATCACATTATGCAAATTCCATCACATAAAAAGAACATGAAAAAGAAAACAAGACACGATTAGTATGACACATATGAGTCAACCTATAGCAGTTCATCCACATCCCAATCTTGTTCATCATATGTGGAAGGTGGATAACTAGCCAAACGGATAACAAGTGTTGTACTAGGAACATCACCAAGTTCAACACGTGGTGAATCACTCTTTTTAGGAGGATCATCATGGTTGCTATCATTTAAGCTCATGGAAGAGGAAAAAAATAAATTCAACTCATTATACACTTCCTCATCAATTTTAGCAATCTCATTATCATCATCCCATCTAATCACAACAAAAGGTCTAATGATAATGTCCATCGAAGGTGCTTGTTCTTCTTGTGTTGTAGAGGTTTCACGTTGTGGAAAAGGGGTAGAATCATTTGTATTGTTTTAGATGTTGTTTGATTTTGAGTTGTTGATTCATCTTTTTCTTGTAACTTACGAGCAATAGCATGATGTCTACACCTACACTCTCTAGCATTTCAATTTATTTTTGTTTGGTTTTCAAGTAGTGAAGGTGTAGGAGCGGCTTTATCAACCATGGGTTTATTTTCTTCTTGTAAGGGAGGAGCTGAAGGAAACATGGAAGGTTGTTCAACCGCTTTCTCTTTAACTTTGTAAACTTGTTTTATTTTAGGAAGCACAACGAGACTTATATCTCTTAGTCTCTTATATGAAATAGGTGGAGGATTCATGGTTGAATTATCTTGGGTATTTGGAAGGGCTTTTGGTTCAATCATGGTTTCATCAATGATGGGAGACTCAATCATGGGTTGAGGTATATTGGTAAGGGATAATGTTGCTATGTACTTAGCTTTGAACTTTTGATAAGATTTGAAAAAGAAATCCTCATAAGGCTTAATAGGCTCCATAGGTTCAAGCCAAAATAAATCCAATGAGAAGTTCCCACGAGAAGACACTGGGTTAAAGCCACTATGGTGCACGATAAAGATATCCTTTCCAAAAGGAAAATTTAAGCATTTATGCACAACTGACAGGATGAAATTCATGGAGTGTAGCCACGAATAACCAAGATTCACATGGAATTGGTCCGACGACGGGATGATGGAGAATGAGACATTTAATTATTTCGGTCCAACTTTTAGAGGAAGAGTGATTGAACCTATCATAGGGCAAGCAAAACCATTATTTGTTTTGATCCATGCTTTTGGTTGCTCATAGTTGTCTTGATAAAGCTCATGCACAAATAAGAATTCCTCGGTGATCACATACTCTACACAAACAGGATCAATTAATATCCCATTAGTAGGCTTGTCATTGATTCTTCCAGCTATGTAAAGTGGACCATTGAGTGCATGTTTAATTATGTCATTTTGTGAGAAAGCAATTTCAAGAGACATTTATTTGGCCTTTATGAGGTTGTAATTCAATAAAGTTGACCATATTCTTTATAGAATTACTCTCATTATTTTTCATGTGATGATTAATAATGAAGGCTAGGCTACAAAATATTTAAATTCCTTGTTCATTATCAAGCATTCATCCCATGTTATCTATGATAGGAATCACTATACCAACAATGTATTCAAAACTTACAAAGCTTTGTAAATGTTCTAATTCTACATCCACTTTTCTTAGGCTCTCTTGAGGGACATTAGCAACCACTGATTCAACATTATTCACACTAGTTGTTGGTAAGGAAGTCATAGGAAATGAGGTGGTGGGGGTGTTATCCATGATGGGTTGACTAGTGTCAACACTATGAGTGAAAGAGTTGGAAAACCCAAGATCCATGATGAGTGATGTATCACAAGATGACATGAGTCTCGAACTATGTCTCATGATTGTATTGGAAATAAGACACTAGGTTGTGAAGCTCATACAAGTTTTACAAACCCAAGGTGCACCCAAAATTGAGAATAGGTGAAATGCAATCAGACACCTTAGAATATAAAGTGCAATGTAAGTGTGTAAAAATAAATTTCCATATTTTAAAAAAGACAACTTTATGATTATGCTATGAAAATACCTAAAAATGATGTCTTTTAAATGTAATTGTAATTTTGAAATACACTTGAATTTGACTAACAAAACTTAATGTAAATGATTTCATAAAACAAAAAAATTGGAAACTGAATGCAAAAACACAAAATGCAGATTGAGGGTTTTTAATGCCCAAAAATTTAGAAATGAGCCTGATCAGGGACCCATTCACCCATGGGTGAATGGGTCTCACTTTAGGGTTTTAAAAAATTAAATTACAAAATTTTGAGTTAATACTTGTTTTTAAGATTCTAGTTGCAAATAGGTGGTTGCAGTTTCATATTTTTCAAAAATTAGATTTAAATGTAAGTTCACCAATATAAATGGGGTGATACTAGGCCCTATCTTCCTTTTTTCATTAGGAAATGAGATCCCCGCAATGAATTGACTTACAACCATTAGGTGATTCAACTCAATTGGGGAATCTTTAGATTTCCTTATGTTTGAGGACAGGGGTATTAGCTTGAACAACACTTTTGGGAGAAAAAAAGAAAAGAAAATCAACTCAATTATGCCTATTCAAAACTGAAACAACAATATAAATCTCAATATTAAAAAAAAAATCCTGCAAATTTGAGAAGTTCTAAATGATGTGTACTTGTCACTAAAAAGCAGTTTTGAGAGGTAAACTAGGACTCATTTGACCATGGGTGAATGGATCTTTTGTTAGGGTTTTTAGAAAACTTTCGGGAGCCTCTAATACCAGTCTGTAGCTTCTATTTGATCTAGGTTTTAGTTTCAAAAAGTCAGAAATCATATCTATAGGTGAGATTCTGTGATTTGGCAACAACTTTGACAACTTTTCCAATCTTGCACTTCAAAAGATCTTCAATACTTCTTCAACCTAAAATTTGCAACACAAATACAAGAGGGAAAGATGGTTTGTTTTTGGGTGAATGGGGGTTTGCCTTGGTCAAATCTTGTTTTGGTAATTAAACCTTGAAATGAAATAATGAAAGCATGAAAGGAATGAAGAATGAACAATACTATGAATTCAACAAGCCCTTGAATAAACCTTGGAATGACTGAAATATTGCATGAGATGGCTTTAATGGATGTGGATCTTGATACTTGAATCTTGCTTTGAATCTTTGACTTGAATGCTTGACTTAGATCTTGAAACCTACATTACAATGCTAGCTCGAAAAACATGCATGATTACAAAATACTTTGACATGATGCTTGAGATCTTGATTGTTGTAATGAATCCTTGATAATTCTGCTCTTGAATGCTCTTGATCATAAACTTTGCTATACTTTTTGCTCTCTTGAAAATGCTAGGCTTCTAGGATTTGAAATGATGAAATAACGTTGTATTTATAGGTATGTATCCTTAATCTTCCAAAAATTAAACATCACAAGCCAACATCAAAATATGAATTGGGGACCTTAAAATACCACCAAAAACAGAATTTAAATTTAGGTTCAAAGGCCTAGGGAGCGTTGGCCCCATAGTTGTCGTTGCACCAAAAGGTCGACCTATTAATGCCCGATACAACTGCTAGAGTTAATAGATCCATAGGAGGCAATTAAGCCATGTTGTGAATCCCGAAGGGAGCGTTGACCATTTGCCAACAATCTCCCCCTCAACATTACTCGAGGGGATTCAAACCCATAACCTTTGGCTCTAAAACCAATTGTTGGCCCCACATTTGCTGTTGCACCAAAATATTCACCTGCTAATGCCTGATACAACCACCAAAGTTAATGGATCCACGAGAGGTAGTTAAGCCATGTTGCAAATCCTGAAGGGAGCGTTGACCATCTATCAACAGGGAGGACCCATTCACCCCCAGGTCCCTATTCTTGGAACACACATTGCTCAAGGAAAATTGTTATGTTTAAGTATTAATTATTGTCAGGTTTACCATTTGAAAAATGTAATTTAATGGGCTTGTAGATGTAAAATAGTGCTTATTAAGGCCTAATTAAGTTCAATTTAAATGAGGGGCCCAAACAAAGCATGAAAATGTAAAGGAGTACATTTTTCAATGCTACAATATCATTCATCTTAAAAATAAAAATTAAATTCCTTGTACTTGAGTCCTAAAATGTGTAACACATCAATAAGAATTTTCACTTTCCCATCACTAAAAACTAATTTTACCTTTCCTTAGCCAACTATCTTAAAGGTGTTGTTGTCACCAAGGTACACCTCTCCACCATTACATGCACTATATTGCACAAACCACCCCTTACGAGGATTCGTGGTAGGAAGTACCTAGATCAATCAACCAAAAAATCATCACTAGCAATGCTAGCATATATAAATAATGTAAACAATTAAATCATCATCATCATCAAATATTATTTTAATATAGGAATTCTCAAAGTTCTTTTGACTTTTACATTCCTTCTTTACATGAACCTACTTACTACAATTCAAACATCTCACTTTGCTCTTTCTATGGGTTTTGGACCTTCCTCTAGACTTGGAATTAGATTTCTTTAGTTCCTTCTTTTGTACCACCTTTTTCTTTAGGCCTTTCTTAAATTGAAAATATAAACATTATACATAATAAAAATTTAATTTAATATTATATTTTTTAATAAAACCAACTTATTAATAACTAATTAACAAAATGAGTTGCAATAGTAGTAATTTTGGAATGTTTATTTGGATAAAAATAATACCATCCAATAAAATATATATGGTAATTAATGATTGTTAAATATGTGGATACTTTCGTATACACTAAAACTAAAATCCGTTAATGTCTTTTGCAGTTCTTATTCTCATGGCAAACCAATCATGGCAGTACAATTCCAATAATTTGGAATTTTTTTAAAAGCAAGGTAGAAAGAAAAATCCGAGCTACAAAATCGCGTCTACATAAGCACGGCGTGCGTTCGTGAAAACAATGAAGTTAAATTTAACCAAAAAGATGGCATTACATCCCCAAAGTCTGGAGACGTGACAATTTTTATCGATTGCCCAGAAGATTTGTCGAAATATCGTTCGCTCTCCTCACATGCGCTGGCGCGACGACGATCAAACGGAAAAAGTACCATTTTGTGCATGTACTCATTTTGTTTATAACTTCCCTCACTCTCCTCACTTTGAATGCATAGACAATAAAAATGGGAGGAACCGAGGGAAGAGAAGGTAAAGGAAGATATACTGCATGCCTGAAATGTACCCAAACATGTCACAGAACTCACGGTATGTCCAATTTCACTGGCTCCTGCTTCTTCAAGGTCATGCTGCACGACTTTACTGAAAGCCTGGTATGTATACGTGCTTTTCTTGCTTACTCCTCAATCCATGCACTGCCTACCCAAATTCCTAAAACTATAAAGTTGGGTGCATAAAGGCCCTAAGTAAGAACAACTCAATCCATGCATTACATACCTAAATTAGTAAAAATATGAAGTTTGGGGGTACATAGAGAAGTTAACATGGATTTTACTCACAGCTCAAACAATGCATTACATACACGAATTAGCAAAACTATAAATTTGTTTACACAAAGATCCTCACATGGCTTATACTTGCAGCTCAATCCATGCATTAGGTGCCAAATAAGTAGAATCATAAAGTGGGGTGCGTAAAAATCCTAACATGGGTTATACTCACAGCTCAAATAATGCATTGCATACTCAAATTAGTAAAACTGTAAATTTGGGTACATAAAGATCCTAACATAGTTCATACTTGCACGTCAATCCAAGCATTAGATACCCAAATAACTAATAAGTAAAACATTTATGTGGGTTACGTAAAGATCCTAACATGAGTTTACTCACAGCTCAAAAAATGCATTACATACTCAAATTAGTTAAACTGTAAATTTGGGTACATAAAGATCCTAACATGGTTCATGCTTGCAACTCAATCCATGCATTAGATACCCAAATAAGTAAAACTTTGAAGTGGGGTACATAAAGATCCTAACATGGCATTTACTCGAGCCCAATTCATGCATTACATACCCAAATTAGTAAATATCTAAGGCTTGGCACATAAAGACCCTAAGTCTAACATGGCTTTTGGTCCTTTCGATCTAGTGCTCCTGAACCACATTTTCTTGCTTAGCAGAGCTTTTCCATTCACTCAGTTTTTTGAAATTGATTGTCAAATTCCACTTGAACCAATAAAGGTTCTGTTAGAAAGATGCAACCTTTAAGAGTCGAAACAGAACAAAAAATGTTTAAGACACCAATACTTATGGCCTTTTGTAAAGAAAGAACAATGATAAAGATGATATTGTTTTTTCTCTTTCCATGCACTTGAACAAGGAAAATGCCAGAGAGTGTGAATGCAAAAATAAAACAGAGAAATTAATATATAGTGTTCTGTACTGGAAGTTTCAGCTTATCAACAAGGATTGGTTTACTGCCAATCTTCGTCATGGAGTTCAAACCTAATGGGAGCCATATATACGAAAAGATCTTGTTCTCACAAGGCACATCTCAGATGCCAAGTTGCCGTTCTGGCTAAGTCATGATTTAAGAAAGTAACTTATCTTTACCTTTTTATAAGCCGTCATCAGAGTCATATGGGGACGAGAGATGCTAAAGGGTCTTAAGGGGAACTTGTCATGTGATTTGGAGTCCCGGTCTCATGACCAAACACGGGAATAAGCAAAGCATTTCCGCTTTGCCTTCACCTGGGATACAAGAATTACTTATGTGTTCCACAGTGAGGCTTACTCTACCTCTTCGTTCCCATCCCTGCCCCTTTCCCCATATTATTTTCCTATTCAAATGTAGTTTTTAGCAAATGTTGGGTACTTCTAGGTGTTCCTTTTTCGTGCTGGCACATTTCTAGACAAGGTCCAGGGGAGTCTTTGAGGGACTTGGAAGTTTTTTAGAATCTTAAGGAGGCAAATATAATTTTTAACAAGTTTTTAAAAAATTGTTGGACTGTAATAACCAAAGAAATTAAGAGGAGTTTTTCAAGAATATGTTAATCCAGTTCACTCTCACTCTTAGAAATGCCAAAAATGTTATACATTTAGTGAGTCGATAAAAGATATTAGGAATGTAGCCCAACCAAAATTTTCTTAATTTAATAATATATCAGGCATATTTGCCTCTACAAATTGGATAACTGCCCTGCAGATATAATCCATCAGTGCCTACAAGAGTGATATTACTTATATGGATACTTGTCAACTAGGCACGGCTATACATTCCTGCTGCAGGAGCTTGGAACAACTGGATAGAATTCTCCAGTTTCAAGTGGTGCATATGTAAAGATAGGAAGATTGTTAAAAAGGCTTCCTGCATATGGCAGGTATCTATCACATTCAATGGCTATGGGTACCTTATCTGAAGCTATATAGTTTTTCAATTTAAAATTTTTATAGTTTCAGGCTCAGCTATATGGATGCTTTCACGGCGATATACTTGTTTTTTCTTTGACTATTAAATGGCCCTTATCTATGTCCATATACTTTCATGAATGGGTGTTAAAAGTGTTAGTATGGATGGTCCTCTTTAACATATATTAAAGTCAGTAATTTTTACAGTCAACTTCTTCAATGGGTGTTCGTATTGTTAGCATGCTAGATACTTTTGCTTGTGGCCCTTTGCTTCCGTGCCAATGTGTGCAATTGACTTGATCATACAGTACACACATAATATGGTCTCTGCAAGCCTCAGGATTCTTTTCTGTATTCTATACATCTTATCTCAATGAGTACAACTTTGCTGTACCTGATAAAAAAATATAACATGCTAATGAAAACAAAGGGCCCTACCTGCTGATACAGAAAATTTATATGACTTGGGAACAACTTTTTTGACACTTTTCAATTGTTTAACCAATGTAAAACTCACAGCCGTTTTGCAAAATTCAACTAATAATTTTTCATAACAGATTTTTCTCTTATAGAATGCTGCTTAGATAACATCGAGAGTGCTGAATTTTATTCTGAAGAACTGCTTTTAAGATCTTACTTGAATTTGTACAGCCTGTAGGTGCAAGTTTGGATCTACAGCAACAATTTTTTTGCAGGTATCTGCTTTAGTTTAACCAGATATAGTTAGCATTTTTGAGAGATAGATTTGTTTTAAATTGTGGCACAAGAAGAATTTATGAGGTTCACAATGTACAACCAAGATTGTTGAACACTTGAACTAATCAATACTCAAATGACAAGCCTCGGGAAAAACTATGTGTTTGATTTTGCATCAATGAACTGTTGTTTGACTCTCAGACACAGTTTTTTCTGGATGTTTGTCATTTGAATCTCATGGACTGTAAAAAATTTGTCTATTGTAATCAATACCCATCAAAATCTTCAACATTACTGCAAATTTAGTTTTCAATTGCTTAGGGCAATGGCTTAAGCTAATCTGTCTAGTCTATATGAACATCCGCCTGTGGACAGTGTTTCTCCGAGTTTCTGAGATGGGAGAACAAGTGGATGCAGTTTCAGGGATGTCAATTTTTTTGCCAATCTTTGGGATGGCAGAAGTATGGTGGGGGGACACGTATTTAAATTCTAAATAACATAAGAAAACTAAAAGCAGTTAATGTTTTAAAGAGTAAATGCAATATGCTGATCTTGAAATGGCAATGCTTCCATTTTATCTTTAGAGGGGGTTTTAGCATCTTTTTCCCTTAGAATTTAATTTTTTTTCTATTTTTATGCACAAAATAGAGCAGGCTATCCAGTTCTGAAAAGGGATGATGTCCCCTCCAAGTCCCTAAGTCCCTGGGGGCTGGGGCATCTTTGACATATGTCACCTGGACCCCCAGGGATGCATTCCTGTGGAACATCTCTCTTATTCAATATCATTTTTTTTCTATTTTAATGCACAAAATGCATCTGGCTATCCAGTTCTGTAAAGGGGTAATGTCCCCTCCAAGTCCCTAAGTCCCTGGGGCATCTCTGACATATGTCACCTGGACACCCATGATGCATTCCTGTGGAACATCTCTCCTATTCAATTCTGTTATATCTTTTGCCTAAAAGGTTGCTACTGTGGTTGGAAACTATACAATTGAAACTAGAATACTCTGGAATCTTACGAAAGAGTTTGAAGTCTCAATTCTTGGGAAATTGAAATTTGAATTTCTAAAGGGATCTACACTTAGGATATAAAGAACACTACTGAAATATGTATGAAATGCATGAAAAGTAAAACAGGTTTAGATGGTATGTAAGAGTATAAAATCTATTATGAGGAGGCATATGCCAATGTTGGCCTTGATTACATTTGGGGGAAGGTGTGTATATCAATCTTTTGTGAGAAAAAAATTATAGGGTCTTAGTTGAACCCTTAGATTCATGCTGCATGTTTCCAAGATCCGGAAAAGGTTCCATTGGCCTACTGTAGCTGTTAGGTAGCGATTTGGTTTATATGACAGCTGTGATGATGACTGTCAATCTGAGATGTCAGTCTGGCTGTTTGATGTGTCCTATGTTATCCATTGTGTGTGAACTCAAAAAGATTGTTGATTGCCCCTCTGAGATCATTAAACAGTGAATAAGTTTGGGAGTTCATTGCATGAATATATTTATTTTGTAAAGAGGAAATTGTTTTCTGTTGGTAGATATTATATTTGTTGTATAAGTCTTTTTCTTCACGTTCATTACAAAATGAGTGCGGAGAGAAGTATTCAAAGTTGTGGGGCCAGTTCAGAAGAAGGAAACGTTGATAATTCTACAGATTTGTAGGCCAACTTATCGCTAAAAAGTAAGAAATTCCGATGCCTGATTGAGTTCTTATGGGTATGGAGGATGATATATTACTATCTTAATGGAAAGTACACCAATTGCTAGTGCTTGCCCCTATTATGGGTTCTACTTTTGGTACCTATCATCATGTTGGCAGAAAATCCAATATGCTCTCATAGCACCACAGAGTAAAAATGTAGATGTCAAATGTAATAAGATGTAAATAATAAAATATGTAGCTGCACAAATGAATTCATATGATGTATTTAGCTGGGGGGGAGAGGGTATCATTGGTATAGGATTTGAGAGGGAGAGATAAAGTTGTAGTATGGATAATATTAGTTTTTAATGGAAGCATTGAATGATCCACATGTTGATCTTGATTATTATAATTAGGCAGAGGACTTGTCAGCTGAGTTGACCTCTAAGATTTTGAAGACGTACTTTTATTTGTGATAATATTTACTTACTGTATAAGTAGTCAACATTTGGATTATTGTGTATACCTTATTTGCATGGGAGGATTTTTCTGCCTTTTCTCCATTTGGGGAATCTATTACATGTATATATATGCATGCACTCTTGCATGCTTGCAGTTATTCTTGTCAATGTTTTGGAGTCCCCCGAATTTTGCACACTTGTACTTTTGCATACCTTATGTGAAAGTCCATGCGATGAGAGCATGTTTCTCATTGTAGTGATCCTGGATTCATGTATTATATCATGTACACATTAGAATTAGGTGGTTATTAATATGCTATTGGTATCCATTTTATTTGTCTGTCTTCTTGTTTGTTTGCTCTTATTTTACATGTTTTATCCTGTTTACTATGAGTGTTCTATTGTAACATGATATCAGAGCCATCTCTCAGGTCTAATTATCTTTTTTCATTGCTTGCTTTTTACCAATATCATGGGTTTGTGACTTCTAAACATGGAGCATTCCTGTTCAAAGATGGCTTACTTTTAGCAAGAGAAGTATGATGAATGCTTGGAGCTAGGCTTGAGCTTGTGCTTCACAAACGAATAGTTTTATGTTCATTTGATTTGAATGTAATGAAGATTGTGTACATCAAATTGTCCAATCGGTTCAGATTCAATGTTGGTCCAACCTTGTTGAAATTTGGGAATCATGCCAGAATCAAATTTCTTCATTTGGTATGAAATTGTATGAGACTATAAATCTGAGCCTTTACACAAAAATCAACAAATATATATTTTTATCAGATTCTGGTTTGACCAATGCACAATAGGTTTTGGTGACCTTATGCTTTGGGCCCAATTTTTTTTTTTTGGATACAGATAAAATTTTGCAGGGAGGCGCCCTTTGGGGTTTTAAGCACTTTTCTTGTATGATACTCGAACTGATTCCTTTCAATTTTTTAGCTAATCCAAGTATATTGGCCAAATTTTATCTTAGGATCTTTATAATGGAGTGTTGATTTCTGCTAATCCTATTGATTGATAGCTCCCTTATTTCCATCATGGGTTCACTTACATCCAATATGAAATTGAATGGATTTAGTTTCTATCTTTGGAATACAAAAATGGAGGATTTATTTTTTCTCAAAAGCATCATGGAAATTATAAAGAAGTTGGAACTAGGCCATGTCAATGTCAAGGGAAAGCAAATTCTTGCATACAGGTTTTCAGCAATGGAGGGTTGGGGACATCTTGGTATGGCAATTGAAAATAACATTTGCATCAAATTCATGACAAGGAAGAAATTGTGACCTTGGGAATGTACATGCATAATATTTGTTGATGCTAATGATGTACTCATCATCCAAATAAATTCGGACATGAGCAAATGTTTTGGCCATATTGAATGAGTAAAATTGTGTATGCAATTCTCAGTGGTAAGTTAATGAAACAAAGAGTTCACTAAATTAGTTGGTAATAAAAAGTTGGATACCAAATATGTAATTTGTAATAATGGGCAAATTCATTAATGACTATGTAAGGAACATTTTAATATAAAAACTGTTATGTTAGGGTATTTCTTAGCAGTTGCTTTGCATCTGTTATGGCCTCATGTAAAAGGAACTGTATCTATATGAGACTTCCCACTGAAAAGCATTCTTTATGGTCAATTGCATAAATAAAAATAAATAAATTTTATGGATGTCCACAAATGCCCAGAGATAGGTCATTGGGACTCAAAGAGTACATATAGTTATAAACTTTTAAGAGAGAAGTATGAGGCTAAATGTACTCTAGATTTGAAAATAGAAAAGTCACAAAGTGTGAAGCACTAAAGAAGCACAATTAAAAAGTGGGTTAACCAGGAACCTAAAACAGTAAAACTCCAAATCAAAAAAGTCAGACCCCTCAAGGAATCATGCAGCTGATGAAGATGAGAGCAGGAAATACTGAGAAGAGGCCAGCAATGTTATATGTGTGTAGCAAGGCTTGGGCCTAATGAACTGGTAACGTGACCATTTATTAAAGCAAAAGCGCCTATGTAGGATCTGATAATGTTTTAAGGGGAATGTTTAGTGCTGATTGGGCCATCTAGGAAACTACTTGTGATGCTGTAACTTCTATTTGATGATCACCTATATAAATATGCTTCCAGCACGGACACTAATAAAAGTCTTTATATCCATTCAGATGTAGTTTGTGGATGTGCAACTTCTGTTAAAATGTATTTCATAAATTATTCTGAATAATATGTATTCTCATCATTATCAATATTGCCAATCTTTGGACCTGAAGATTAAAAACAAATTTTAAACAAGGGAAATTTAAATTGACTTTACTGCTGCTAAGCTGGAATGTATTTCACTTGAATTTTTGTTCTTTATACCCTTTATGCCAAGCTGTACTCCCATATGTGAACTTCAAGATGGCATTATCTATTTGTTTTAAATCATCCTCGATGAACTTTCCTTTTTGAGCATTCTAGAACAGAACATCCTTGTGTCTTGGTCTCCTTTCAGACCATAAGTTTATCCTGTATTTAAAGCATTATTCTGTAACCTCTCATGCTGTTTGGAAGGTTTTAGGGAGCGAATATTTCATCATGGATTGAATGAGCTATTGCATTGGACTATGAGAGTCAAGAAACACGTGGTTGTATTTGTCAGGAATCATTCTAGTGAGTGTAATTTCCAAGCTTTAGGATCAGCAGTGATCTTCACTCTGTGTTGTGGTTGCAGAGAATACCGCCAAAGTTCGTTGAACAAATCAAAGATCAGATGGGTCCAGATGTTATTCTTGAAGGCCCTAGTGGACAACTTTGGCCTGCAGAATTATGTCGCATGGGCAGAGTAATGACTATTGAACATGGCTGGAAAAGCTTTGTATCTGACCATAGCATAGAGTTTGGAGATTTCTTAGTTTTTAAGCATGCTGGGAAATCCCATTTTATTGTCCAAATATTTGGACGAAGTGGTTGTGAGAAGCAACGTGCTTTCACTGTGACAAGTATTGAATCTCTAATGGAAGAAAAAGACAAAATGAAAAATATCCAAATCCCTATTTTTCTTGAAAACAATCTGCCAACTGGCACCACAGACAAGACTGGAGAAGATAGCATAGATACAAGGAATTCAGCTCTGCCGTGCATTACAGTACCAGATGACAAGATGGACAGATCTGTAGAAAGGAAAAGATGTAAGTCAGATTTTTTCTTTGTCACATGATAAACTTTTAACTTAAAGTGAGAGTTGTTATCTAAGATGCAGAGCTCTCTTACATGAAAAGTTTAGTAATAAAACTGTTATTAAGTTAGGGCTTAGTAAGTAGAAGAGATTATGCATATTTTGTTGGTCCTATTGCAAAGAAGCTGACAAGTTTAAGCTCTGAAGATCAAAGTATTGACCAGATTCCCCAAGCTTATTATCCCAGTTCATCAATGCCAGTTTCAACTGCTAATCCTACAGAATATACAAATATGCTAAAAACAGGTGTGGGATTCTTTTTGAGTTATTTCATCACAATTTTATGTGATTGCTTCAGGTTCAGGTTTCTGATTGTTTGGAACTTTGGACTGAAATGTATAAATGCAGGTGGTTCCGTCAAAGAGGTAGAGACACTGAAGCATACATTGTCATCTTACAAGAAGGAAGTGAAGGTCGAAATCAGTGAAACTAAAAATTGTGATTATCAAATGCCTTCTGGGCGGCAAAGAAATCAAATGGCTCTCCTTGTCAAGGAACTTACGGATAAAATAACGCGGCCATTTTTCTGCATTGATTTGAAAAAAACTCATCTTTGCCCATCATTTCGCCTTGTAAGATTTCTTTCTCTGTTTTTTATAATAGACAATGTATAAACTTATTTGAACACAATATTTTGATTTTGGTGTGTAACTCATAAATGAAGCAGCCTAGGAAATGGAATGCATTGGTCAATGTTTCAGCATATACCTACTCATTTTTTAGTGGAACATCTTCTCAGGTTTGAATTTTAGCCAGAGGACAACAAAATTAAATAGAAAAATGGGAGCATCCTTTGAATCATAAGTAATGGTTTCAGATTAAAAATTCTAGATATAGAACAAACCGTATACAAGTTTGATTGTCATGTCCCATTTTTAATTTAATTAATTTTGTGGACAAATCGCCCATTCCATTATTTCCTGTGGGCTAATGTATGCAAAGAGGAAATAATTTAATTGATATTTAATTGTGGACCTGAGAGAATTTAAATCTTCCAAATGCTAGGTCTATTAAATATTAAAATATTAATACTTTACATCTCCAATTTGGAGCATGGGATTCCACAAGGAGGTCTTTTGTAACTCCCAAGGCTAAATTTAGTAGATTCTATAACAGTTAGGAGTTATTGCATAACAGGGTGTAATTGTGGAGTTACACTCTACTTTTAGCTCAAAGTTATGGAAATGGTAAAAATGAAATTACGTGGAGAGAGGATATTTAATATTTTTATTATTTTTTGATGTTAGTGGGCTTATTGGGACATTGGAATTTGTGCCCCAAATTTTTATATAAGCTGGGCAATTTCTTCAGTTCACATCTTTTGCCAAGGCCCAATTTATATATTTTATGAAATTGTTTGAACTTCTTTGTTCATTCAAGCATCTAAGGATGAAAACCCTTGTGTGAGAAGATCAGGTGATGAAAACCCATTGGTTTTGTTAGAGGAAGAAAACCCTTCGATTCAAGAGGGCAATCTCATTCAAAGGTTGTGTTTGGGCTTTATGGAGTCACAGTTTTTAGCTAATTTTTAGTTTGTGTGTTTTGTAGGTTTGGGTTGAAATAGATCAAATTTTGTTTCAGATTTGTTGCCAGTACTCCAGAATAGGTATTATAGTGTTGGGAAGATATATTTTGATTGATGCAGAAATTGCCAAGTTCGATGCATATTTTGGCTGATAATTGTTGCATAATTTCAAGGAACTTTTCCAGAATTAATTCTCAGATCTTTGGCTGTAGGTTTTTTGATTTTTTCCAGACCAATGGCTGTACATTTCATGAAAAAATAAATAGATGCAATATTTAATAAAAATTGTGATTCATTTGTGCAAAATTTGATCGGTTTTTGAGACATCTTGTGATGATTAATCAATATAAATTTATGAATTTGATGGCAACTTGTGAGGGAGTTTTTGTGGAGATTTTGAATACATATTTTATGATCAAATTGCTAAATATGTTTCAGATTTGAATAAAATTTGCAATTATTTTATTTTGGGACATTTCATTGATGGTATATGATTTTGATTGTTTATGGATCTTAGCTCTATGTTCATGAGAATATTATATTTTAATGTTATAAGGTTATGGTTGTTTAAAGTTCTAATTGGCTCCAATAAGAGAGGTTCGCCATGGATCTTAGGGCAGGTCTTGTAGGTTCTGACCTCTAAAATGAGGTCATTAGACTTGGGATCAATTGTCTTCCGATCACCGACTTTAGGCTGTTTGATTCAGTGCTGAGTGTGGTGATTTTGCATTGTAATCTGCTCATTTTCAAGCAAGAGATTTTGTTGTTATATTCTCTCTAAGAAGATGTGTTGAGGATTCAATAATTATGAGGCCAATCCATATTATGCGTGGAAAAGTAAATGCCTAAAAGGGCATAGAGTTGAGGGACGATCACTCTCATAGAGAAGAGGAGTAACATATGCTAGCATTGGCCAAGTGCAAAGTAGAAAACAACTCTTTAGTGTGATCTGCTTTGAGGAAAACATGGGAGAGGGGAAAGGTAAAAGGGAGGACTATGTGCATCTTTGAGATGTCTTTAGTGCTGGCTTTTGGAAATAATAATGAAAGGTGGAGGAGAGGGTTAGAAAAAAAGATGTATGATGAGAAGTGGGATGGTGAAAATAAGAGAAGTTAACTAAATTTATTTAATTTATGGAATGACACTACAATCTATTCTCAAATTGCTTGATTTTTTAGGGTTTGAAGTGGAGTTTTGATGTGTTGGTTGAGTATCATGGTTTTTGATCATGCTCAAGATTAGTGTTGAATCTCCTTCCATACAATACTAAGTGATGCACTTTGAGAGGGCAATATGAATATAAAGGTATTATGTCATATTGCTGGTATGATGGCCAATATACTGCCTACAAGAAATCCGATGCTAGCCTTTATTTGGTTACGGGACATAATAACCTGGCCAAAATAACCCTGGACAAAATAACCCGGTCACAATAACCCAGGGACAAAATAACCTAGGGTCATAATAACCCAAGCCAAAACAACCCATGGTCAGAATAACCCATGGACAAAATATCCCCATAAGAATATAGAGAAAGGAATTTTTTTTTATAAATTACAGGTATGTTGCTAAAGAAACTTTATTATTCAAATTTTCAATTAAAGTGTCAAATTATGAGCAATGCCTCTTATATAATCTAAAATGTTATGGTTGTCATAACCATCAACCAATCTTTTTATTCTTTCTTTGAGTTCACGGTATTTTTTCCTGCTTGGTTGCCTAGTGTATCCAGCCATATATTTCTCTATTCTATTCTCTTGGAGACTCTGTTCTTTTTTCACTGCTTTGATGAATTTCCAGACTGAGTTGTGCGATGCTTGAAGCAATTCACTAAATCCTCTGTGCCACCCCTCAATAGTATTATTGGTTATGGGAAGATCATCTTGAGTAGCCGAAGAGCAATTCCACATTGTGATTGGAAACTTGGGTGATCGTCTGTTGCCTCTTTTGGTTAGTCTGCCAATCCATGTGTCTTCAAAATAATCAATTATGGGTTGCAGGGTCTCCTCGTGTTCTATATAATAAGGAGATTGCAGAAGTGTTTCAAATGCATCAATTACGTCTATCTGAGGCACGAAAGCTAATGCAACAAGTTTCTTGATCTCATATGCAAATACTTCATCGACACTGTAACGTGTTTGTAGACCTTCTTCTTGAACTTTCCTCCACAAGCATTGAGAGAAATGGAAAAAACATCCCCAAATAGTGGCATTTGGAAAATTTTCAGAAATAGCTCCCATGAAACCTAATTCAAAATCAATAAGCATAGTTTTTGGGTTTAGATTAGGTTGAAGTTGTTTTAATTTTGCAAGTACTTGTGTATAAGTGGTTCTTGTTTTGTTTCTCATAAGAATATAAATGAGTGGAAATATTGCATCATTTTTCAAGCCAACAATCGTGTACAACTGTTGAAAAATATTTGTCACTATTTTAAATGTACCATCACTAAACCAATTTTCAGATTCTTTCAGTAATTGCAAATTTTGTGTGGTGGTGAATATTAAAAAATGATTCTCATCATTACTATCATGAAAAAGAAACTTTTCCCCTCTATTGGTAATTGTATATTCAACTGGTAAGATAAGATCTGCCGATGTGTGAGGATTTGGTGGTGGTGCTTCAAATCTTAATCTTTTTCTTCGAATCGTTTTGGATAATGCATGGGTTGATGGTATTTCTCCTACTACGGGTAATGAAATATTAGAGCATGAAGTAGCGATGATATTTCTTGTAGAATCTTGAGTTGAGCATGCCATGTCTTTCATTTCTTTCAATTTGTGTTTGACGGTGATCATCTCAGGTTTTGGAGCATGATTATGTTCTGTACTACTAATCACATCACCAGATTCTATTTGTGTCTTAGTATAGCACCGACTTGAACATTTATTTGTAAAATATTCCACACAACGCCAGATCGTTTTATTGATGCCTTGTTGATGAAACGAAAATGTGTAACCATCTACAATAAGTAAATTCTTGTTTTTTTGACTTGTTAAAAACTGAAGAGGCATTGTATATATTAAAAATTATGAAGAATGTGTTGGTTCCCTAAAAATTATATTGATTTTTTGTACACTCTTTTAGAAAACCCTAGGAAAATTTAAAATAGTGTTCAAAAAAATATATTACAAAATATCTTCTTTTATGAATTTGGATTTCTCCTCTTCTTATCACTCTACACACTCTTACTTCTTCTCCCCTTCTTCCTTTCTTTACTTCTCTTAATTCTACCACTTTATATATCTTCTTAATGCCTTTTCATTTATATCTTTTCATAATAACTCTTAATCAACTTATTCCCACGAAATTGCCTTTATATTTATAATTATTTACCATTTTATAGGTTATTTAAGCATATTAAAGGTGTTTTAAGGCTATTTTAGGGGTATATAATGGATATATGGTCTAAAAATGACCTAAATAGCCTCTATGGTGCCTCACAATCATATTTATAATTTATTTTGTCATTTCTAGTTTACTAGCTTGATCTAAAATGACCATGGGTTATTTTGTCCATAGGTTATTTTGACCACGGGTTATTTTGTCCATGGGTTATTATGACCCTGGGTTATTTTGTCCTTGGGTTATTTTGGCTGGGTTATTCTGTCCAGGGTTATTTTGGCCGGGTTATTTTGTCCTGATACCCTTTATTTGGGTGGATGATTCCTCCATTGCTTGCCAGTCTTGGTTTTTTTTCCCCACCACATAATTTAGTTTGTACTACCCAGCTTTAGGCCAAGCCCATTTTCTTGCAATTTCTATGGTCAATCTTTGGAAGAAATAGCAACTGAGAATGTTCCAATTTGGGGTCCTTTGTAGGTCCATCATGTTTGTCAATTTGAATTTGGTGGTTGAATTTCGATTGTAATTAAAGGCTGTTATTCAGATTTGATTCCATATAGTAGTGATGAGGTTCTCGAGGAGTGTACCTATGTTTTTGTAACATGCCCATTGCTCTACCTAGTAATTTTTCTATGTTTTACCCACAAGTGAATAGTTTATGCATCAAATCTAATGAGCAATAAAAAATTTCTTTTCTTTTCCATAATATATGCACCATTTGAAACATAACCTATCCAAACTTTTCCTTTGCATATTCAAAGAATCTTTTCAATAATATAATATAAATATATTCAAGATAACATTTCTCATTTACAATTTCCAAATAGATGGATACATGATTATATAAATAGCTTCTACAAGCTGACATGAACTAGAAATACAAACTATTACAGATGTCCCAGCATTGGTGCATACATTCTAGATGTTCCCTTTCCTTGGTGCATACCTTCTAGTTGTCCCCAATACTTGCAACTTCTTGAATTAGAAGTACCAATGGTCCAAAATATCCTTCTCTCAAATCTTGGCTGCCAATTGCATGAGGAGAAGCATCACTCAAGCACTTTTCCACCAACCATGGACTTACTGCGGTCCCCCGCACATCTACCAAACTTGGTAAGATGGCCCTCCCTTTGACGAAGAGATTGGTTTGGTAACCTCATCCTTCATATAGCCTTTCCTGAGCATAGTGATGTGTCCTACATATCTAGAGCTTACCATAAAGTCTACCTCTATTTCTATTATATTCTCAGCCTAGTACATACTTGGATCACAGTGAATTGGCAGTGTAGACAGTGGCTACCTACATTATTTTGGCCAAAGATTCAACACCCAATACTTTGAGTGAGGGTCATCTATATTCACCACTACAATTGCTCGATTTGTATTCGACCATTAGTATTCTATTTTAGGCTATTCCCTTTCCCGTGGATTATCCTAACCCCAAGAATAACCTTCCCATTAACTGATCTATATGTCATTGCTACTAAGCAACTAAAAGCAGCTCTATCTTACCAATTTACCACACGGATAATCATAACGTCACAACATTAAATGACTATTTCATAAGTACAATCTCAACAATAAAAGTCTCCATTCAAGAGTGTAATCCCAACAATAAATGACTCCCATCAAAAGCATAATCTCATCAATAAATGACCTCAATCAAAAGTATAATCTTTAGCAATAAATGACTCCCATCAAAAGTATAATCTCATCAATAAATGACCTCAATCAAAAGTAAAATCAACAATCAAATGATCAATCCAATTATATAGGTTAATTCCAACCTATGTGCTTCAATCAATAATCAAGTAAATATCCCAACCTAGTAGGTTATTCTCAACCTAGGGTTTCATTTGAAAGTAAAGTAATGATCAAGTGATCAGTCAATTATAGATTATCAATATGGTTTGTATAACGTCACTTCCTATCGATGATGACATGTTTATCATACCATTATTACCGTTGTATTTGCTAACCTCATTAACCACAAGGGTTTACCTAGCATAATATGTTAACAAATTCAAGTTATCTTGAGTCATTGATGTATCCTACATTTCATGTTACATACGTGTAGTATAGACTAATTGCGTGTAGTATTGATAAGCTACGTAAAGTATAAAAGAAACTCAATCATATAAATTCCCTTATAAGGTATATATAAGTAATAACCCAAAAAATAGGTTCCACCAAAGCAAGAAACAACCAAGAACATGCAAGCTTATCCAAAGCATTATAACACACATAAAAGTCAATCTTTCCAACACAATAACAAAGGAGTAGAAATCAGCATGCCTGTTTTAGAGCTCCAATTGATTATTCCCCCCTCCTAGCTTAATGGCTCAAGCTTGCTTGCAACTTCCTCCAAGAACAATCCAAATCCCACTACTAGCCTCTTACCAAATCTCTCAACGACACTAATGCAAAATAATAAACAACTCACTAACTCTCAAGTTGTCAACTCACTTTGCACAGGAATACAGTAGAATAGCAACAAGGTAATCAGATTGAAAAGTGTAGCAATTGGTAGAATGAGCACCTCTATTTATACTAAATTGTGAGCAACCAAAGGTTACAAACAAGTTAATATTTCTGCCACCTTTCTATCCCCATGCAATGACTCATCAAACTAACTTACAAGTTTGCAACACATAATGGTCCTCTCCATTTAAATGGTTGAGTCAACTTGTTATAAGGGACAGCAAGACTCTTTTATTGAGTCAAATGAACAGCAAGCTCAAATAACAAGTTTCCTAAATCGAATTCCTTCACATATTGCTGCCAAGTTTACTTTTGACTGAGTCTCAAGGCTATTATCAGACTTATGTGCAGTTTGCAGACTTCTTTTGCATTCCATACACTTCCAGATTGGCGCCACTTTCATAAGTTGGCGTCCCATGATAATAGCACGGGTAGACTATTTCCTTAATGCTTTAAACCGCATTTATCTCTCTTTGCAACATATTCATAGCAATTACAAATCCATACGTCCCTCTAAACTTTGGTTGACTTGGTCTATTATTGCTTTATGCGATAGTTACTATGTTTTCAAAGGCTGCGCCATGTATTATCATATGCTCCTTAGAATTTAAATTCCATCCTTATGCGCTTTGCATAAGCTTTCCATCCTAAGCGCTAGCCCAAGACAAAGTATTGCAGACTTATACGTTGGTTTAAACTATGGTTTCATGCACTTTAGCTCATGCGCTGGTCAAAGATAAGGTGATGCTAGTTTATGTGCAACCTTATGACAGCCTATGCGTGGCCTATAAATGTTTCATGTTGGCTTAATACTTATTCAAGTGGTTTTCAACTTATTTCATATCATATTTAAATGTGTAAAGAATGGCTTTACTAAGCCCGCGCTTCCCATTAGAGCTATGTATTCTTAATAAAAATGCTTTCAATATTATATATAATAATATATATATTATAATATCAACATTATTATATATATATTCACATAAAAACATTCTCGGGTATTCAAATATATTTGTAATTATATAAGTATATATATATAATACATATAACTACATATATATATATTTTTGTCAATGTGTATATATTTATAAATATATATTTATATATGTAAATACATGCATTATTATCTAACTCATATACATATATTCCTTTTGTCGATGAGCATATACACGAAACGTACACATATACACATCATAAACGTACAATTGATATCCCATACATATTATGTAATCACATGCATGAGTTGTCGTTTATACATATATCGACATATATATGGATATGAGCACACAAAGGACTTTCACTTGACATAAAGACTTAATCACATTTTCCCAATCAAGAACATTTAGACTAAGACCGCATACCAATACAAAACATACTCAAACCCCGACATAAGGTTACCTACCATTCCCCAACTATCCTAACTCGACTAGACCAACTAGGGTGTGAGTATGTGTATGCTCATTTAGGCTCATAAAGGGTTACCAGACTCTGAGTGATACTTCCCCTCTCTTCTAGAGGCTCAAACCTGTTCCTACATTCAACTTAGTACAGTAGTTAGCTGTTCTCATGAAATATATTAGCATCATAAATCATTTGCATCATCCAAGTATTAAGGTAATCATATTGCAATTCATATTCATTCAACACATTTTCCATCAATATAAAACATAATCATTCCTTCAGAAACAATACCATCTTAATGCATATTTCAATATTTCATTCTCCTATTGAACATATTAAATTTCTGATAAACATTTGTCATCATATTTACTTACAAGGTAAAAAATTAAAAATAACCCGATAACTAAGAGACAGGGTGTAACAGTTTTCACACATTCTACTATTATTCACTTCTCCAAATATTCTGTAGGACAAAACCTGCCAGCATTTTTTGTGTAAAGACCGAGATTACTATTGCAATGATCATTCTTGTCCACTTGGCTAGACATTTTATAATTGACACTCTTTCTGAAATTTTCATGTTAGGACAAAACCTGCCAGCATTTTTTGTGTAAAGACCGAGATTACTATTGCAATGATCATTCTTGTCCACTTGGCTAGACACTTTATAATTGACGCTCTTTCTGAAATTTTCATGTTATGGCGAGGCTAATTAAGAAACTTGCCGCCATAGTAGTGAAGCATAGTCACATACATATAACTAGTAGATTCAACCTCTTTTGTTAGGTGAGATAGATATTTGGGTCAATTTATCTTTTCTTTCATATATTGTTTAGCATTAGGATTTTCCCATGTAGGGTGAACCACAAAAAGGCTATGATTTTGGGCCATGTTGCCTTAAGCTTGGAAATTATTGATTAAATATACATATATAGTTGGATTGTTGACAACATGAAAATGCAATCTTGTTTCAAGGGAACAAAAATAGCACAAGGGAGATATCTAAAGTAATACTTAATACATATTTGGGTTCCTCTCAATAATTTATGAAATTTCAAAACAAATGGCACCTAATTTCAAGACCATATGCAGAAGTTATGACCTCTCCAATTTGCAAGACTAGGTATCAATGATAGTTTTTCCATGGTTGAATTCATTGTAGCACTATGGTTGGGGCTGAATTCCTTGCATAAAATAGGGCGTAGTTAGAGTTTTTGCCGCAATCAAATTTGTTTGATATAGATAAGATAGGATAACTAAAGAGCCATGTAGGGAGTTTAAGTGTTTCTTTCATCTCTTCATGTAGGAGATGTTTCATTACTTCATGGCAGATTCACGTACTCATCCTTTATCATAAATACACCTTCTAGGGTATGTACTTATAATATCCACCCTAGATTATTTTTTTTGAAAATATTATCAACTGAAATAGAGATGAAAATCAATTTCCTTCCCACTTTCTGATAATCCAGATCCTAGTATGGGCAAGACAAGAGCATACGATGTTCTAGATTACAATTAAACCAAGTCAACAACTGAAAGTATGGCACTAGGCAACAAGCCAGCCAATACCACTTATCTAGTGGAGTGCACAAACAATATTGAAAGAAATAACCATCCACTTATTCAGTGGGAATTACAAGGGCCATGACTTGAAGATGAAAAACAACTTCTTCCACTTATCCTGTGGTGAGCTATTACAATACTATCACTTTTTTTGTGGAGTAATTACATTGGCAACAACAAATTTAAGCCCATTGGCGGTACTAACATCTAGTGCTTACAAAATAAAGTGCATAGAAATTGAAGCTTTCGACGGTATAATGATCCATAGCACTGACTGAGCTCAATGCCATAACTAGAAATCCAAAAATGATAACCCTGTGCACTCCAAGAACTTTGGAGTTCCCCCAACACACCAATTAGCCTTCATAAAAGCTAGGAAACTGGCTAATTGTTCACAAATCAAAACTGCACAAAATGGGGACATTACAGTCCTAGCTACAAGAAGAACAGATGAATGTTGGGAGAGCTCAGAGTTAGAATACCTGAAAATCTAAGACAGCAATTTGTAAGTCAATTCCTATCCTAGATACTAGTAATTGAAGGTACTAACTAATTGTAGTTCATCACCATGGATTATTGGTATAGCTATACTATGCTTAGTCATGGAGTTGTCTAGGTGCAAGCTTGTACAAATGGATGACAGTGGATTCTTTGCTGGAGTTTGCTCCCCACACGTGGTTTCTCTAGGGTAAATCCCTTGTGTTAATCTTCTTTCATGTGATATTTCTTTCACTTGTTTATGCTATTTCCTCACAAGTTTCCTAGCAATCCATAGCATAAGTAGATAAGATTCAGCTGTATAAAGATGATTAACTATTTGAAAGTATAGTTTTTGTTCTTCATAGTATAGATTTGTTGGAATTAATCTCACATAAGCATACTCTGGGTTGCACTATGATTATGTGGATTGATGGAGTGTTCACATGTGTAGTAGCATGTTTTGGGGTATGAATTAAGGGATTTGATGGATGTAGGCTTGTATGTTGATGAGTCCTAAATTGGCTCGTTTTTGGCAGTGCTCATAACCTACTTTTTCTATCCTTTCACCTTCCCTTTTCCACCATTTTCCCACCTTAAAATCACTAATGCTGCTATGATTTAACTTCTTCAGAAATCCAAAGGAGTTCGCTATTTTTAAAGAGAAAATAGATAGAAATAAATAATGCTCACTGAACATTTCCAAAGTGGCTGAGTGGCTGTAATCGATGCTTTCATCTTCCTATAACTTCTTGCAGGAAAGACTATTTTTGGCTGCTGTGATTGGAAAGGATCATTTGAACCTTTTTTCAAGGCAGTGAGGCTGTAGAAGGATCTGGCACTCATAGAAAGAAGAGGCACTATAACTGGGTAACATACAGTCATCCTGCAGTTGCCCGTAAGACGATTTGCAGCTGCTACAGGACCATGGGTCAACAACAGAATGGTGCTGGTTTGTAGCAAAAATCAGCAATGGAACTATTATTGTCTTATTTAGTTTTTCCCTTTTCCATATAAATACAGCCATAAAGCTGAAACATATAGATTAGACATGATATAGAACCTGAAGCATAACAAAGAATTGGAAGCACATAATTGTAATCATTTTGCAGCAATATTTAATTGCTGCATGACTACTATTTGCAAGAATAGAAACTCCGTTTTGGCATAACTCATGTGGGAGCTAAGGGGGTGGTTCACATCTGCTGCTAGTAGGAAAGTGCCCACTTGCTAGGTAGCGATTTTCAGGTGATCCTCTCGGTTTTGTTTCTGTAAGTGTAGTGTGGTGTGATTATATTCTGATTGTGTGAGTATTCGAGTATTACTATGTCGCAGGATTCATTCATTAATCTATTCTCTAGATATTTCCTGTTTTTCTGAGTTTATGATGTTTGTTTCTAATATATGTTATTGCAAGAACATAAGGCAAGGAAAACATTTGTAGTGTTTAGTTTAATTTACATTCTCAGCAGGGTTGACTTTTTCAGTTTTCTAATCAAGTTCTTTAGTTTCAGTGTTCAACCTATTCTCCTTTTGTTTAGAATTAGTCCTTTGAGTTTGTTCTTCAATATTTTTCTAATCTTTTCTTCTCGTCATTTTGAGTTTGCATCCATACCAACAGGGTTAATTCAACACCTATAGCTTCAGACATATGTTCTGCCATGACATAGTTGTAAGTCTATGTACTTGGTTTGACAGAAAAGGGGCATACTTTTGTCCAAACATTGTGCTGCTGTGGGGATGGTGTCAAGGATCTATAGATTTATTAAGTAAAGCTAGGACAGTACCCTAGTGAAGAAGCTGAGTGACCAAGTCTGCTTTTCTTCTCTAAATCCTTAGTTCGTACTGTTCAGGAATGATCACTTAAATGCACAAATCTAGATGAAACAATATGATCAGATTTCTTCCAAATAGATCTACTACCAACCATAGTGCAGGTACTGTTGAAAAAGAAACCAATTTTAAATGACTGAAAAAGAAATTCACTGCTGAAACCACAGAAGATTGTACTGCAGAGATTGTTGAGGAAACTGCAAAACTTGATTGACTCACCCAGCTCTGATTTAGTGGGAGTCTTTGAGGATCACTTACTGAGGGATTGTTGGGGAAAGTTAAGTACATTTCTCAGATATCTTCTTTCTGTACTCTGCAAATTCTTGAAAAGCCTTGGTAATCTATCTCCATGGATTCCATGTCAGGGCTTTCCATGGCCAGGCATGCTTATGGTTGTTTATTTGTTGTGGTCTAAGTTACCAGTTTGGGTTCATGTTCGAGGGTTCGGTTCGCAGGTTCAGTCAAAAGAATTTTTGGGGTTGGGTTCGTCTATACAAAAACATATAAAAATTATATAGATAAGACTTTCTTTAATAAATAACAAATAAATATAGTAAAATAAAAAATATATGTAATATCCATTTTTATAAATATAAATAAAAAAATATTAATATGATTGTATATATAATATGAAATTAATAATTGATAGTTAATTTATTAATATTTATTATTAATATATAAATTTAATATATGAAATATAAAAAATATTATTTATTAATATAAAATATATAAATATAATATATATTAAATTATAAATATATTAATATTAATATCAATACTATTAATGGTTCTTTGCCGCCCTAGATATGTATGGATTGGGCTTGTTATGAGTTATTTCAAATGGAGTGCTTCCTCTGTCGCTAATGAATCAATGAGATAAATTGGGCCGGGCCAGGAATAATAATAAAGGTTCCTCCTCAACAAGAGCTTTTATCAAGGCTTTTGATCCTAAAAAGGTGGTTTGGTGAATTGCAAGGATTAGCTCAATCTGGCATTCTCGATCAATCGAAAACTTCCTCTGGTTGAACCAACTTGCTAATGAGGTCGAAAAATTCTTTGTGGGTTCTCCCAGGTTCATTAGGGATGAACCCATCGGCTAAATCCTAGACCCTAGCCACACCTCACCTGCATTGGACTAGTATTTGGACCTGAAACGTATCGTACCCGAATTGACAAGGTTATTGGGGCGAATCAGTAACATAGGTTGTGGTGGATAAGTTCTCAGACAAGGCAATTTTGATACCTTACAATAAAGGGTTCTTTGTGGAATAAACTACCAAGCTTTTTCACAAATGTGTAGGTCAAATTTGTCATACTACAGACCAATTTGTTGGATAGGGATAATAGTCTCAACATTTTTTTGGTCACAATTTTGGTCTGTGGACACAAAATTGACAAAATCCACAACATTCCATCCGCAAAGTGATTGACATATAGAGGTTGTGAATTGAATAATTTTCCACATTTTTTGGATGTACCATTCAAAGCATTATTACACATGGGATGAGAGCTTGTCATATTGTTTGGTGAAAATTATGTAATCCCTTTTACCAAATTACAAAACCTGATTTTCAGCCACCACTATGTGAGATAAAATCTCTCCTCTTAGAAAGGGGAGGCACCCTTCTTATTTTCGGCTTATTGAGAATACTATTAAGTAAAACTAAATTGTAAAAAGCTTCAAAGTAAAGCTCGTATTTGCACTAAGCAATTAAATCACGACATCTAGCTTTGAAAGGTATATCACGGGGTTTTCATAGATTCTCTCTATTTATTGTTATTCTTATAGAGTATTATTTTCAATATTCTGTTTTACTATATGTTTTATTGTTTAAAATATAGTGTTTTATTTTGTTTTTAAATTAAAATATTTTTTATTTTTATGTTTTATAAAATAAAATTTAGTATTTCTTATTTAATTTTTGAAGTAAAAATACAAAATGAATATATTTTGATTTTATGTTTTCAAAAATAAAATCTGTATTCTTTGAAACGTGCAGATTGTTACTTTATGGCTCCCAAGAAATCAACTGCCGAGGCATGGAAATATGTCACTCGCAATGGTACAAGTCTCACATGCAACAAGTGTCACAAACCTTTTACTGGAGGTTTGACAAGGGCAATGGACCATTTACTTGGTATTTCAATGCAGGAGGAGGTGTTGAAGCATGTCCAAACGTTACCCCAGAAATGAGAGTTGCTTTAGAGAAAGAACAGTCCTCTTCAATTGTAGGAAAGATGAAGAATGCACAAAAAAAGCAGAGAATAGAAGAGGAAATAGTCTAGACATCTATCATGTCTTCCTCTTCCACCTTACCTAGGCATGTGGGTAAATCAAAAGAGAGTGGAACCTTGAACATGGAAACCAGTAGAGAACAAGGTGGATGAAAACTCATGAAGGCACAAAGTCGTTTTTGGCGTAGCTTTCACTCAAGGTGATATCCTTTGGAAGATATGTAACAGATATATGTCAAAGGCCATTGTAATTATGAAAGTGATTGACACATGAAGAGTATATTTTCCAAATTCCATAAGATACTTCACAACAATGATCCACGAACAACAAATGAATGAAATACAAGCACAAAGTCTTGTAGGCAGAATTCAAACCAATAGTATTCAAATCAAAAATATCACATAGATTCAAATAGTAAAGTGCAGTCCAATCAAAGTTGGCATAGAAAGCGGATCTTACTCAAAGCCCTTCAGATCTCTAATTACTAATCACCATTCACCATCATTCGACTCAAGCCATAATGATAATTTGTTCCTAAAACAAAGTTTGGCTATGCAACTTCACTTCTTTATTGATCAAATTCAGATTCATAAATGATGAACACAGAAGTTTCATGCATTCTCAAATGGGCAGCACTAATTGCACATAAAAGGTCCCCACAATAGAATCCTCTCTTATTTATAGATGTGGAGAGGAGAGAAAATCTAGGAAAATCAGAGAATATGTTTTACAATGTTTCACGATTTTAAGTTCCTGATTCGATACAACTTCAAACTAAAAATAAAAGCAAATTCCAATATTCCTATCTTGTCCAAGTAAAGCTTAGGAATACTAGCATGATAATGATAAATGATAAAACAAGAAAAACTCATGAAGGCACAAAGTCGTTTCGTAGCTTTCACTAATGAATCCTTTAAGATATGTAACCAACATTGTATTAGAAGCACAAAGTCTTCTAGATACTTCACAACAATTCCACGAACAACATGAATAAATACAAGCACAAAGTCTTGTAGAGAATTCACCAATAGTATTCAATCAATATCACAAATTCAAGTAAAGAGTGTAACTCAAAGTTTAGACGGATTTACTCAAAGCCCTTCAGATCTCAATTACTAATCACTACCAATTCGATCAAGCCATAAGATAATTTGTTCCTAAAACAAAGTTTGGTATGCAACTTCACTTCTTTATTGATCAAATTCAGATTCATAAAGATGAACACAAAGTTTCATGTATTTGCTTCTCAAATGGGCAGCACTTCATTGCAAAAGATAAAAGGTCCCCATTACAATAGAATCCTCTCTTATTTATAGATGGGAGAGGAGAGAAAATCTAGGAAAATCCTACCTAACTAATTGACTTATTCAAAAATGTTGTCCACAATTATAGGAGAACATATTTGTTTACATGTAATTACATTTTTCGAAATGACATGTAAAATGTCGAAACTTATTTACATAAAGCATGAAAAATGCTAAAACTGGGAAATCTAATCTAAGGAAAAACTTGGCCTTCTTCAACATCTTTCTCCATGAAAACTTCATGATGACGTGCACTTCATCACTGTCTGGCATTGGAGTGTACTTTGGAGACGACGAGGATTCTTGAGATTAACTCCTCCGATGAGATTGAAGACTTTTCGATGCCTTCCAAATCTAAAAAATAAGCTGGAAATCCATCATTTTGTTCATTGAAGCTATTGAGAAAGTTTTATCTTCAAATTCTTCTTGGCGCTAAAAATCAGCGCTTCAGCATATTAAAGGACTTGGGTAGTTTCATGTAAAAGCGGTGAAAAACGAATCTTCTGCATGAAATATGTAATAGCGGTGAAAAACGGAGATTTTGCATGAAATATATAAGAGCGGTGAAAAATAGAGCTTCTGCATGTGACATATGTAAGAGCGGTGAAAAACAGAGCTTTTGCATGTAATATGTAAGAGCAGTGAAAAACAAAGCTTCTGCATGTGACATATGTAGGAGTGGTGAAAAGCAGAGCTTTTGCATGAAATATGTAAGAGCGGTGAAAAACAAAGCTCCTACATGTGACTTGTGATTTGAGATGTAGAAGCGCTAAAAAACCCTGCTCCTACATGTGCCGGAAAGGCATGAAATATGTAAGAGCAGTGAAAAACAAAGCTCTTACATGTGACTTGTGTTTTGAGATGTAGAAGCGCTAAAAAATCCTGCTCCTACATGTGCCGGAAAATGACTAAGGCATGAAATATGTAAGAGCGGTAAAAAACAGAGCTCCTACATGTGACTTGTGTTTTGAGATGTAGAAGCGTTGAAAAAGCCCACTCCTACATGTGCCAGAAAATGACTAAGGCATGAAATTTGTAAGAGCGGTGAAAAACAAAGCTCCTACATGTGACTATGTAAAAGCGCTAAAAATCAGTGCTCCTACATGTGCAGAAAATTTTCTAACTCCCAAAACTGAATTTTCACAATTTGGTTTAAAATGCGAATTTCGACGAACTAATAAAGGTTAATGCTCAAAATGATTTTTTGAGGATGGGGGACCATGCACGAGGACCAATGCAATTTGCCTCATTTTACGTGCTTAGAGTATGTGGGCTACAAAACAGACAAGTTTCGTAGTGGGTTATCCCGTGAATGGAGCGTTGCTCGATTTGAGGATAACACATGTACAATATGGCTAGAATCAAGCTTTTCATGGCTCCAAGGGGAACAACCCATTTCAAGTTTGCCTTGGTTTCCAACTATTGGCACCCATTCATGTAGCACCGCCTATTGTGTTGGAAACTTGGAAGAGGCATCATCCCACAGAAAATAAAATGGATAAAGCAGCCAAATTTGTTGAATAGATTAGCCATATTAAATAGCAATAGGTTCACAAGGTCTTTGAGTGAATTGGTGAAAAGTATAAGTAATGATATGATTAACATCATGTTCCTCGTCTATTCCAAGAGGGAGATAGAGTTTGGCTGCATCTTAAGAAATAGAAGCTGCAAGACCCAAACAAGAAGCTCAGAGCTTTGAGGTATGGGCCATACATCATTGTCAAGCAAATGGGTCATTATGCATTTGAGCTCAACTTACGGGTCTATCTTTTTAGTGTTCAATGCAAAATTGTTTTGACTTTGGAACTTATTTTCCACCTTTGTTGGACACACAAGATGTTGTTGAATAGTTGCTGAGCATAGAGTTGAAACTTGACACCATCACTGCAGTTCCAACTGATCAAACCGTTGATACTTTGTCAAAAAGACGAAAAATCAATAGATCCCACTTTATTGGGTGGTGAAGGCAGGGTAGTCTGTGCATTAGGGAAAGTGGTTGATGAAGACTAAATTCAGCATAAGTTCCCTCATCTAGGGTAGAAAATAGAAACAATGTGACCCAGTGCTTCCTAAGGAGGGATAAATGATCCAAAGAACATCCTGGGCTGTCTCAGGGACAGTTTTAGACAAAGTGGTAGCTTTGGATAAGAGTTATGCCCTTGACAAATGGGGTTACCAAACTCAATAACTCCAACAAACATTTTCAATTTTCTAATAAGTTTGTGTTTATTTAACTGTGCATTTCAACTTCAAGGACATTGGTCACTGCCAGGTTTTCATCAAGCACCATAATTTACTATTTTTAGTAAATTTATATATTTTTATTGAAATCTGTACAGTAGCTGAATTTGAAGCATGTAAGCAGAGTAGAAGGCATACCTCTCTGCTACAAAGTTTGCCCATTTTGTATATTTTCTCAGTTGAAATAAAATTCTGTGTTTTTGATATTCAGCTATTTAATATTTGTCAATTCTGTTTTGTTTGGCTGTTGCTTATGATACATTTAGTTTCTCAACTGGGGTGTTGTCTCTTAAATTACCATCTTAATTCAGATTTCTGGACCATGTTTCAGATATTTTGGGGATGGGGGGACAAATTGGAACATCTCCCTCTCCATGGAACGCTAGGAGATGTAATGATGTCCCTGAAACATTTCAGGGATGGTAAAGTGTCTTCTAGGACCCAGCACAGAAAAATAAAAATAATAAATACAATGTTCCTTGGGGATGTGTCCTGGGGCTTAGGCATATGTCCTAGACTTCTGAGATGTCCTTATGACTGGAAGATGGGGATGGGATTCACCCCCGCCCCTCACTCTCGTTCCCCCTTGTGAAAGTTTATGATATGTCAGTAGGATATTCCCTGCTTTTTTAATACAGGATATCATGATGTTCTGGGGACATCAGGGCACCCCCCTACATTTGCTGTCACAGTAGAATTTGAGGAGCTTGGCAGCTATGGTCAACACTTTGCATGATGGAGGATTGATCTTGTGTGACATGAATGGAAGAGGAGGATGGAAAAATGCAGTTTGTATTGTTGCTATGCAGATCTGAGATTTTTATGGCTTACAACTATTGAAACTAAAATAAAAACCTTTTCTTTTTCCTTTAGCTTTTGAGAGTACACAAACAACAAATATATTATTCACATTCTCTCTTCCTCCATTTCTGTGTCATCACATGTTATGTGGTAGCAAAAATTCTCTAATGAATAGTGCTTGAGCAAAGTGTAGATTCTATATGGTTGAGTTTTATAAAATGAATGCTTTCAAGATTCTATTATTGAAAATCATGCACCTGTAGATGCTAACAATTACTTTTCTGCTGCACTTGTATTTCAGAATGTTCCATTAGATTTTATGCGAAAATATTTACCAAAAACCAAGGCTGAAATAATTCTGTTGGGTCCTGATAAAGTGGAATGGGAAGTGACATCTCCAGGAGAGAATACAACACCACATTCTTTAAGGGGATGGCGTGATTTTGCTGAAAATTATAAATTGAGCCTTCAAGACATCTGTGTTTTTGAATTGCTGAACAAGCAAAGTATAGAGGTACATATTCGGAAGAATTTTCGAATGTCAGGTAGAAGGAAAGGAAGTGTCAAGGTAAGTGAGTACCAAATTCCAAAGATTGAAGATTCTAAATTTACCTTTCAAAAGGTTCAAGAAAAAATAAAAGACGAGAGAGATTTCTCGTCTGATCAGCCATTAACTTCATGTGTACCCAGCTATCAGATTAAAATGCCGAAACAGGAAATGTGCAGTGATAAACTATGGAAGCATGATTATGAAGGACAAAAAACAACAGTAAACGGGGAAAAAGGCTCTGTATCATCTGTCATGATTGATCAAAAGCCATATTTTCTCAGAGGTGACTTACGTCGAACTTCAACCGGTCCTGATACTGCTGGAAGCTGCAAAAATGGTACCCCACCTCAAAATCTGTCTTTTTCTAATGTTATTATCCTAGAATAGCGCAGTCCTAGCCTCTGTGCTTGCTAGCAAGCTTTTGATCCCATATTCATCACTGACCATAGGTCCTTATATGTAAGAGGATTGCATACATAATTGGCATATAATAAATGACTCAGTTGTACAAGTTCCAGGTCAGCTTGCAACTTCATCTTATATTGACACACATTAACTTAGCATTTGCACAGTAATCCTTGTGTTTCACTCTTCCTTCTGATATTGTTTGACATGTAATACACGGCAATATGTCTAGAACCATCTGCACTAGATACCTAAGTCTTCTTTTTGTGCCACAATCGCTGGTTTCATATGAATACAAAAAATGTAACATTTAACCATGGAGTACGGATGTTTACAAAAAAGTGTACACAAATGCTTGTGCAATTTAATTTATGATGGATGTTTTGGAGACAATTTCTTAAATGTTTAACCTTTCAAGAAGGCAGCAACTTTTATTGACCAAGTGGTAGGGTAAGATATAGTTTGTGGATTCTTTTCTAAGATCAGGACTACAATATCATACCTTGAAACAAATATAATAATGATGAATGCTCATTTCAACACATTTCCTAGGCCCTTTTGTTTATGCTTCAGCGTTTATATGCATTTTGCTGTAAGGTATGCACTGCTTTTTTGATCCTGAAGATCATTGTTATTTTGGCATTGAAGCAATCCTTTGTAGCTTTTTGATGCATACTGTAATTAGCATAGATATTCCATAGTTAATTCACCAATAGGAATCTTAACTCAATGTGTGCTGTTTCTATTTTTAATTTTATTTACTTTAAGAAAACAGTCAAATTTGTGTTAGGGATCAGTTGCTTTAGCGCTGTTGTTATGGTAGACTGCTGTATGTATAATTGAAACAAGGAAAGAACTAACAGACATTAAAGCAGAGTTCACAGCACATGGATTAGCTTGGAGAAATCCAGTGTTTTAAAGGTCTAAAAGAGTAAAGCCCTTATTTTCTCTTGCCACAATCTCTACACAATTACAAGCTTACTACCTTCTCATTAGGTCACCAAGGACACTTACAACTTGCTATCGTATCTTCACAACTTACCATGCTCTGCCACTGGTGCCAATACATTTACAGCATCAACTCCCTAGAACACTCAACCGAGACTGAATGACTGAAAGGAGTACAACAAAAAATAACAAGAGTCATTGGCGGAGTACATTGCTAAATCCGACAAGAAATAAATCAAAGTCAGTTGAAAATGCCCAAGAACAAGAAGAGACATTGTTTCTAATTGTTTCTATATGTCGAATCTAACTGATATGGGTAGGACCACCACATACATCAGTGCAAAAGTGCCTTGATACTTCTGCAACTGCTACAATACCTTTGCAACTGCCATGACAAAAGCTTGTGAAATCCGTTAAAGTGTCATTCCGGTGAAAAATCCAGTTTAATCAGTTTATAATCAAGTACTTTCAGCAGCTTCTCACTCCTCACTACGATCAAGCCAAAGCAAGCTGATTAACTCCATCCTGAAGAGGAAACCAAGTGAACAGAACATGTTCTAAGTTCTAACTATATAAAACAGGTTACAGTATGAGCCAATAAGGCTGAAAACGGTCTGCTGGCCAGTACACAACCAATTATACTAAGGGGAAATAATAGTACCAGTGGTGATTACAGCTTGCTCGGACTACTTCAACAAAATTAACAGTTATATACACTGAAATTAGTATATGATTATCAAAAAGAAACTTTTCTTGAGCCATTTTCTAATTATACTCAGGGTCTTTTATGATTTCCACACTGCCATCAAAATCTGAAACTGCAGGAGCATCAGCAACAGGATTGACAACTTCGAATGGCTGTGAAGCAGGTTGAAAACTAACATAAATATTGCCAAGCGTATCTGCAATGAGAACAATATTATCAACATCACAGGTAGGCTCAGTATCTATTGAATCATCATCTTCATTATCACTTTTTTCTTTTTCAAGCCAACCGTCATTTCTGATTATGTTGTGGCACCATTTTGCATGTGCAATATCTATTTTGTGTAACGTTTTCTTGTCATGGTCCAGCATTTGGTGAAATTTACTTTTGGAGAAAAGTAATTTCCAAAAAAAGGAAGAGAATGCGACTTGCAAAACAATGGAAGAGAAGGTGACTTCCAAAACAATGGAAGAGAAGGTGAATTCATTGCCAGAGTTTGTAAGAAACCTGCTGTTGCCTTGAAATATTATGTTACTCATAGCTCTCCAAAGGTGCCATAAGATTTCAGTAGAAAGGTTTAACCACAACCAGTTAAGTTCTTTGTCAAAATATTTAGAAAGCAAAAGAGAATTTCACACTATATAATAACATTTTTCTCACCCCACCCCAATTTGTTTCCCTGAAACATACACCGGCCATTGCCAGTAAATATACATCCAAAGAATGGATGAAGAATAGGTTCATCACAATTATAGACAGGACAAAAGTAAGGAAAAACTCCCAACATCTTTAAGAACATTACTAACAACAGTTTAAGAAAAAAAATCAGCAGCCATCTAAAGCATGACTTTATAGGTTCCAACCATTTAGACTGGATATTACCTAAAATTGAAAACCAGTCCTTATTACATAAGGAAAGACCCCACAACAAGTTAAGCATATCAATAACCTCATGATTATCATTCAACATTTTGTATATATCCTTAGTTTTGGCCAAGAGCAAAGGAGTAATAATTCTTCCAGTTAATATTACTTAAGATGTTTATATTGAACTTAAGCTGAACAAGAAAGACTCCACAAGAAGTTAAGCATATCAATAACCTCATGATTAGCATTGAACATTTTGTATATATCCTTAGTTTTGCCAAAATCAATTGGGTGCCATTCTTCCACTTAATATTGCTTAAGATATCTTCCATTTAATATCGAAATCATTTCGATATTAAACTTAGGTTGAACAAGAAGCTTAAAACTATACATAACCTTCTTAAGAATAGAGTACGTCCTTCCTCGATAATCATGGATTTGTAGTCAAACTATAAATTAACCCAATAAATCAAATTGCCGATATTAAAATTATCACCAAATATTTTGTAGCCTTTAACATTTCAACCCCCAGCTAAACAACTTCTAGTGAGGGCTAAAAGCTTGCTATTAAATGCAAGGCACATCAAATGGACATGTAGCTGACCAAAGTACCCTCAATTTTTAAAAGGCTCCATGACTAACAATCAAATATTTCAGACTCCCACTTTTGAAAAGGCTTCATGACTAATAATCAAATATTTCATACTCATATGGGTGGACATTAGTCCATTGTTTATTCTTTTTGAAGTGGCCAAGTTGATGTTTTTTTTAACGACTTTCTAGGGTTTAAATCTCTCAAGAGCTTCTAGTATCCATCTCACAATTAAGGAAGTACTTGTATTTTAAGATCTTTTTTAATTAGAGAAACACTTTCGTATGTCTTTTTTCTACCTTTTTAATCAAACCACAACAAATCCTTGATCAATCTCTATATTTTTTTCAACTTGTGTGCCCCAAATGACCATCTAGATGTAGAAGCATAATATATGCTAAAGGAGGAAATTACTATTTACCACATTTGGGCTCTACTAGCAAGAAAAAGTAAGTGGATGTGCTACTTAATATTCTTGTTTTTAATCTTTTGGAAACTCATTCCCACATATCTTAAGAGGGCTTAATAGTAAAGGTATTATCATATATATTTCAAAGTTCTATTAGGACTACTTGACTCACAACCTATTTTTTAAGAATTGATTAGGAGTTGAATGCTCCAATCCAAAATAATAGACTTATTGGAGGGGATTTTAGATTTTAGAGGCTAAACAATACACACCCAATTTGTTCATCAAGCTATCAAAATTATTCTCTTCAAAAACAAGAAATAACATTGTATCTTCAAAAAAATGGATAACTATTATTAGGAAGAATAAGGCCCTTAATAGGGGGATCAATTTAGTAGTTCTAAGGATATGCCTAAAAGAACCTTTAAGATGAATCCTTTTTATTAAATATATGTAGGTTTAGGTTCTTCTTAAGTGTGGTTGTGTGCGCCAACAATGTACATGAGTGGAGATTGACAATTGGATTGAAAACTTGACAAATTTTGCAAATTAGAAACAAGCAAGATTTGAAAATTAGCAATATTGAAATTGACTAAGTATTGATGGCAAATAGTGAAATTCACTAAACCTTTGGTATCACTTTGTTATCTTTAGTTGCAATATATGCTTAGGGTGAAGGACGGTGTCAACTTGAGTTCTTCCTTTACACATTTTTTCTTATTTTCTCTTTTTTCAAGAGGAGATTTTCTGCAATTTTTTGTCCTTTTCTTTGAGATATTTTTGTATTCATAGGTACCTCATCAAGCCTTATTGTTGAGACCCATAGTTGAGTTTTTTAATTTTTAATTTTCTCCTTAAGTTGCACTTAAGGGGGGTGTTGGTGTGAGTAGGTCTTTTACCCATTAAATTTCCCTCTTGGGTCCATTTGATACCTAATTAGTTAAGTTATATAGGGTATTTATTATTTGTGTCTCAAGTCATGTGATCATGAAACCTATTACAATTAGATGTTGCCCGTTGTCTCACTATTGCCTATTTATTCAAGAGTCTTTTTGTGCATTTATATTGTATTTTGTTGTATCAATTAGACAATATAGTTCTATTTCTTGCTTCTCTCTATTGTGGAAGGTTCTTTGGTGTTGCAAAAGTTCCTACTCTCATGAAGTTCTTTTGGAAACTTTAATATCCCATTCAAATTGGAGTTCACTTAGCTACAATTGAAGTCATTCAACCTTGAATTGAAGAATGGTGATGTCATGAGTTTGGCTTCTAAAATTTGGGCAATAAAACAAGATGTTGATGTTTTTGGTGAACAAGATGTATGTATTATAGCCTTTATAAAGGAAATTCTTCCCACTCATTCAACCCATTTGGAATATCTATATGAAAGTAATCAATTGAAGACTATTACTTTTGATGAACTAGATGAAAATTTAGTAGAATGTGAAAAAGCTTTTGGGAGAAAAATTGATGGCATTGGTGAAAATATTATTCTTTCCCATCACAAAGGAAATCCTCATAATATTTTTTCTTTTAGAGGTGGTCATAATGATTGAAGAAGTAAAGGTCAATGGAAAAATAGAGGGAGATGAGGTGCAAGTGACAACTAACACTTTTAACTTGATAACCAAAATGACATACAACATATATATTACAAATGTTGTCATTGGAAATGGATTCATGAAGCCCACAAGTGTAAAATATCATGGGATAAGATTAAAAAATTCATTCAAACATAAAGATACAACCCATTATGATGATAAAGCATCAAGAGTAACCCAATTTGTATGTGGTAGCAATTACAATGAATTTATTCTTTTTGTATTAGATTCTACCTACTATAATTTAATAAGTGCATCATGACATGATGCTTGGTATTAGATACTAAAACTAGACAACATATGAGATTTTGATGTAGCTATTCAAAGAGTTTCATGAAGATGTTTTTGCTCATATATATTTGGTAGATAAATCAAGTCTTAATACTATTGGAAAAATGAATCATCTAGCTCAAGAATTCATAATGTATTATGTCTTTCTCAATTGTGACATAACCTGATGCCACTAGTGTTGATTCAACAATAAGGAAATTCCATTTTATTGGAAGATGGATAAGTGGTAGTTAGTGTAATGTAGAAAATTGTATACCCTTACAATTTTAAATTATGTGTTGGACCCAATTTTGTTTCCATATTCCCTAGCATGTTTCTAGGATCATATAGCCCTTTCCTGAGCCTTTTCCACCCATAGTCCCAAGGTCATATCCTCTTGTGGTCTCTTTTGTATAAAATTACTCTTTTCTTGTAGTAAACTTATTATTTCCTAGTGTATGGGCCTTTTAAAAACTATAATTATCTAGACACTAGCACAACACATAGATGTATGTGATGCACTAGCATCCTACAACAACTATTTTTGATTGTTTCACCACCTTGTTGTTTGTCTAGGCCTTGGGTAATAGTTTTGAATCAAATCCCAATAGCTTTTGGAGACCTTAGACTCTCATATTTCCCTCTAAACTCTATCCTTGAATCTATTGATAATAAATCTATCAATCTATTTCTTATTCTACAATATTCTTGCACTATAATACAACAATTTCTTCCTCTTTGGCATTTAAATCCTCATGTGAACTTCCACTCCTTTGAAGGTTTTTGAAGCAACTTACATCTAATTGGGTCTTCCTTGGCTTGTCTACATTTGTTGAGGTGATATTGCTTGTGGTTTTTTGTAGTTTTCATCTCTTGAAGTGATATTGCTCCTACCTTCTCTTATATTTATTTAATTGTTGCAAAATCCATTATAGTGTTCATGGTATCATTGGGTTTTCATATCTTTTTTTGTTTACACACACTAGTTTATTGCTCTTTGTAGACCTAAGAGTGATACTCATTGCTTCTTGTCATTGGTTTTAGTTTCTATACACAAACATAGGCTAAGAGCACACACTTTGATTAATTTCTTTATCTTGGCTTCTTGTGGAGGTCGAAAGATCAAAATAGGGGCTTGACCATTCATGGCAAGCTCCTAAGCAACTACAACCTTTCCTCTTGTTTGAGCTATAGGTTTTTGTTGTAGCTCTTAATTACACAAAGCTTTGCATTTCCTTTCTTTTTATCGTTCACTATTTTATTCCCAAAAATAGATAGATTGATTTTTTTACTTTCATTTTTGGTATCTCCTTGATTCATTAAATCTCTATTGTTCTTATTTCTTGTGTATAGTTTGGCACATATTTTGTGGGAAATTACATCTTACTAACATTCTATGATACAATGTTTGAATAGATGAAAATGCATTTTGCAAACCGAATGTCCATGCACCATGCATGTGTTCTTGGCAAAGACCTCCAAACTTTAGCTCTAAGTTCCTTTCCATTTGTCATTTCCAATTTTGAACCCATTTTTTAATTTTGTTTCAATTTACTATAAATCATTTTCTTTTTTCTCATTTTGGCATATTGTTTTAGGCTAGAGAAAAAGATTTTTTCCAAATTTAAAACATCCTAGGATATTTTGGTAATTTTTCTTTCTATACTAGAACAACAACAAAATAATTCCACTTCTTGAAGGCTAATGTTTCCACTTCCTACTTGGGGCACTCTATTTTTTCTTGAATTTTGGTGGACACTAACATCTCCAAGCCCCTTCATAGAGATGTGATTTTCATGGTTGGGGAAAGGCCTTGGACTCAACCTCTTGACTATGAGGGTCTCCCCTTTAGATGCTGATGACACTTATCCACCAATCACTTGGCTACGAATAGCCCTTTCACTTGATGCAAGGGCATTACTACTTGGTCGAAGAATGCTGATGAAGATCACTTGACTATTCATTCCCTTGATTCTTTGTTGGATGACTCTTCTTAGGATGATGGTGATTCCTTAGCTTTTGGTGTGGCTCTAGTGTGTCCTTCAGACCATATTGGGTAACCTCTTGCTTCGATCTCTCATCCCTCATTTCCTTTAGCTTTGGATTAGCTTCATATTACTCATGTGGTGGAAGGTCACCTTTCACCTTGCAGTTCTAATGCTCCTTCACATGCTGATGGGTGCTCAGTAAGGAAATGCACCCCGCTTCCCCTTGTTCAAAGAATTTGGATGAAAATATCTCTTGGACTATTGCTCGAAGGGTTAAGAAAGGTCTTCCTAAATCACTACCACAAACTCATGCTATTGGGTTGGGTGAGAGGTCAATACATACAAGATTTGGTATTGCCTAAGAGGGACCCTAGGGGTCCCAACTCTATCTTTTGTTTGGAACTGTTCATCATTTCTTGGTTATGTTATTTTTTTGCTATTTTTGGCTAGTTCAAGCCTGCCTTTTGTAGCCTTTTGGAAACTTTTGTATATAGTCATGACCCTTGTTTTCCCACTTAATCTAATAATAATAAAAAAATTCTTCCATAATATCCATTTTATCCTAGAGTAGTGTAGTGAAACCATTTAACTTAGGAGACAAAGAACAATCTAATTTAAATTAGTTTTCTTACATCATAATAAGAAACAAGTCAAAGAATCAAGTCACACTTTTTGGTTGGGAAGATGGAAAATCATTAAAAGTTCAAGGATAATCCATTTCAAGGAGTTTTGCTTACCTTACTAAATAAAGGTAATATTTCTTCTAGTATTTTATAGCATGCAAAACTTGGGCATGCTAATTATAATAGTATTCAGATAATGAAAATAATGGTGTTGTAGGTCTACCAACTTTTCCCAAGACAACCAAAAAATATAAAGCTTGCATTATGATAAAACAATAAAGAGATCATTTTCCTAGTTCAAATTGGTGAGTGCAAAGAAAGTTTAACTCATTCACTCTAATTTGTGTGGGTTGTTACTAGTAATTTTTTTGTGGGATATAATTATTTTTATGATGTTCATTGATGATCATACTAGAATCACTTGGATTTATAAAACAAGTCTTAATATAATTAGAAAAGAAACCATTTAATTCAAGTTGCCAAGAGTTCTAGATTGTGTACTTCATAATGCATTATATCTTCCATGATTGTGATATAACTTGTTGTCACTAGTGTTGATTTGAAAATAAGGCCACTCCATTTTATTGGACAATGGATGAGTAACAATTAGAAAGAAGTCAAATAGTTAAGTCACACTTATTGATTAACAAGATGGAAAAATGATTAACTCTTTCAAGGAGTTTTGCTTGCCTTGATAAATAAGGTAACATTTTTACTAGTCTTTTATAGCATGCAATACTTGGGCATGTTAATTCTAATATAATTTAGGTAATGAAGAGAATGGTGTTATAGGTCTACCCACTTTGTCCAAGACAATTGAAAAATATGAAGCTTTCATTTTGATAAAACAACAAAGAAATCATTTTCCTAGTTTAACTTGTTGAGTGCAAAATAATTTACAACTCATAAACTCTAATTTGTGTTGGTTATTACCAATATTTTTTGGGAGGATGTATGCATTTTATTTTATTAATTGATGAACTTAATAGAATGACTTAGATTTATTTCTTGTTGAAGAAATCTAAAGCCTTTGAAACTATTAATAAGTTTTGCACCATGATTGAAAATGAAGCTCAAGCTCCAATTGGAACTCTAGTTTATATCAATTTCTTAGGATTACCTTAGTCAAAAAGTCATTAAGCATCATCTCACTATTCTAGGTACTCACCAACAAAATGGTTTTGTTGAGTGAATGAGTAGAATTGTCTTGGTTATGGTTAGAATGATGTTATATTTCAAAGGAATATAGTCAATTTTTTGGGAAAAATAGTAAAATAATAGTTTATGTATGCAACACATCTCTTTCATCTTCTCTTCATCTTGTGACTCCATATGAAGTTTGGTTTTGTCATCCTCCATATTTTTGACATTTGAAGATTTTTAGCTCCACTTATTATGCTTTGATTCCAAAAGAGAAAATAAATAAGTTGGATCATTGAAGTCATAAATATATATTTCTCTAGGCTATTCTTAATCTTCAAAAGTGTATAAGTAGTATGATAAGGAAAACATGAAATTTCTTATTGTGTGTGATGTTATTTTTTATGAAATATCCAAAAATATTGTCAATGCTGGTTGCTAATTACAACACCTTGAAAATTTGTCAAATTTGTTCTTGGAAAGAACATCCTTGTGAGATTCCTCACTTTGATGGGGTATAAGTAATTTGGATCACTTCAAAATATTTAACTCGAGATGTTAAAAAAGAAATCCCATCTCATGAAGAATTTCATACTTGTCATGAAGAATTTTAATTTTTTTTCAATGAAAATAGGATTTAAGGAAATGAAAGAACCAATAACTCAACCTAAATTTTCTTTTAAAAAGGAAAAAAAGTCAAAATAAAGATATGATAATAAAATTGGTAGGACAAGAATAAGAAGTTTATACAAGGGAAGGCAACAAGCTCAAACCAATGAAGATGTTAGATCGGATCTATTGATAAAATCAACATAACCATATTTGGTTCTTTAAATCTAAGATAAAAATATTGAAGTGTAGAGGAAGGCTATACAAATTGAGTATGATGGTTTTTTGAAAAATGAACTCTAATACAAAAATATTTTCCTCATCCTCATGTGAACCAACAAAACACTTACTAGCACTCCTTTGAAGGTTTTTGAAGCACTTTACATCTAGTTGGGTCTTCCTTGGCTTGTCTACATTTGTTGAGGTGATATTGCTTGTGGGTTTTTATAGTTTTCATCTCTTGAGGCGATAGTGCTCCTACAAAGTCTCTTATATTTATTTCATTGTTGCAAAAACCATTATAGTGTCCATGGTATCATTGGGTTTTCACATCCTTTTTTTCTACAGACACTAGTTTATTGCTATTTGTAGACCTAAGAGTGATGCACATAACTTCTTGTCACTAATTTTAGTTTCTATACACAAACATTGGCTAAGAGAACACACTATTATAAATTTTTGTCTTCACTTCTTGTGGAAGTCAAAAGACTAAAACAAGGGCTTGACCATTCATGTAAAGCTGCTAAGCAACTCCAACCTTTCCTTTTGTCTAAGCTAGAGGTTTTTGTTGGAGCTCTCAATCACACAATGATTTGCATTCCCTTTCCTCCTCTTGTTCACTATTTTTATTCCCAAAAATAGATAGATGATTTTTTTACTTTCATTTTTGGTATCACCTTGATTCATTTCTCTATTATCCCCATTTCTTGTGTGTAGTTTGACACACATTTTATGGGAAAATGCATCTTACTAACATTCTATGGTACAATGTTTAAATAGATGACAATGCATCATGCACACTAGATGTCCATACACCATGCATTATCCTTAGCAAAGGCCTCCAAAATTTGGCTCCAAGTTCCTCTCCATTTGTCATTTACAAATTTGAACCTATTTTTCCAGTTTTGTGTTTCAATTCATTGAATCATTTTTTTCTCATTTTGGCATATTCTTTTAGGTTAGAGAAAAACATTTTTTTCAAATTTAAAACATCCTAGGATATTTTGGTATTATTTTGTTTTTATTTTATATTTGAACAAAATTATAAACAACAACAATAAAATAATTCTTCCATAAAAACCATTTTATCCTTGAGTAGTGTAGTGAAAACGTTGAACTTAGGAGACAAAAAACATTTTAAGTAAAATCAATTTTCTTACATTATAGTAAGTGTGAAGGAGGGGATTCAATACTCCCTAGTCCCAAGACAAACAAGGTCTAAAGGGAGCGAATTTCCCTCGATCACTTCAATGAAATGAGTTCAAGTGACAAAGGTTACAAGATTAAAGAGATTACAAAAACATGCTTAAAAGAGAGTTTTTGATATGTTTATGAGTGAAGGGCTTCAGGGACCAAAAAAGAAAATTACACAAGTTTTTGGGGCAAGTGGGTTAACTCTCATCCAAAGGACATCAGTGCGGGAGATGGACAACAATGTGATGCACTATTGTCTCAGGGACACACTAGCGTCTCATATGGACAAAGAGGGAAGTTTGCTCACAAAAACTCACAAAATCTGCTATCTACCTAGAATCTGAATCCTGGCTATTCTACTTAGTTAACAAAAAGAAGGTATGTAAGGAGATAACAAAGAAGGTAAGATGTTAACTCATAGAAGGTCCTACGCTGTGAAGCCTCTCATAAAGCTTCATGCAAACAACCTACACGCAAGGAGAACAAGGAAAAATGTTGGGACTGTTTTGAGGCTTGCCTCAGTCAAACCCCCATTTTGGTGCTTCCACCTCCACAAACAGCCAGATAGATAGAGAATATAAAATACACAAAGAAAATTAGACACAATGAGTCTAAAAGAAAACCTTGCTATGGAGGAGAACCCGTATTACGAAATATATAGACGAGTGATAAAAGTAAACCCGCTATGGAGAACTCATATGGCAAAGTAAATAGACACGATAAATATGCTAGCAAATAGAAAAGTCAAGATAGAAGGAGAGTGTTACCAACAATTCGTGGATGCCTCTTGGTTTGATAGACGTGATGTTGAATGCTTGCAAGAGAGCCTTGGTTGTTGACGAGATGTGAATTTGGCAGAGCTTCACCATAGAGAAGAGATGAAGAGAAGGAAGCACAAGAGAAAGTTGTGAAGCAAGACCATGAGAATGAATGAAAATATGGTTGAGAAAAAGTTTTGTGAAGTTGCATGGGTGGAAGATTCATTACACTCAAGATTCTACCACGATGATGTGTGTCATGGGAAAAGCTCTCGAGGTTCCCTTATTTAAACTCATAAAGTTCGGGGATGCTTGTGCACCACGTAGATGTCCACATGCCCCGTAAGTGTTCAAATCACAACTTTGCAAGAAATGAGGTGGCAGAGTGTCGACGCTTCGTCGTTGCCCCTTATGGAGTTGGAATTGTGAAATTTTGACTCATAAGGTTCTTGTCATAAATACGCCTAGGTGCCATAAATGTGGGGGACCAAGTGTGCAAGTTTGAAATTACCATGGGGTGCAATTTTATAGTATTACCTGCAGAGAAGGGGGATTCACTAATCACGAGTTCTCTTCATTTAGAGAGCCTCATGGGGCGAACTGATCTAAACTACCTCAAGGAACAATGTGAGAGTTCTAGAATTAGAAAGAGTAGGTCACGAAGATTTCTTAGACAAAGTGACAAGCTCTCAACCAAAGGACGTCAACGCGAAATAAGGATGACAATGCCATGTTGGTGTCTTGTATAGACTAGAAAGCAAGTTTATCATAGAAAAAAATAAGTGACTACTTCTACTCTAATTGCTAAGAAATCTTGGAATGTGAGAAAGCAACAAAATATAACAAAACTGAAATAAAGTGAAGTAGAAGAGATAAATATAAGGAGAAGAAAGGAAGAAGATGCTCACAACAATCCAAGTAATGAAGCCTCCATCTAGTAGATATCTTCAATACATGCGTTTATAAGATCTGGAGAAAGTGTTGGCAGGGTGCTGTAAGAGCTTGAGAGTGTTGCAAAGAGAGAAGCCAAGAGGGATTGAAAGTGTTGTAGAAGGCTTCTATAACAAACATGAGAGTTGTGAAAGCAAAAGCAAGATGGAAGAATGCCAAGATGGAGAAGAAGAGAAGTTAGGAGTGAAGCTAGAAGTAGAAGAGAGTTGCAAATGAAGTGAAAAGATAACATTTAAGGAGAGAAAATAAGCTTCTCATGTGGCTACAAGGCATCTCGAGCCATTACCACTGACCAAAGGAGGTGACAAGTGGCAAACATGCATGAAGGCAGTCATTTGAACGTTGACACATCGTAGGATGCTAGCGCAGTGTGTGGATGTCTGCGTGATGCACTAGTGTCCAGACACGTCACACTACAAAACAACATGAACAAGGAAAGCGCAAGGTTCAATGCAAAGCTGACACATGAGGGTAGTTGCTGAAAAAGGGTTTTCGAGCATCCTGAGAAGGGAAAAAGGCTGATGTAGGGGCTAAAATGAGCCTACACAAAATGCTAAGGGAATGGACACCAAAGAGGATGCAAAAATGTATGTGAAATTGCAAGGGGTGCAACTTTATGACTATACATTACCGTAAGAAAGAAGTCAAATAATCAAGTCACCCTTATTGGATGGGAAGATGATGTTATATTTCAAAGGAACATGGTCAATTTTTTAGGATAGAGTAATAAAAAAATAGAGTAATAAAAAAAAATACTTTATATATGCAACACATCCCCTTCACCTTCTCTTCATCAAGTGACTCCATATGAAGTTTGGTTTGTTTTTTGATTATGGGTAAAGCAGGTTTTGATGGGGCCTCAAAACCTAGTATAGACAGGTTTTACAAGGACATGAAACCCGAACAAAGAGAGAGCTGCCTAAAATAAAAGACACATATTATCAGCAGCCTAAACAACAACATCCATAAAGAGAAATACAAGACTACACAATTTGCATGAAATAGGTTTTGAAGGGGCCTTAAACCCTTTTACAAATAGTTTTTGACAGGGACCTTAAACCCTTAGATAAACTTAAGCACTACCTAAATCGGCCAGGCATCAACAACCAACTACTCATAACATCCAAATTTGAGCCCAAGAAAATTGAAATACCCAGGGAAGACACCACTGAGCCTAGAGAGAACATATTAATGGTGTAGAGCACCATCAAATGCCACACAGTAAAAATCCGCAATGCATCATCTTTTGTGTAATATCAATCCACACACAAAGAATCAACTTTCCTACAACACCATTCCACTTGGTCAACCAACCCAACCTTCACCTCTAAAAAAGAGGACTCCCCTTTATAGGAGAGGATGAAGAGAAACCCCTTACTACCAAAGTCACATCTCTCCAACCCATAAAAGCTCCATGTCAATAAGAACCATAATAAGGGAGGAGATCTTTCTGCCAACCCACAACATCCATCTCCACCTCAATAGAAGATGGTTCCACCTCAAGAGGAACAATCTCCCCCTCAATAGGAGACACTAGTTGAGAATCCCAATGGAAAGGAACTTTAGAAGAAAGGGATAACCCACATCCCTCAACATCACAAGCTTTAGGTATCAGCAAGAACAAGCTGAAAACACACCAACTCACAAAATTGGGTGCAAAGAAAAGAAAATAAGCATATCCTAGCCACTAGTAAGCCAGTACCAATCAAAACATAGATCATTAACTAAAAAATGCAGAAAGCCTTCTACCAATAAACCATATTTCCCCCTTTTTTCCTCATAAGCTTCATAAACACGAAGGAGGTCACAACAAATTCCATAAACCATAGAGAATATTGGGTTAAAAGATAAGGAAATAACCCAGTCGGACACCACCACTAGCAGACAACCCTCTGCAAGAAGCACACACTAAATCCCTTCAAGTCAAGAATCCTCCATACAAGCAAAGGGAATGAAACAACTTCATTAGAGAGAAAAGAAAAAAAAAACTTCAAAGGGACAACAAACTTCCCAATAATAGAAAATAACAAGGAAGAAACCTTCAAGAAGAAAGGAAACTATGAAGGGAATAAAACAAACCCCAACAGGGGCCACAATTTAACCAAAACTTCCCCTTCAAGATCTCCAAAATCCCAACACATAACCATTGGGAAGCCTTCAAAAAGGCAGGCCGAAAAGAAGCTAGAAACTAGAGGAGCAGTGACAACCTCCACCCCGTCCCGACGAAGAAGCAAAACTATCGCATCCCAATTAGATGACAACAACTTGCTCTGCAACACCTCCACCCAACTGGAAGACGACAACAACTAGCACAAAGCCGCTGCAACCCAATAGCGCAACAACAACAACCTATCCAACCACAAGTCGCCTCCCACCAGTGATCCATCTGCATCCTTTGAATCATCTCCCTCTCCACCTGCATCATCTCCAAAATTCAAATTTCCCTCTCCTCTCCTCTTCCCGCTCCTCTCCATGAAGTTTGGTTTGGGTATCCTCCATCTTTTTCACATTTGAAGATTTTTAACTCCACTTATTATGCTTTGATTCTAGAGGAGAAAAGAAGTGATCATTTAAGTCATAAATATACTTCTTTTGTAGGCTATTTTGAATCTTCAAAAGTGTATAGTTAGTATGATAAGGAAAACATGAAATTATATATCTTGTGATGCTATATTTTATAAAAAATCCAAAAATATTGTCAATGTTGAATGCTAATTACAACTTTAAAAATTGTCAAATTTGTTTCTTGGAAAAACATCCTTGTGAGATTCCTCACTTTGAGGGGGGATAAGTAATTTGGAACCACATTCAAAATCTTTGACTCAAGATGTTGAAAAATAAATCCCATCTCATGAAGAATTTCATAATTGTCATGAATAATTTCAAATTTATATGGATGAAAATAGAATTAAGAAAATCGAAGAACTAATATTTTTATTTTTTAAAAGGGAAAAAAATGCCAAAATGCATCTTAAAGATTTGATAATGAAATTAGCAAGGCAAGAATTAAAAGTTGATACAAGGAAAGAAAAAAATTTAAAACCAATGAAGATGTTAGCTTGGAATCTATTAATAAAATCAACATAACCAAAGTTGGTTCTTTAAAAAAGATGAAAATATTGAAGTGTAGAGAAAGGATATACAAATTGAGTATGATGGTTTTTTTTAAAAATGATACATGGGAGTTCCACACCAAGTGGTGTGGTGAGTCCGAAACTATCAGACCAAATGGATGAAATGAAGTGGGGATGAGCGTCCTACCTAGCAGGGTCTAGTCATTGGATACTGATGATTGGGTGGCTGCCAACTCACTCAATGGAATTAGCAGTTGGCTTACCGGGGATGGTAGTGAAGTTTTAATGGCCGGTCATATCGCATTCATAATGACATGTTAGGCGTATTACAAAGAACACAATTTGGGTTCACAACCTGTCCTTCCAAGATCGTGAGTATAGATTACTAGAGATGCATTGGAAGGATGGCATAATCCGACAATTGCTCCCATGCCCGACACTTATATCAGGAAATAATTACATGTAATGGTTGTGGCATTTTGTGTGACAACATATAATATATTGGTGGTTGGGTGGTTTCTTTGATCACTCTCTTGTTTTTGCAATTAGCTACTCTCTCTGGTTTGAGCGGTGAGATGGGAGAATGCTCCAAGTTTGTCGTCCAAATGTCTATAAAGTCACTTACCACATTTGGGTTCAATACTCCAATAATGTTGGATGCAAATGTGAGGCAAATGGCCTTTAGAGGGTTCATTATAGACCATTGACTTAAATGCCTGTTGAAAAAGAAATACGACCCCTTCATGTTGGCCCCAGTTAAAATGATTCTGGGGAAGGGTTTTTTGAAGAATTGCGAGCTGGTTAGGGTGGATACTACCATCACATCACATCCCATTTTTTGGCAGCATTGCTTGACATCCGAATGGGTAAAAAGGACATGAAGGCACTAGTGAAGAGACATTTCCCAGTAGATTACCTAGTGGGGTTGGAGGAGGTTCTCTACGTTGCTTCGACCAATATGGGGGTCTTGCGCCTGAGAGACATCCCAAAATTCTATGTGCCAGGGGAGGTGGTGAAATACTACTTGTTCATTTTGGACCTAAAAGGCATGGCATTGGTTGAGCACAAGCAGATCACGATTGTGGGTGTGGATTTTATCCAATGAAAGTTTAATCTGAGGCTCTCATTTGGGGAGAAATGGATGTCGGATTTCAAGTCATTTTCCTTAGCTAACAGTTTCCTTGGTGAGTCTGGGTCTTAAATGTTTGGTTAGGGTGTTAACTATAAGTTTCCGTTTGGATGGTGTTGTTTCATGTTTGGTTGTGTTTGCTTCATAGCCAGTCTAGTTAGTTATAGTCTATTTCTGTCAGTTCCGGTTTAGTTAGGTGAGCCTCGAGCTAAGGAAATATGGTGTTTGGAGGAATATGGTATGGTTGTATAAGGGTGGTCAGAGTCTAGTTTTGGCAATCTTGATTGTATTTTGCTACCTACTGGGCAGACGTGTTGTATAACTCTTTTTGAATCAATATACTATAAACTCTTATGTATAAAAAATAAATGATACATGGGAGTTGGTTGATCCTATGCTAGTGTAAGAGAGGGGGACCACCACGTGCAAGACCCCAGGTCATTGTGGGTCAAGATGCGAGAAGCTGCCCTAACTTACCTCAGCTAAGTGCAATGTTTAGGGTATGAGGATGAGAATGATGAGGACTATAAAGTCCTGCAACCACTCTACAATCTCGAGTTTCAAAGTAGGGCTAGGTGAGCCAATTTTTAGGTTCAACACTATGCCTCAGGAAGCTCTCTTCCTAAGGATGTAAGCGTGGTCCTTGGACGATAGCGCGACGCGTTGGCATGTCTAAAGTGTGATGGCGTCCATACAACCAAAAAACAATAGAGACAAGGTCAAACCTATCAAAACAAGCTAATGGCCCAACTGACTAACTAAAGGGCCAAAATGACTCAAGAAAGTAAATAAAGTATTCTCTAATATTGTAAAGCAGATAAGCAAGAGTAAAGAAAGCAAGGAGGATCTCACCAAGGAATTCGTTCGCTAGCTGATCTTTCGAGAAGCACACACACCTACACACAAAAAGAGGGAAAAAGTTGGGTGGCTATATAGGGGCCTGCCTTAGTTAGATCCCCGTTTAGGTGTTTCCACCTCCACAGAAAACCAAGGAAATGGGATAAAGGAAATAATATAGTGAAGAGAATACAAACACTGCAAAGCAGTATTATGCTACTTAACCAAGTGATAGAGTAGAGGAGAGGGAAGCTTACCACCTCCACCAAGAGCACTCAAGGTTGCTTGGAGGAGAAATGAGAGTACTCGAGCCTCTGTTGCAATGGTGTGGTCCCAAACATGCTCTACCAAAGTGATGGAGTGAGGCTTTGCTGCAATGGAATGCGTGGATGCTTGAAGTGAGTGAGAAACTGATCTTGTGGAGTGATAGAATAGAAGCTTGAAGTGGTGTAGAAGTTCAATTGAATGCTTGGAAGGTTGTGTAGAAGATGAAAAGCTTGTTCTAGAGATGAATTTGAAGAAGGAATGAAGAAAACGACCATATTTGGGTCGGTCGGCTGAAAGGGGCGTTACAACTTCACTGCCAACGAGAAGAGTAACGCCTCTATAGGTTTAGTCGTAGGAATCTTCTAGGGACATAAGCACGTTGTGTGGATGTCTACATATCACGCGGGCATCCTCAACAAAAATGCCTCGATCGATGCTCAAAATAGGTGCCAAGTGGGATGCAAGCAACGGGCTTAGGTGGAATTAAGCCTCCCAACTTGGTTTTCTAAGGTGGATAAAGGCAAAAAGTGGATTTGCATAGGAGATGCAAATTTGCTCTTATAAAATTTTCCCCCACTTTAGTGAGCACGAATACTAATGAGTGCTCAGTAAAGTAGATCAAGAAGAGTGTAAGGTTAGTGACGTATACCTAAACCATCAAGGAAGTAGACTGTGATTTGGTGAACCTGAAGGTGCAGGGAAAGCAAAGGATTCCATAGCTGCTTAGAACTATGAAGTTAGAAAAACAAAGTTTCTTATAGGCTCATAGACCTGCAAGGAGGCAACCCCCAATATCTCTCGCATGAAGGAATCCCCAAGAAAGTGGACTCCGCAGAGTTAGGAAGCGGCGACATGTCTACCCACAGATAGAACATGTCAAAAGCGGTCATGTAGGAAAATAAGTGGATAGTTACGCATACCGTCAATAAGTAAAACTTTCAAAGGGGTCCCTCGGGAACCCTTCAAAAGGAGAGGGGTCCACTCAAGGGATGCGTTGTTTGAAATCCAAGGTCTAGTCAGGTTTCCCCCAAGCTAGACGTGAAAGGGAGAATGGAATGAGTCTAGTCGGGCTGCCCCCAGGCTAGATGTGAAAGAATTCCATCTGGAATAGAGACTTTGAAAGAAGGGTCCCTTGGGAACCCACCGTGAGGAAGAAGGGGGGTCCACTCAAGGGACACACAATTCAAAACAACTTTTCTTCTTAAAGCGATTCGTCACCAAAGAATCCTTTCGAAAGATGTTCACTTCATCAAGGAGTTCAAAAGGAAGGATATGCCTCCGTGTGAGGGGAAATAAAATTTGTTCCCACTTGGGAGAAAGGTCTTCAAGTCCTTTCTTTACGAACCCGTGATGAAGGAAACATGTTTCGTTAGGGTTTTGTGTTGAGAATGCGAATCTAAGGAAAAAATTGTGAAGAATTTTTGAGAAAAGATTCGTTGTCAACGAATTCATTTTTTGAAAATTGAAGTGTTGAAGAAGAGTGTTGTCACACATAGAAGGGACAACACAAGCAAAGAAGAGAGAAAGATAAAGAGAAAGAAAAAGAGAAAAGAAAAATACCAACAAAGGACACAGGGGGATCTGGTTTAATGGGGTCAAATCTGTCCAAGCTCATATAATAATAGGTAACCACAATGCAAGGAAAAAGATCATCAATCTCCAACCAGATTAGGAAGAAAAAGTGAAAATAAAAAATTGGGTCAACATGGAAGGGGATCCTAAATTCCCCCAATGCTTTGCATCGTCCCCAATTTAACGAAAATCAAGCACAAAAATGGAAGAATGATGATACAAATAGAAGAAGGTTTACAACACAAAAACCACACCTGCATCCAAGCACTAATGGGGGTGACGAGGGTCATCCAGACACACATAGCACAAGCACAGGGGAACACATCACAAGACACACACAAGATCAAGAAAGGGCCTCCTAACATTAATTGGCCAAGATCTCGTTCGCTTCCCAATCTAAATCCTCATAAAGGGAAGGAGGACGAGCCTACAATGGTGGGATGTTGAGAGGAGAAGCATCTGACCCTCCCGCAACAAGGACTAAGGAAGAGGGCCTCTTGAGGTCCTCTTCGCCAAGCTCTTGTGGAATCAAGGTCAACGATTTTGTGAAGATTGCTAACAAGGCCAGGACCTCATCCACAGAATTAAACATTCACCCCACAGGGACACCATGCCTAATTTCAGTAGACAGGATAGGTTGTGCCTAAGGTTCACCGCTAAGCTCATTGAATGACTCGGGAGTGGTGATGAACTCAAGGGAAGCCGAGATTGGTTCTGTCACAAGGATAGAACAAGTTAGCACGTGACCACCTTACAAAGAAGGTGGGCTCCTCTTACGTCCTTTGTCGGTAGAAGGACCACCCTCCACCTATTTCTTCGTTGGAGGAGATGAACTCCCCATAGACAAAGCCAGGGGTGTAGAGGGAGAAGAAGAAAGAACCACAACAGATACAACCAAAGTATTAACCATATCCATGAGCTTCGGGAAGGGCTAGATATCTAGAACAAACATCAGCAAAGGCAGCTCCACTGAAGGAGTGATGAACACATTTAGGGTTAGGCGCATTCGTGCTCACAACGGAGGCTAGGAGCCAACCAGACTGGAGGGAAGCAGAAGGAAGGGAGGAAGAAGACGCTGTAGGAGGTCTTGAAGCAGGAGCGGTCATTCCCTCCCCTTCTATTGCAAGGTGGTCTGCTCGGCTAGGAGAGCCTTTCACTAGTGATTATGTTCACATGCAAGGTGGTTTCAATGGCTCCTGGAGTTAGAAGCTAGAGTTTGCTAAGGGACAAGAGGTTCCTTCCCAACCATGGGAATGTCCACTATGGCTGTTTTAGGTGGTGGAATAGGTTCCTGTATGGGAGCAGGAGGAACAGGCTGAGGGGCGACATGAGGAGTCGAGTCAAGAGCCTCAACAATGGGCCTCTTTCCACTCACTACTTTAGGAGTAGTAACAGTTGGAGGCCACAGAGGTTGAGACAAAGAGGACTCTCCTAGGGAGATCATCTTCCTATCATACCGAACGGGTCTAGGCTCTGTCGATAGAACATGAAGCTTGAATGTGGGATGCTTAGGCTTTCGCCAAGCGAGCACTGAAGGGTTCTCCTGCAAACAAGGAGCAAGACCTGAGGGTACCATAGTTGAGTGAGAAGAAGCGTCAAATTGGGTAACAAAAGAGGATGGAGGATCACAAGACCGCTTCTCTTCTTTCTTCTTTTGAGCCTTAGCGACATTGATGTTAGCCTTCAAGCAAGCCCTATGTGAGACAACATAAGGTGAGGGAGGGTATCTCACTTTCAGCCTCAGACGCCCTTTCTTATAGTTTTGATATGTCTTGTACAAAAGGTTCATCCTAGGCGGGAGAGGACCCACAGACACAGGCCATAGGTGATCTAAGGAGTAGCTATCATGTGCAACCAATGGTCTATAACCGGTGTCATGGATTACATGCATAGAGCCTTCATGGATAAATTTCAAACATTTATGCACGACGAAGGGTACCGCGTTCATCGCCACCAACCAAGGGATACCCAATTTCGCCCTAAAGAGTTCAGATCTAAGAATGATATCAAACAAGAGTTTCACCGACTTAGGTCTAACTAAGACCGATAGAACAATACTACCCAAAGGGGGTACATAAAGCCCATCATGTGTGCGGATGAAACTCATAGGAGCATTGTATCTGTCCTTGTGTAAAAAGTTTATTAGCATAATCTCCTTTGTTATTATGTTTACTTGTGATGTCAGATCAACGAGAACACCTTCTATGATGTAATTTCCATTGATCCGTGTAGGAATGTAAAGAGGAGATGGTTCCTTGTTAAAGCCCATCGGAAAGTCCTGTGAAGTAAAGGTTATGCCAATACCACTATCCGCAGGCTATGCAGAGGGGATGGGTTGATGCAGGAAGGAGGCCATTACGCACACTAGACAACACTTTCACAGAGTCCCTAAAGGTTAACATATAAGATGGTGACCCAATTAAGGTTTCGTCATGCAATACCTTTGTAACCTTCCAACTACGCCAACTAGGGGTCGTAGGTTGGGTTGCAAGGCGACAAACTTACAACACTCACACCTACAACACTCATAGAGTACAAGAAAATGAACTATCAGTATCGCAAGAACGAAACCAAAATGGTTCACGTCAGGTTCACCAAAAATGTAAGAGAGGGGGACCACCGTGTGCAAGACCCCAGGTCATTGAGGGTCAAGATGTGAGAGGCTTCCCTAACTTACCTCAGGTAAGTGAAATGTTTAGGGTATGAGGATGAGAATGATGAGGACTATAAAGTCCTGCAACCACTTTGCAATCCCGAGTTTCAAAGCGGGGCTAGGTGAGCCAGTTTTCAGGTTCAACATTGCGCCTCAGGAAGCTCTTTGCCTTAGGATATAAGCGCAATCCTTGGATGAAAGCACGACACACTGGTGTCTCTAAAGTGCGTTGGTGTCTGTACGGCCAGACAACAATGGAGACAAGGTCAAACCTATCAAAACAGGCTAACGGCCCAGCCGACTAACTAAAGGGCCAAAATGACACAAGCAAGTAAATAAAGTATTCTCTAATATTGTAAAGCAAATAAGCAAAAGTAAAGAAAGCAAGGAGGATCTCACCAAGGAATTTGTTTGCCAACTGATCTTCCGAGAAGCACACACACCTACACATAGAAAGAGGGAAAATGTTGGGTGGTTGTATAGGTGCCTGCCTCAGTCAGACCCCCATTTAACTGTTTCCACCTCCACGGAAAACCAAGGAAATGAGATAAAGGAAATAATATAGTGAAGAGAATACAAACACTACAAAGCAGTATTATGCTACTCAACCAAGTGATAGAGGAGAGGAGAGGGAAACTTACCACCTCCACCAAGAGCCCTCAAGGCTACTTGGAGGAGAAACGAGAGTACTCAAGCCTTTGCTGGAATGGTGTAGTCCCAAACGTGCTCTACCGAAGTGATGGAGTGAGGATTTTCTGCAATGGAATGCTTGGATGCTTGAAGTGAGTGAGAAAGTGGGCTTGTGGAGTGATAGAATAGAAGCTTGAAGTGGTGTAGAAGTTCAATTGAATGCTTGGAAGTTTGTGTAGAAGATGAAAATCTTGTTCCAGAGATGAATTTGAAGAAGGAATGAAGAAAATGACCATACTCAGGTCAGTCAGCCAAAAGGGGCATTACAACTTCATTGCCAATGAGAAGAGTAATGCCTCCGTAGGTTCAACCACAAGAATCTGCCAGGGACATAAGCGCACCGCACAGATGTTTGCGTGCTGCGCGGGCGTCCTCTACAGAAACGCCTCCACTGATGCTCAAAATAGGCACCAAGTGGGATGCAAGCAATGGGCTTAGGTGGAATTAAGCCTCCAAACTTGGTTTTCTAAGGTGGATAAAGACAAAAAGGGGATTTGCATAGGAGATGCAAATTCGCTCTTATACAACTAGGTTGAAAATTTATTAGTTGTAAATGGTTTTTTGGAACAAGTACAAAGTAAATGGATCACTTGACAAACATAAAGCAAGGATTTTTGCAAATATATATGCTCAAAATATGGAATATATTATGAACAAATATTTGTTCCTATAAAGAAGTGAACTATCATTGATGCTTGTTTTGCTCCCTCAACAAAAAGTATTTTAAAAGTTCATCAAATGGATGTGAAAGTTCATTCGTCAATGGTGTTCTCAAGGAAATAGTGTATAGAATTCAAGTAGATAGATATATAGTTAAAGGTTAAGAAAAATAAGTTTGTGAGATTATCAAATCATTTTATGGTTTACAAACAAATCACGACAAGCTTGGTATAAAAAACTTATTGAGAATTTCTTGAAGTTGAATTTCATGCACTATGAATTTGATGATGCAACTCATTTTTAAAAAGGGTTGATAGCATAGTTGTGTATCTAGTTATTTATTTAGATGATCTATTTATAATTGGTAACAATGAAAATTATATTACAACAATGAAAGATGAATCGAAGTAAGAGTTTGAAATGACTTACTTGGGATATGTTTATTGCTAATTGTATAGTGAGGTGATTTAAAAACCCAAATATATTTTAATCACCCAATAAAAATATATTAGTGTTCTTCTAAGAAATTTTGGAATATCTAATTGTAAATGATTTAGTACTTAATAAAAAATTGAAACTAGAATTATATGATTCTATAGTGTTTGTTGATACAACACCAACGTAGCTAAACATGTATTTTGTTATATTTTTCTCTAGATTCATTCAATAACCTAGGAAAATCATTTGATACTAGCAAAAATAGTTCTTTAATATTTGAAGGGAAGTCAGAACTATGGGCTCAAATACTCAACGAGATTTTTTTATTGATGCAGGAGCATCCATAGTCAATGGAAATTGCCATCAACCAAAAAGAAAGAATTTTAATTTTCTAAGGTTTGGTAATTTTGAAGTTGGAGAATAAATTGCAGTATTAGGCCTAAATAATATATTAAGTAATTGGTCTTATTATAATGTTGCAAAATCTCAGTGTGAGAGATAGTTTAGTAGGCAATTTTGAAATGTGGAATTCAAAAAGGAAATATGGGCGTGGAAATTTGGGGAGTTACAAGTGGAGACAACTCATTAAAGCTCCTCAACTGTAGCATGGAAAATTTGGGCACCCATATTGTGTTGACTGCCACTTTTTCTAAGATTAGACCTATTTTCTAGGAGTGGGAATCCAAGTTGTCAATTATTCATGGAAATTTATTTTGAGTGGTTTTTATTTTGCTTTTCTTGAGAATTTAATATTTTTTTCCATGCATTTTCAAGTATTTTTCTAGGTTGGGCATGGGAGATGGGAGTTACAAGAAATGGAGGTAGTGGATGCAATATTGAAGCTAACTTGACAATTTGGAGTTCATTATTATTTCAAATTTTGGAGAGAAGAAGGGGGAGGCATGGATTTTCTTGGAAAAGAGGGAAAAGATATTTTGCTGCAGGTTTGAAGGTGTGTTGCATTAGAAAAAGGATTATTATATCCATGATTGAAGATCAACTAAGTTGGTTGTTGAAGAATATAGATTGAAGAATCAATTTCACAATGCGGGAAGATGATTTGATGAAGAGGAATTTGTAGCTTGTCTTTGCTGTTTTTTTCTATCATATAGAAGATTCAAATATATTTTGTAATGATTTTATTCAGCCTATATGGTTGCACAAACTTATGTAATCAAATTTATTTGAAGTTATGAAACATTATTGCAAGTTGAATAGAGAGGATTCAATCTATTGTTACAAATTTTTATATCATGTTTGTTGTTGTTGATGTTGAAAGATTTTGTGTGAGGGTTATGTGAGACCTTCCTTACATTAGTGGTATTAGAGCAGAAGTTTTTGAGTGTGAAGACAAAGTATTGAAGAGAGGTAGTTTACACCATGATTGTGAGTTGTGGGTCTAAGAGAAGAGAAGTCAGAATTTCTCAACAAAGAAACTATGGTGGAATAAATGTTGATGTAACAAAAGAGGGTTTTAGAGCCCTTTGGAGGGAAGTTCAAGAATTACAAGAAGAGTTGCATCAAGGAGTTGATGTTAGAAGAAGAGATGAAAGTGAAGATGTAGTTGAAAATGAGGAACCATTCGAAGAAGAAGAACAAGAAGTAATAGATCTTGGAGAAGTCAAATTAATTAAGGTTATTTCAAAAATTGGAAAAATATCGAAGATGGAAATATCAACATTTAATGTGAGATTAAATACAGAGGAGCTCATAGATTGGATAAATGACATGGAAGAATTCTTTGAATTCGAAGAGATTGAAGACCCTGATAAAGTGAAATTTGCAAAGAAAAACTTAAGAGGACAGGCTAGCATTTGGTGGAAAGAAATCTAGCTTGAAAGAGGAAGGAGAGGAAAAGATAAAATTGCTAGATGGAATAGAATGGTGGATAATATGAAGAGGAAATTCATTCCTCTAGATTATGAACTTGAGTTACTCAAGAAGATGCAGAGTCTAAGACAAGGAACAAGAACTATAAAAGAGTATACTGAAGAATTCCACAAAGTCTTGATTAAAACTAGACATGCTGAAGCAAATAAGGAGAAAGTATCCCATTACATCAATGGGTCAAATCCTAACATTCAAGAAGAATTAGCCTTAGTGAGAATGTGCACCATAGAGGATACATATCAATTCACATTGAAGGTGGAAGAAAGATTAAATATAAAGTTTGAAAGTAAGCAAAGAGCAAGAGGTCGTGGTGGAAGAACTGAAGGAAGATCTTATAGAGGACAAGACAATAATCAGAAAAATTAGAAAAATGAAGACCATGGGAGCAGAAAATGAAAAATTTGATAATTCTTATAACCTATGAGAACAAAATTTTAGAGGGAGAGGAAGATCAAATAGAGGATTTAGAAGATGAGGTTTTCATGGAACCTGTTTCTAGTGTGGAGAAGAGGTACATCGAGATTATGATTTCCCTCATAATCAAGAACGAACCAATAGAAGGACTGAAAACAATGCAATGGAAGAAAATGTGAATGAGGAAGATGTAGGGTCAGAAAATTTCCAAGAAGTAGAAAGAGGAGAAGTATTAATGACTAGGAAAGCCATGTTGAATGAAGATAATGAACCCATTCAAAGAAAGAGTTTGATTAAAACAAGATGTAAATGTTAAGGAAAGGTATGTAGTGTTATAATAGATAGTGGAAGCACTGATAAGCTCATATTTGAAGAAATGGTGAACAAGTTGAAACTAGAAAGAAGGAACTTGCATCTATATAGGATTGCTTGGATTCATAATGATCAAAAAATTTTGGTCAACAAACAAAGTTTGGTAAAATTTAAAATAGGAGGTTATACTGATGAAATTATGTGTGATATTATACCTATGGATGAGTGTCATGTTTCTTTGAGAAGGCCTTGGAAATTTGATAGGAAATATTGATGCACAGTGGGTATGCCAATACATACTCATTGATGAAGGATGAAGTGAGACACAAATTGAATCCATTAAAAGAGGAAATGGGTAAGGTTTGCAATAATGCAAGGGTTTTTTTAGTTTATGCCATAAAGTTTTTAGATGACATGGAGCATGAAATTTTTTGTTTTTCTTTGATTCCAAAAACTAACCAAGAAAAAGTGGAAGATGTTCCTATGGAAGTTGTAGATTTGTTGCATGAATTTCAATAAATTTTTTTCGATAATGCACCAAAAGGTTTATCAGCTGTGAGAAGGATAAATCACCAAATTGATTTGATACCAGGAGCAAGTTTTCTTAACAAGGTCGCCCACAAAATGTCTCCTACTGAGAGTGAAGAATTGAATAAACAAGTACAAGATTTGTAGAAAGGTTTGATTGGAGAAAGCTTAAGTCCATGTGTAACGCTTGTGGTTTTGGCATCGAAGAATGGAGAATGTGCATGGATTCAAGTGCCATTAACAAGATCACCATCAAATACAAATTCCCATTACCTAGAATGGATGATATTATGGATTTCTTAAATGGATCTGAGTACTTCACCAAGATTGATTTGAAGAGTAGCTATCATCAGATTTGAATTAGAGATGGAGATGAATGAAAGACAACTTTCAAGATTAAAGAAGGCTTCTATGAGTGGTTGGTCATGCCTTTTGGGCTAACCAGTGCACCTATCATGTTTATGAGATTGATGAATGATGTATTGAAAGAGTTTTTGGGTAGATTTGTGATTGTATATCTTGATGATATTTTGATATGTAGTAAGACATTAGAAGAAAATTTGATGCACATTAGATTTATTTTTGAAAAATTGAGAGAAGAAAAATTGTTCATTAACTTGAAGAAGTGCATCTTTATGAAAAGAGAGGGTGTATTTGGGAATTTTTGTGTTAGGAGATGGAATCAAAATAGATCCTGAAAAGGTGAAAGATATCCTAGAATGGCCTACACCTAGAAGTGCTATAGATGTGAGATCATTTCATGGTTTAACAAGTTTTTATAGGAAGTTTATTAGAGGTTTTAGTAGTATTTGTGCACCACTAATTGAGGCCATGACAGGGGAGAAAAAGAGTTCAAATGGATTACAAGGGCAGTAAGGAGTTTTGATTTGTTGAAGACTAAGATGACATAGCAACTTGTTTTAGCACTTCCAGATTTTAGCAAGGTATTTCAAGTAGATTGTGATGCAAGTGATAATGTCATTGGAGTGGTTTGAAGTCAAGAAGGTAAACCCAATGCTTACTTTAGTGAGAAGTTAAATGATGCAAAAAAGAAATATTCAGTTTATGATCAAGAGTTTTATACCATTATTCAAGCATTAAAGAAGTTCTTTGACACTATCTCTTGCCTAAGGAATTTGTTTTTTTTATTGAGATCATCAAGCACTTCAATATTTGAATAGTCAAGGGAAGTTAAATCAAAGGCACATGAAATGGGTAAATTTTTTGCAAAGTTATACATTTTTTTGAAACATAAGAGTGGAAATTCTAATAGAGTTGTAGATGCATTGAATAGAAGATAAAGTTTGCTAACTGAAATGTGGGTGGAAGTTGGATTCAATGAATTGAAGGAGTTGTATAAAGAAGATCCCGATTTTGGAGAGGCGTGGAGAGCATGTAAGGAACCTGTTTCAGTTGATAGAACAAAGTGGTTGGACTATTTAGTTCAAGAGGGTATGTTGTTTAGAGGTAATCGGTTATTTGTGTAAGGAAGCTAAGGTAGCAGAACAACTTCCTACAATAATCTTGAGAGGACAATAATGCAAAAAATTTAAAAATCTTTAACAGTTATAGAAACTTAAATATAAATAAACACAAATATCATGCATACCATGACACAATGATTTACATGGGGAAAACCCTTTCAAGAGAAAAACCCCACACTTCAAAAATTTCCCAATATATTATTTAGTAAGTCACAAAGATTACAATATACTTGCAGAGAAAGCTTCTCACAGGAGTATAATCACTCAAAGATCAAGAGACAACATGACTGCTATGAGACTCTCATAATACGTCACCATCTCTCTCTACCACAGTCGTAATGCAACTCCCTCATAAAATAGGATTACATTCTAGGGCAATACATGCCAAAAAAATATTCACCATTAGATCTAAAACCTAATATTAACAGTCTAGATTTATAATGTATCATTTATCTAATCTCTGTCGGCCATTTTAAAAGTTTCCTAAAAAAGTTAACAAAAAAATGTTTACATGCATCCCACTCTCCCCCCACCCTTATGCCATTGTATACACCTATAGATGTAACTAGGAAATATATATATATACATCCTATCAACAATAAATTGTTATATAATTGCAAGGTTGAGACACATTTTCCCAACAAATCTCCCACTTTTTGAACACCTTGTAAGAGCAATGGGAGGGAGTAAACATTCTCTCTTAATTGCTAGGGGCTGAAAGGCCCATAATCTCTGAACACCATTTGAACTTCTCTGTGCTCACAGGATTAGGTAAAGAATCAACAACATTCATCAAAGTCTCTTCCTTAACCAGCTTCACCCTACCATCTTCAACCATATCTCAAACAAATGATAATGTACATCAATGTGCTTGGTACTAGCATGAAATGTCGGGTTATTGGCTAGACATATCACACTATGACTGTCACAATAAATTATCAATACACTTTGTTTTATTCAAATATCTGAGCATAGTCTCTTAAGAAAAATGGCTCCTTTACAAGCATGAGTAGTTGCCATAGACTCTGCTTCAGTAGTGGACAAAGAAACTACATCATGTCGCCTACTCATCCAACTGATTGCACCGCCAAATAAAGTAAACACATAAGCATTGGTGGATTGTCTACTATCAATATCACCTGCCCAGTCTAAATCCATCTAACCATGAATATCAAGGGAAATCTCGTCTTCAGTCAAATTACTATGATAACACAAGGAATAATCTGAGGTTGATCTGGTGGACATTTTTTTAGTGAAAATTGAAGTGTCTCATTTTTCTCCAGAATCTACACCATCTGAAAGAGTTTAGTGTCTTGGTTCCAACGCAACTCGAACGGAGCGAAAAGGAGTCCGTTTGCACGAGTTATGGCCGGTCAAACCTTTGGTCAACTGGAATCAGAGGGCATCTAGGAAGCGGAAAAAATGGCATCGTCAAAAATCAATGAAACCGGCGTCATCGCGAAGAGCTCATCGAGACGATTCCGACGGTGTTTGTTTCGTCGAAATCCGACATCAGACACGAGAGTTATCAGCGGTCAAAGCTCCTGGTTGACTTGGTGACTAGAAGGTGAATGATGACGTCAGCGTCTGTACAAGATGACGTCAGCAGTCCGTACGGACCAACTGAGATCTGCCACGTGGCATCCTTGTCAGCATTGTACGAACCAATCAGATTGCGACACGTGTCCATCCGTACAGTTGACGTGGCACCGTACTCTGAGTCAGTGGACATGTGGCAGTCGGTTCGGTGGTGACGTGGCAGTCCAAGTGGCAGTACAGTCAGTAGATAAGATGACGTGGCAGGATAGGTGGCTACCGTGTCAGCAGGTGACGTGGACAGTCTCGGCGAATTACCTCCTGACACGTGGCATCCGAGTCATCGAATGGGTTGCAGTGACGTGTCATATTCAGCCAGTGAGGTGTTGCCGCGTGGCAGTTAAGCGGTGCGTCGGGTGTCCACTCTTTACTCCGTTGGCTTTGACAGTCTATGAGTTTGAGTTTGTTTTAACAAAATATTGTTGGGTGGATTTGAACCACCGATCACCCACCCTCGAAATCACCGGCGGACCGTTACACCACAGCGTTCGCGCTTAACTATATTGGATGTCCGTTTTCTTTTGTTATGTATTTTTTTTTAGAAGTTTGTTTTAAAACTGCCGCGGCCGGGAGTGGAACCCGGAACCGCCGGGTTCCCAAAAGGGAATATTACCGCTAGGCTACGGAGCCTTTCTAAACTATTGGTGGCATCGGTTCATTTTGATAACATTTCAAATAACCGAATGCCTTATTTTTTAAAAAAATAAACAAACTCCTAATTTAAAATTTAAACAAACTATAATCCTTTTTAAAGGATTTAATCAAACCTCCAAAACCTCCAAAGCCCGAAAATAAGAAGATTGAAGGGCTAAAATTAATTTGGGAGATTTTTAAGTAAATAAAGGGGGATTATTAAAGATTATTAGGGGAAATTTGTAATGATTTTTATGCAAAATTGGGAGATTTTTGAAGATTGTTATGTATTTTGGAGAGATAAGGTGGATTTGGTGAATATTTGCAAATCAATTGGTTGAGAGCCAAATTGAGCAAATTATTTGTATAAAAAGGGGGCTTGAGGTGAGGATTGTAATCAAGTTTTTTTTCAGGTGATGAAGTCCTAATGCTGAGGCGTCAAAAGAGGGGTCTTGTTGAAGAATTTTCAAGCCATTGTTGAATGTCGGAGCCCTGTTATGCTGCCTAACTGATGGTCTTGGTGCATCATTTGTAATCGATTTTGGAGTTAATCGGATCGGTCTCTCTATTGGAGTGGACCCGGAGACGTAGTCACATTCTGTGATGAACTCCGTTATCAAGCGTTGTTTGCACTTCTCTTCTTCTCTCTCTTTTTGTTTCTCATTTCCTTCATTTCTGTTATAATCACCTTGTTAATTCTTTTCATTCTGTTATTTCCTTAAGTTAATTTTGATCTAATTAACTTGAAATAATCATTGTAAAAGAATTGTAAAAGTTAAACATTTCAATACTGCAATCTAGTCTAGATCCTACAAAGATCAAGTTGGTATCAGAGCTTTAGGGTGACTTTTATTGTAGTTATTTGTTTTTTGAATGCTAACGAGATCCAGGATTCAGAAGGGTGAAGGCAAGCTCGAAGACTTTGATCCTGAGATCGGGAAGCGTAGAACATTTCCAAAGATGTCAATTTCTGGAAAGGAGGTTCCTGAAGAAATCAGTGAGCAGGAATTTCGAAGAGCATTCCTTGAGATGAAGGCAAAGGTGGACATACTTTTTCAGGAGAGACAAGAATGGAAGGAACGTGAAGAAGGTTTGTCGAAGCAAGAAGATCGCAAAGACATGAAAGGGAAACAACATGAAGATGGTGGCAAGCAACCAAATCATCCCTTTTCTTCTTCTCCTCCCTCTTCTCCTTCTCCTTCTTCTCCATCTTCTCCTCATTCTATTTCTTCTAATCCTTTCAAGAGTGGGTATAAGCCTAAAATAAAACTGGATGTAAAATTTGATTTGCCTAAATATTGTGGTGAACTTAATGCTGATAAATTGGATGATTGGATTCAACAAATAGAAGTCTACTGTAGAGTCCAGAATCTAATAGATGATGTTGATAGGATCCAATTAGCTACTCTTCGTTTAGGAGGTACAACCTTAACTTGGTGGGAGAGTAGGTCTAAGGCAGAAGTTTCACAACATGGTAGAGTCAGTTTAACTTGGGCAGAATTTATTAATGCACTTAAGAAGCAGTTTTATCCCCTAGGACATATGCAACAGTTAATGATGGACTGGAAAATGTTTAGGCAAGGGAAAGGTCAAACTGTCCAAGAGTACACCCATGAATTCAGGAAAAGGGCTATTGCTTTGAATGTTTGCTGTATACCGGAATACGTTGTTGAAGTACATAGAGTCTATTCCTACCTTAGGCATTCCATTTGGTATTGAACCCTTGTAACTTAGATGAAGTGTCTATTCAAGCAACACACTTAGAGTCAAGGGGTAAAGGATCTTTTATTGATAATGATGTAAAGAAATCTTCTAAGAATGCAGAGACAGGGAAAGGAAAGAAGGCAGCTACAGTCAAGAAGGATGTGAAACTTTCTTGCACTCATTGTGACAAGGAAGGTCATGATGAAGAACACTGTTGGAAGTTGCATCCCGAACTGAAGCCTAAGTGGGCTCAAAGACGTAATCAGAAACAAAAAGGTAAAGAGAAAGCCACGAATGTTGTTATGGATCTTGGCTCAGATTCAGATGATGAGACTAAGATAACATCGATGGGTCTAAAAGGTAAAGCCTCTATTTCTGGTGTTTCTGTTGCAAGTTGTGCTTCTTCTTCTATAGTTAATGATTTCTCTGAAGATGTGAAAAGGAATGAGCTGTTTCATTTAAGGGTTATGGCTAAGAACAGTAAAATTGATGCACTCATAGATAGTGGATCTCAGGTGAATTTAATTTTAGAAAGTGTTGTAAATAACTTGGGATTAAGAACTACACCACATAAGAAACCTTATCCACTAGGTTGGATTTGTGAAAATGATAAGCTGCAAGTAACGAAACAATGCACCTTAAGGTTCGCAATCACTAGTAAGTTTGTGGATGAAGTACAATTTGATGTAGTTCCACTGGATATCTGTGGGATAGTGCTTGGAATCCCTTATTTATATGACAGGAAAGCTATTTTCTACAGGGAAAAGAATCATTATCATTTGTTTAAGGATGGCATTCAGTATATTGTACATTATCGCAAGATTAAGACTGATCAATCTTTTGCAAACACATGGCAGTTAAAGAGGGTAATTAATGCAAGTAAAGAATTAACTCTTATGTCTGTCAGTACAGGTGGTTCTAAACATGAACTTGGAGTAGCTAACCAGGGTCAGATGTTGCAGGATGCACCCGCAGTACAGCATGAGAAAATGATAATTGAAAGCATTGATGGATCCTTGGGTAAAGATGTTCCTGTTGTAAACGATCGAATGGTTGTTGACTTATTCTCCTTCATTTCTGCATTGGTTTTCAGCTTGATTCTAGTCAATTTTTGTTGGTTAGCGGCTATGGCAATTGATGTAGATGTTTATGGAAGTGATAACATTATGTTTATGTTCAACAACATTGTTGCAGTCTTCATTGTGCTTGTGAGTCAAGTTTTTAGATGTACAGAAGATACAGGACAAGTGGGGAGGCCAAGTCCTCACTTATTGTCAGATTAAATGCCACTTTTGGAGGTCCAAAAGGTCTTCAGTGGGGAGGCCTGATCCGGTGGACATTTTTTCAGTGAAAATTGAAGTGTCTCATTTTTCTCCAGAATCTGCACCATCTGAAAGAGTTCAGTGTCCTGGTTCCAATGCAACTTGAACGGAGCGAAAAGGAGTCCGTTTGCACGAGTTATGGCCGGTCAAACCTTTGGTCAACTGGAATCAGAGGGCATCTAGGAAGCGGAAAAAATGGTGTCGTCAAAAATCAATGAAACCAGCGTCATCGCGAAGAGCTCGTCGAGACGATTCCGACGGTGTTTGTTTCGTCGAAATCCGACATCGGACACGAGAGTTATCAGCGGTCAAAGCTCCTGGTTGACTTGGTGACTAGAAGGTGAATGATGACGTCAGCGTCCGTACAAGATGACGTCAACAGTCTGTACGGACCAACCGAGATTTTCCACGTGGCATCCTTGTCAGCATTGTACGGACCAATCGGATCGCGACACGTGTCCATCCGTACAGTTGACGTGGCACCGTACTCTGAGTCAGCGAACATGTGGCAGTCGGTTCGGTGGTGACGTGGCAGTCCAAGTGGCAGTACAGTCAGCAGATAAGATGACGTGGCAGGACAGGTGGCTACCGTGTCAGCAGGTGACGTGGACAGTCTCGGCGAATTACCTCCTGACACGTGGCATCCGAGTCATCGAATGGGTTGCAGTGACGTGTCATATTCAGCCAGTGAGGTGTTGCCGCGTGGCAGTTAAGCGGTGCGTCGGGTGTCCACTCTTTACTCCGTTGGCTTTGACAGTCTATGAGTTTGAGTTTGTTTTAACAAAATATTGTTGGGTGGATTTGAACCACCGATCACCCACCCTCGAAATCACCGGCGGACCGTTACCCCACGGCGTTCGCGCTTAACTATATTGGATGTCCGTTTTCTTTTGTTATGTATTTTTTTAGAAGTTTGTTTTAAAACTGCCGCGGCCGGGAGTGGAACCCGGAACCGCCGGGTTCCCAAAAGGGAATATTACCGCTAGGCTACCGAGCCTTTCTAAACTATTAGTGGCATCGGTTCATTTTGATAACATTTCAAATAACCGAATGCCTTATTCCACAAAAATAAACAAACTCTAATTTAAGAAATTTAAACAAACTATAATAATCCTTTTAAAGGATTTAATCAAACTCTCAAAACCTCCAAAGCCGAAAATAAAAGAAAGATTGAAGGGCTTAAATGAATTTATGGAGATATATATTCAAATAAGGGAGGAGGTTGAAATTTGTAATGATTTTTTTATTGCAAAATTGGGAGATTGTTAAAGATTTTTATGTATTTGGAGAGATAAGGTGTATATTTTCAAATCAATTGGTTGAAGGCCAATTTGAGCAAATTATTTGTATAAAAAGGGGGCTTGAGGTGAGGATTGTAATCAAGTTTTCTTTCAGGTGATGAAGTCCTAATGCTGAAGTGACGGAAGAGGAGTCTTGTTGAAGAATTTTCAAGCCATTGTTGAATGTCGGAGCCCTGTTATGCTGCCGAACTGATGGTCTTGGTGCATCATTTGTAATCGATTTTGGAGTTAATCGGATCGGTCTCTCTGTTGGAGTGGACGGAAGCGTAGTCGATACGTGATGAACTTCCGGGTTATCAGCGTTGTTTGCACTTCTCTTCTTCTCTCTCTTTTTTGTTTCTCATTTCTTCATTTCTGTTATAATCGCATTTAATTCTTTTCGATACATTATTTCCTTAAGTTGGTACGATCTAATTAACTTGAAATAATCATTGTAAAAGAATTGTAAGTTAAACATTCAATCTTTTGCAATCTAGTCTAAGATCCTACAAGATCAAGTTGGTATCAGAGCTTTAGGTTGGCTTTTATTGCAGTTATTTGTTTTTTGAATGCTAACGAGATCCAGGATTCAGAAGGGTGAAGGAAAACTCGAAGACTTTAATCCTGAGATCGGGAAGCGTAGAACATTTCCAAAGATGTCAATTTATGGAAAGGAGGTTCCTGAAGAAATCAGTGAGCAGGAATTTCGAAGAGCATTCCTTGAGATGAAGGCAAAGGTGGACATACTTTTTTAGGAGAGACAAGAACGGAAGGAACGTGAAGAAGGTTCGTCGAAGCAAGAAGATCACAAAGACATGAAAGGGAAACATCATGAAGATGGTGGCAAGCAACCAAATCATCCCTTTTCTTCTTCTCCTCCCTCTTCTCCTTCTCCTTCTTCTCCATCTTCTCCTCATTCTATTTCTTCTAATCCTTTCAAGAGTGGGTATAAACCTAAAATCAAATTGGATGTAAATTTGGTTTTGCTAAATATTGTGGTGAACTTAATCTTTGATAAATTGGATGATTGGATTCAACAAATAAGTCTCTTTGTAGGTGAGAATCTAATAGATGATGTTGATAGGATCAATTAGCTACTCTTAGTTTAGGAATTGCATAACCTTAACTTGGTGGGAGAGTAGGTCTAAGGCAGAAAGTTCCAGCATGGTAGAGTGGGTTGCTTAGAGGCGAGTTTGTTAATGCTCAAGCGGTTTATCCCCTAGGACATATGCACTTGATTAATGATGGGCTGGCAAATGTTTAAACTTGAGAGAAAAGAGTCCATACATCCAAAAAGTGCACCCATGGTCCCGAGGAAAAGGGCTATTTCTTTGAATGTTCCTTTGTACACTCAGGACACGTTGTTGAAGTACATAGGAGGTCTACATTCCTACCTTAGGCATTCTATCCTGGTTTTGAACCCTTGTAACTTGGATGAAGTGTCTGTTCAAGCAACACACTTAGAGTCAAGGGGTAAAGGATATTTTATTGATAATGATGTAAAGAAATCTTCTAAGAATGCAGAGACAGGGAAAGGAAAGAAGGCAGCTACAGTCAAGAAGCATGAGAAACTTTCTTGCACTCATTGTGACAAGGAAGGTCATGATGAAAATCACTGTTGGAAGTTACATCCCGAACTAAAGCCTAAGTGGGCTCAGAGACGTAATCGAAAACAGAAGGGTAAGGAGAAATCCACAAATGTTGTTATGGATCTTGGTTCAGATTCAAATGATGAGACTAAGATAACAGCTATGGGTCTAAAAGGTAAAGCTCCTATTTCTGGTGTTTCTGTTGCAAGTTGTGCTTCTTCTTCTATAGTTAATGATTTCTCTGAAGATGTGAAAAGGAATGAGCTGTTTCATTTAAGGGTTATGGCTAAGAACAGTAAAATTGATGCACTCATAGATAGTGGATCTCAGGTGAATTTAATTTTAGAAAGTGTTGTAAATAACTTGGGATTAAGAACTACACCACATAAGAAACCTTATCCACTAGGTTGGATTTGTGAAAATGATAAGCTGCAAGTAACGAAACAATGCACCTTAAGGTTCGCAATCACTAGTAAGTTTGTGGATGAAGTACAATTTGATGTAGTTCCACTGGATATCTGTGGGATAGTGCTTGGAATCCCTTATTTATATGACAGGAAAGCTATTTTCTACAGGGAAAAGAATCATTATCATTTGTTTAAGGATGGCATTCAGTATATTGTACATTATCGCAAGATTAAGACTGATCAATCTTTTGCAAACACATGGCAGTTAAAGAGGGTAATTAATGCAAGTAAAGAATTAACTCTTATGTCTGTCAGTACAGGTGGTTCTAAACATGAACTTGGAGTAGCTAACCAGGGTCAGATGTTGCAGGATGCACCCGCAGTACAGCATGAGAAAATGATAATTGAAAGCATTGATGGATCCTTGGGTAAAGATGTTCCTGTTGTAAACGATCGAATGGTTGTTGACTTATTCTCCTTCATTTCTGCATTGGTTTTCAGCTTGATTCTAGTCAATTTTTGTTGGTTAGCGGCTATGGCAATTGATGTAGATGTTTATGGAAGTGATAACATTATGTTTATGTTCAACAACATTGTTGCAGTCTTCATTGTGCTTGTGAGTCAAGTTTTTAGATGTACAGAAGATACAGGACAAGTGGGGAGGCCAAGTCCTCACTTATTGTCAGATTAAATGCCACTTTTGGAGGTCCAAAAGGTCTTCAGTGGGGAGGCCTGATCCGGTGGACATTTTTTCAGTGAAAATTGAAGTGTCTCATTTTTCTCCAGAATCTGCACCATCTGAAAGAGTTCAGTGTCCTGGTTCCAATGCAACTTGAACGGAGCGAAAAGGAGTCCGTTTGCACGAGTTATGGCCGGTCAAACCTTTGGTCAACTGGAATCAGAGGGCATCTAGGAAGCGGAAAAAATGGTGTCGTCAAAAATCAATGAAACCAGCGTCATCGCGAAGAGCTCGTCGAGACGATTCCGACGGTGTTTGTTTCGTCGAAATCCGACATCGGACACGAGAGTTATCAGCGGTCAAAGCTCCTGGTTGACTTGGTGACTAGAAGGTGAATGATGACGTCAGCGTCCGTACAAGATGACGTCAACAGTCTGTACGGACCAACCGAGATTTTCCACGTGGCATCCTTGTCAGCATTGTACGGACCAATCGGATCGCGACACGTGTCCATCCGTACAGTTGACGTGGCACCGTACTCTGAGTCAGCGAACATGTGGCAGTCGGTTCGGTGGTGACGTGGCAGTCCAAGTGGCAGTACAGTCAGCAGATAAGATGACGTGGCAGGACAGGTGGCTACCGTGTCAGCAGGTGACGTGGACAGTCTCGGCGAATTACCTCCTGACACGTGGCATCCGAGTCATCGAATGGGTCGCAGTGACGTGTCATATTCAGCCAGTGAGGTGTTGCCGCGTGGCAGTTAAGCGGTGCGTCGGGTGTCCACTCTTTACTCCGTCGGCTTTGACAGTCTATGAGTTTGAGTTTGTTTTAACAAAATATTGTTGGGTGGATTTGAACCACCGATCACCCATCCCCGAAATCACCGGCGGACCGTTACACCACAGCGTTCGCGCTTAACTATATTGGATGTCCGTTTTCTTTTGTTATGTATTTTTTTTAGAAGTTTGTTTTAAAACTGCCGCGGCCGGGAGTGGAACCCGGAACCGCCGGGTTCCCAAAAGGGAATATTACCGCTAGGCTACGAAGCCTTTCTAAACTATTGGTGGCATCGGTTCATTTTGATAACATTTCAAATAACCGAATGCCTTATTTTTAAAAAAAATAAACAAACTCCTAATTTAAAATTTAAACAAACTATAATCCTTTTTAAAGAATTTAATCAAACCTCCAAAACCTCCAAAGCCCGAACATAAGAAGATTGAAGGGCTAAAATTAATTTGGGAGATTTTTAAGTAAATAAAGGGGGATTATTAAAGATTATTAGGGGAAATTTGTAATGATTTTTATGCAAAATTGGGAGATTTTTGAAGATTGTTATGTATTTTGGAGAGATAAGGTGGATTTGGTGAATATTTGCAAATCAATTGGTTGAGAGCCAAATTGAGCAAATTATTTGTATAAAAAGGGGGCTTGAGGTGAGGATTGTAATCAAGTTTTTTTTCAGGTGATGAAGTCCTAATGCTGAGGCGTCAAAAGAGGGGTCTTGTTGAAGAATTTTCAAGCCATTGTTGAATGTCGGAGCCCTGTTATGCTGCCGAACTGATGGTCTTGGTGCATCATTTGTAATCGATTTTGGAGTTAATCGGATCGGTCTCTCTATTGGAGTGGACCCGGAGACGTAGTCACATTCTGTGACGAACTCCGTTATCAAGCGTTGTTTGCACTTCTCTTCTTCTCTCTCTTTTTGTTTCTCATTTCCTTCATTTCTGTTATAATCACCTTGTTAATTCTTTTCATTCTGTTATTTCCTTAAGTTAATTTCGATCTAATTAACTTGAAATAATCATTGTAAAAGAATTGTAAAAGTTAAACATTTCAATACTGCAATCTAGTCTAGATCCTACACAGATCAGAGGTACCACACAAATATCTGAAGACCCTTTTAACTGCATCCCAATGAACTCTACTAGGATTAGAAATATATCTAGAAAGAACTCCCATTGCTTGGGAAATGTCTGCTCTAGTACAAACCATAACATACATCAAACTTTCAACTGCACTCTGGTAAGGAACTCTGCTCATTTCTTCCATCTTTGATGGAGATGTTGGACAATTTGAAATAGATAACTTTGTTCCAACAGAAAGGGGAACACACAATGGTCTACAATCCGACATGTTAAATCTTTGTAAAATTGAATTGAAATACTTACTTTGGCCAATCCATAGCTTTTTGTTCACTCCATCCCTTTTAATTTCCATCCCAAGAATGTGTCTAGCTGCACCAAGATCTTTCATTTCAAATTTAGCAGCAAGTTGAGATTTTAGTTCTACCTTTCCCTTTGCCAATAAATAACATATCATCAACATATAATGCAATAAACAAAAAATGATCACCATCAGTTTTATAATAAACACAATGATCTGATTTAGAATGCTCAAATCCCAAACTCAACACATATGTATCAAATTTCTTGTACCACATCCTAGGACTTTGTTTTAAGCCATACAAAGATTTCTTCAATTTGCAAACCAATTTACTTTTACCTTTCACCACGTAGTGCTTTGGCTGTATCATATAAATATCCTCCTTCAAGTCACCATGAAGGAAAGAAGTTTTCACATCCATTTGCTCAACCTCTTAATCATAAGTAGCAGCAATAGCAAGAAAAAATCTAATTGATGCCATTTTTGCAATAGGAGAGAATATCTTACCATAATCAACACCCTTAACTTGAGAGTAACCTTTCACAACCAACCTTGCTTTGTACTTCTCAATACCTCCATCTGAACCAATCTTTTTCTTGAACACCTATTTGCAACCAATAGGTTTCCATCCTTAAGGAAATGGTACAAGATCCCACATATCATTATTTTTCAAAGGTGCCATTTCTTCATCCATATCATTCTGCTAGGATTATGTATTATTCATACCTAATGCCTCTTCTACCGATTTGGGTTCATCCATGATGTTAGTATTCAAAGAAAAAATACATCTTCAACCATCATGTGTATACCTTTTAGGTGGTTGTCTATTCCTTGTAGATCTATGAACAAGTTGAGTTGGAGGTTCTTCCTCCTCTTCAGAAGATCTAGATCTAGATGAGCTCTCCTCAACTTCTTATCTATCCTTGGGCCTCAATTCAACTTTCTCAAGTGTAAAAGGAAATTGAATCACATCTTCTTGTTTACTTTGCCTCTATAGGTGTCTTATCAACAAGAGTTGATGTAGGAGACTGCTAATTAGGTAACAATCAGTGGTAATAGCTTCATTCCAAAACTTTTGTTCTAGGCCAGCACCACTTAACATACTCCTAGCCTTCTCCATCAGTGCCCTATTCATTCTTTCTGCAACTCCATTATGTTGTGGAGAATATGGAGTTGTAATTTTTCTATGAATACCACAGTCTTTACATAATCTATCAAAATAATTAGAGAAAAATTCACCGCCATTATCAGTCCTCAAACATTTTATTTTCTTTACAGTTTGCAACTCAACCATTGCTTTAAATTCCTTAAATCGACTGAAAACTTCAAATTTACTCTTTAGAAAATATACCCATGTCCTTCTACTATAATCATCAATAAATGAAACATAGTATGTGGATTTACCAAATGAAGGAACATCTACAGGACCAAACACATCAGAATGAATAAGATCCACTACACCACAAGATTTATGAGAACTCGAGTAAAATTGAATGCAGTTTTGTTTTCCATAAATACAATTCACAGAAATCAAATTCAAGATTACAATCAGACAAACCTTCAAGAAGGTTTTTATTTTTCAAGGTCCTTAGACCCTTTTCTCCAATGTGGCCAAGTCTTTGGTGCCATAACATATTTTTCTCTACAGGTAGCTTTGTCTGAGAAGAAAGAGAACCCTTGGGTACCCAAAATCCATGGCCATTTACTAAAGGTGAAACCCTCACTTCTTCCACAAACTTGTTTTTCACAGAAGTACTATTGCACTCAACAGTGCATGCATCAAGCTTATACAATGTGCCATATTTAACACCTCTAGCAATCACCATAGAACCTCTAACCATCTTGCATCCTACATTAGAAGATACTACCTACATACCCACATCTATTGGTTTGCTTATAGATAACAAATTTCATGCTAATCCAAAGCTATGTAACACACCATTAATTCTTTGTATTCTACCATCAAGAAATCTAATTTTAACTTTACCACAACCAACAATTTCTAAATGAGAATCATCACCCAAGTACGCTTTACCTCCATCAAATTATTCATATTTAGAAAACAATCTCTATTAAAGGTCATGCGGAAAGATGCACCCGAGTTAATTAACCATGCATCATTACCTGCACGAGTTGCCAAAGCTGCAATGAATGTGTCACCATCTTCCTTCTCGGACTCAAAATCAAAATCAAGTTTCTTCTTTTTCTTCTTCTTTTATTCTTTGCATTCCTTACGAACATGTCCAGGCTTACCATAGTTCCAACAAATAACTTTGGACTTTCTAGGAGATTTAGATCTCCCCCTGGACTTGGATTTGTCAAGCTTCTCATTCTTCTTGCCTTTTTCCTTAGGTCTTCCATGAACATTTAGGGCCTCCTTGGCAGTGATGGATACCTTCCTCCTCATCTCTTCAAAAAGAAAAGAACCCATCACATCTTCAATCTTCAAAATATCAAAAGTACTCCCAATAGCCATAACAAGAGAATCCCACGAATCAGGAAAAGAACAAAGAAAGATCTGACATTTCTCCTCCTCATCCATTTTAAAACCAACGGATGCCAATTGAGCCATCAACATATTGAATGCTTCTAGGTGGTCTGTGATTCGTCCACCCTCTTCCATTCTCAAGGAATACAATTTCTTCCTCAAGAAAATTTTGTTCACTAAAGATTTGGCTTGATACATCTCACCAAGCTTCTTCCATATTTTATGTGCAAAGGTCTCCTCATGGACATTAATTAAAACAGAGTCTATCAAACACAATCTAATTAGACCCTTGGATTTATGGTCCATAACATCATATTGAGCAGACTAAGTATGATCTACAGACCTTGAAACATTCTCATCAATAGTATCCCACAAATCTCGATCTATCAATAGATCCTCCATCTTCAGCTTCAACATTTCAAAATTATTTCTAGAAAAATTCTCCACCTCTATTCTCCCTGATGAACTTGCCATCTGAAAATTCCTGCAACAAGATCACAAAGTGTCTTTCACACAAGCTCCCACTCAAACCTAGATTAGTCCAAAAAAACCAACAACCCACAACTGAAACCAAAGGTGATCAGGCTCTGATACCACTTGTAAGGAAGCTAAGGTAGCAAAACAACTTCCTACACTAATCTTGAGAGGAGAATAATGCAAAATTTTTGCAGATCTTTAATAGTTACATAAAATTAAATAGAAATAAACACAAATATCATGCATACTATGACACAGTAATTTACATGGGGAAAACCCTTTTGGGAGAAAAACCCCACACTCCAAAAGCCGCCCAATATATTATTCAGTAAGTCATAAATATTACAATATAATTGCAAAGCAAGCTTCTCACAAGAGTATCACCAGTCAGAGATAAAGAGACAACACAACTACTATCAAACTCTTCGAATACATCACTGTCTCTCTCTACTGCAACCGTAATGCAATGCCCTCATAAAATAGGATTACATTCTAGGGCAAGACATGCCAACAAAATATCCACCATAGATCTAAAACCTAATAATTAACAATCTAGATTTACAATGTATCATTTATCTAATCTATGTCGACCATTTTAGAAGTTTCCTAAAAAAGGTAACAAAAAATTGTTTACACGCATCCCACTTCCCCCCCTTATGCCATTGGATACACCTATTGATGTAACTAGGAAATATATATATATATATATATATATATATATATATATATATATATATACATCCTATCAAATAATAAATCATTATATAATTGCAAGGTTGAGACACATTTTACCAACAATCTATTCCTAGAAAGTTCCATGAGAATGAATTTAATTAAAGAAAAGCATAGTGGACTTGTAGGACATTTTGGTTTTGATAAAACCATAACACATGTTGGAGAACATTATTTTTGGCATCAATTACAACAAGATGTTAGGAAGTATGTTTTGAGTTGCAAGATTTGTCAAGTGGAAAAAGGAAGTCAAAACACTGGTTTATATTAGCCATTACCAATACCTGAGAGGCCGTGGGAAGAGATTAGTATGAATTTTGTTATTGGTTTACCAAAGAAACAAAAGGGACATGATTCAATCTTTGTGGTGGTAGATAGATTTTTTAAGATGGTTCATTTTATTCCAAGTAAAAAGACTAACGATGTTGTGCATATTGTAGAATTATTTTTTAGGGAAGTAGTGAAGTTGCATGGTCTACCGAAGAGTATAGTTTCAAATAGAGATACAAAGTTTGTGGGATACTTTTGGAGGACATTATGGAAAAAGCTAAGGACTGATTTGAAGTTTTTTTTAGCTTGCCGTCCACAAATGGATGGGTAAAAAAAGGTTGTGAACAAAAGCTTGGGAAAATTTTTGAGAAGTTTGGTTGGAGACAAGCCAAATGGGTGGGATTTAGTTCTACCTCAAGTAGAATTTGCATATAAAAACTCGGTCAATTGGAGCAGAGGTAGATCACCATTCCAATTTTTTTATGGCAATAGGCCAAGAGATGTTTTAGATTTAAGGATGGATAAAAGTAACAAGAAAAGTGCAGAAACAAAGGACTTTATCAAACACTTGAAGAGCATTCATGAAGAGGTAAGGAAGCACATCAATAAAAGGAATTTTCAATATAAGTCTAAGGTTGACTTGAAGAGGAGACATAAAGAATTTCATATTAGAGATGAAGTTATGATATATTTGAGAAAATAAAAAATTTTAGTTGGTACTAACAACAAGTTAAAAATGAAGAAGTTTGGGCCTTGCAAGATTGTAAATAAGCATGATTCAAGTAATGCATATGAAGTAGAGTTTCCTAAAGAGCTTAATATTTCTCCCATATTTAATATTTTAGATTTAAGAGAATATCATGAAGGTGAATTTTAGGGAGATTTAACAGGAGCATAGTTGAACATTCCAACACCTACTTCAGAGAAGGAGATGAAGGAAATTTTGGACAACAGGGTGAGTAGGAGCACAAGAAACAAGTAGTACTTTGAGTATTTGGTAAAATGGCCTGTGAGACCTATTGAAGACTCATCTTGGTTTTCAAAAGCTAAAGTTAACCGTCTTGGTTTTCCTCTTGAGAAGTGATAGGGTCACTTTTCTTTCTACTATGGGGAGTTACAAGTGGAGACAACTCATTAAAGCTCCTCAACTATAGCATGGAAAATTTGGGTACCCATATTGTGTTGACTATTGCTTTTTTCCAAGATTGAACCTATTTGCTAGGAGGGAATCCAAGTTGTCAATTATTCATGGAATTTTTTTAAGAGTGGTTTTTATTTTTCTTTTATTGAGCATTTAATATTTTCTTCCATGCATTTTCAAGTATTTTTTAAAGTTGGGCATGGGAGATGGGAGTTATAAGAAATGAAAGTAGTTAATGCAATATTGAAGGTAACTTGACAATTTGGAATTCATTATTATTCCAAATGGATTATTATATCTATGATTGAAGATAAACTAAGTTGGTTGTTGAAGAATGTAGATTGAAGAATCAATTTCATACTCTAGGAAGATGATAGGTTTGAAGGTGTGTTGCAACATCAAATGGATTATTATATCCATGATTGAAGATTGTTGGAATTGTTGCCTCAATCTCATAGGCTGAAACCTTTGAGAAAGCATGGTCGCTATGACATTCCTATTGTCTGGCCGACTGGCAGTTCAGTAACCTTGTGTTTTTCTCATGTTGTTGTGACTTTGCTTCTGTCTTGTCGAAGGAGCCTATTGCTATGATTTGGTGCATTCGTTGTAACCCTTTGCCAAGTGGAGATCTCTTATCGACTGATGGTGTTTATCGAATATCGGGGAGACTTGGCCGAAAGGTTTACGTTTCGGTATGAAGTCTTACCGATATGAATGTCTCGTCGATAGAAGTCTTCGGAGTGACATAAGGGCTCGAGAATATCTCTTGGCGACAGTCAGTATGTCTCACAACGGACACTTGGAGTAACTTAAGGGTCTCGGTAAAAGTCTCAGCGATGAAGGATTGTCTTGGCGACAATGTAACACTCGAAGACATCGGGGAGACCCTTGGCCGAAAGGCTTGTTTCGATATGATGTCTCATCGAATATCGGAAGTCTCACCGACAGCACGTGGGGTCATCAGTTCGGTGTGACTCTTGGTGAACAGTGGTTTCGGGATAACATGGAAACCTCGGTAAGAAGTCTTGTCGAAGGTTGATTCTCTCGCCGATAGTGGAACACATCGGTATGACTTGAAGGCTTCGCTATGAAGTCTTGGTGATGGGCGTTTGTCTCACCGACGGTGTGGGATGCATTCGGCATGACTCCTGGCGAAAGGTGGGCTCGGGGTAACCTAGAGACTTCAGCGTGAAGTCTTGGTGACAGGTGTTGGTCTCGCCGATGGCTGTGTGACTTCAGTGTAACATGAAGCTCAGTGTGATGTCTTGGCGAAAGACGATAGTCTTGCCAATGAGAACACTCACGTCTATATGACTTGAAGACCTCAGTATAACCTCTTGGCAACAATTAGATGTCTTAGCGATAGAGTTGGCAGATGAGTTCAACTGGAGGTCGATGAGAGGACTCGTCGATCATGTCGATGAGGAGACTCTTGCCGATAGATGGATGCCAATAGGAATACAATGGGTTTCTGTATGACTTGAAGGCTCGATGTGATCTCCTGGCGATAGTGATAGTCTCATCGATGTGCATGCTGAGGTCGATGCAACTTGTAAGCTCGGTGGAACCTCTTGCCGATGGAGACGACTCTTGGCGACAACATGTAAACGGGTCTTGTGGCATCGGGGAGACACTTCTTGTGTCTCACCGACATGTGACACAAAGTTGATTGCTATTGACCGAGTGAAGACTATCCGACGTGGTGCGATGTGGACCAATCCGAGAAACCAGAATGTGAACCATTTGCTAAATCGTTTCTGTGTGGAAGTTGGAAAACTAAAACATGAGGAAGTGGAAACATCTAATGATGCTGGGCTGGATGATTCGTGTGTTCTAATCCGACAGTTGAAAAAGAACGAATGCATATATGTATGCATTGGATGTTCTATAGAGGGGATGATAAGCCAAGGAGCTGAAGAGCCGAGAGCCAGAGAGAGAACGATAGAGAGAGGATCGAGTGGCTGGTCGAAAGGACGAGGCCATGAGGTCGATGCAGAGGATTGAGAGGCAGAGTTGAGATGCTGGAATCTCTCATAATCATGATTGCTTTGGGTGATCTCTCAGGGATAGTTTGCTACCAGTTGTATCCAGAATGAACAAGATGAAATCTCTGAAAGGCTCAGAGCCTAAAACTATATTGTAACTTTCTGTTGCTGAATAATACAATGGCTCAAACTTTGGAGAGGGGTTTTTCACCTGAAAGGGTTTTCCCCATGTAAAATCTTTGTGTTCTGCTTTTGTCTCATCTTTCATGTCTGTATTGATTCTGTTAGAGAATCTGTTAATGCATGTTGTTGAATTTACATGTGTTTTTCTTAGAAGGATTAATGTGGGAAATAACTGTGTCTGTTTCCACTTTAGGACATAGTTGTACATGTCTTTGAGGTAATCTAATCAAAATTAAAGTTACCGAAGGCACTACTGTTTGGATTTTTTATAACATGCGCTCCTAGATTTCCTTACAAGTGGTATCAAAGCCTTCTTCTGGTTGTTGGTTCTGGATATTTCTCCTGTGAAGATTTCTTAGTGTGATGGGCTAGAAGAAATCTAGAGGAATGGAATGATGTATTGATCCTTTGTTGAGTGGAAGCCTTGTGGTATTCTGAGACATCATACAGCTTGAAGGATGGTCAAGATGGAAAAGGGAGTTGATCATGTTGTGATCTGTGTCTCATGGCTAGTAGAGGTATAACCTTGGAGTATGAGGTGGATTTCTTTGCTCTGTGGCTGTGTAGTAGTAAAGCTTTCATATTGGGTGTCTGTGTGTCAAGGCTCCTGGGTGATATGGAGAAGCCTAGGTTGTTTCTCAGCCATGGAAGAGAGTACTTTTGCTAGGTGGTGGTTCCTGGTGTTGGAAGGAACTGTTTCTTGTTAACCTCATATATTAAAAGGCTATGGAGTTAATCATTAGATGATTTGCAAGCTACTGAAATAGCCTTTCTCTCTTTCTCGGATGCATGTACATGGTGGTGGTTTTAGAGTTGGTCTGAAAGGGGCTTGGATTCTCCTGAACTGCTAGTTTTCTTTCTAAGGATGATTTGTACTTGCATGGCTCTGTGGTTTTGTAGGTTTTACATAGTTAAGCAAAACTTGTGATCATGTGGAATTGCTGTTAAGCTATTGTCTAGACACTGGACTTTTGGGGTGTTGCTGGATGAGATAGTTGCAGGTCTGCATGCATGCTTGGTGCATGGCTTGAGGAGGTATGTTTTCTCCTCTGCATGGTAGTGTTGGTACGTGGTTTGTCACTCAGCATTCCTGTGGTGATGCTTGTGGGTTTCTTGACTATGGTACTTATTGTCAATGTGATTGGTGAATCAAATTTGAGCTTGATCTGGTGCTTGAGTCATGTTGTCTACGTGATTATTCTCTTTGAAATCTCAGTTTTTCATTTCCAATGTGATGATGGGTTTTGCACGTTTCTGTTGAATGGATCTACTGGTTGTGCAATGTTGTGGGCTGTCTTTACCTACATGTTTTCTATGAGACAACTCGGAAGTGGACTGTCTATATCCACGAGGTTGATTCATTGTTGGTACAAACTTGTTAGTTGGCCTTGCTTGTGGTCACTTGTGCATTGGTGTGGTGCTTTGAGATGAGAGGATGGATAGTATTGAGTACTTGAATAGTCGGTTATGGGAACCTGTAGCAGGTGGTCATGATGCTTGGAGAGCTTGGGTGTCACGTTTCAGTGGGAGCTCTAGCAATGACTGTGAGTTCATCATATGGTGGTGAATGGTCTTCTTTAGTGTTGCAGATGTTTCTTGGGATCCTGTTGCTGTAGAAGGGTTCTTTCGCATTTGCATGAACATTATTTGAAGATGTACAACATCTTGGAACCATGGAGGACGCTTGGAGTCTTTGGCTAAGGTGTTGGTGGTTCTTGATAGGTGATGTTGTTTTTAAAGTCTATTTTCTTTATGTCATGGTATACTCTTGTTTGTGCACTGGAGTTTTGGCATTGTGCAATGTACTTGAGACAATGGTGAAGTCACTTGGAGCATGGTATCTCCTATGGGGATGTGTAGATCATGATGTCATGATAAGTTCCTGATTCAGATGATTGGAGCTTTGACAGTGATTTGGTAATTCTTTGTGTATTGAGTGCTTTGATTACTTGCTTGATACTTCATGATAGTGCAGTAATGTAGTTGAAGTTTAGCATGAGATGATCGGTTGCTAGTACTCATGGATACATGAAGAATAAGGTGAGGTTGTTTTTCTCTTATGAGAGAAGTGTTGCTGCTTGTTACTCTTGTTAAATTTTTTCAGCAGAAAGTCCGAAAAGCCTACACCTTGGTTGAACGTGAGTTCAATAAGAGACCTATGAGGAGATAGCTCTTGGATTAGTCATAATGGCTTGTATATCTTGAAGGAGTATTCTCGTTCCCACTCTTGGTCTGCTCGACAGTTTATCTAGAGGTATTTGGCCCTTTGTATTTTTTATGTGTTTTATGTTTACTTTCATGATATGGATCTTGAATTGCTGTTTAATGGTTCTGGAGGATTCATAGTGGAAGTTGTACAGTTTTGCTTTATCTCCTTGTTACTAATGAGAATTGGTAGGAGATGTTGTATGGGCTGATTTCCTGAAATGGGGAATGAACTAGCTTGATCTTCTTAGAGATGCTTACATCCATGTTGTTTGTTAAATTGGTTTGATCTTGGTGATTGGACAGATGGATGTTGTTAAGGTTTCTCTTTTGGGTTATGAAGAAGATCATTCTTGACACAGCTGGCTGTTAGAAGTGTATGTAGAAGGATGTTCTATAGGAAGATGATGTGCAAAGTTTCTCTCTGTGGCCGTGAAGGTTTGTGGTGAGAGAAATGTCTCTTGTAGCGGTTTGTTGTAGGATGTGCATATCATTGTGGATATTTCCTTGGCACTACATGGTTACATTTTCTATGTGCTGGTATTGGTAGATTTGCGATGCCTTTGATCTTTCATATCAGGATTACTCAGACAGTGGGAGTTCCTGTTGTGTTTTTTGTCTTCTTTGACTGGTTAGCACTTGGAGCTTGCATTTTCTATTGATGGGTTGGTTTTGAAGCGGCATGAGTTTACTAATGTTGATACCTTTGAGGTATGTGTGATTGGATGGAATAGCACGAGCTGTGGGTGCTATTTTTTAGTCGTGTGGGTTTATCAATTGATGGGAGCAATTAGTCTGACTGTTGTCCTAGCTGGTGTTTTATATCTTGTTTCTGGAGAATGACTTCACTGGTGTGTTCTGTTTGAAGCTCTGAAGTTGATATTGCTTCTGTATAGCATTTGAGCACAGTGAAGTGGTAGCAGTATCTTGTTGAAGATATCACTAGGATCTTTTGCTTGTGGTCATTGGAATGATACTTATTCACCTTGGCGATGTATCTTTCTTCCACACGTGGAAGATGACATGATTGTTGCTTGAATGGTGGACATCTTGGATGTTGGAGCAGAATTCTTGATAGAGCATGAGAGCATGTTTGAGGTCTATGTGGTTTCCTGAAAGGCTATGATCGGTTGTTTTGTTGGACAGTGAGTTGCAGTTGGATGCTTGGTCTTTGTTGCAGATTGTCAAATGGACTGTTATCAGTGGAATCATGTTGATTGGGTGTCTTGAGTATTATAGGGTTTGAACTGGTGGAGCTGGTGTGGTCTTAGTTCCTGGTTGCTTTGGAGGTGCCTATGTGATCTTCATCAAGTGGGAGATTGTTGGAATTGTTGCCTCAATCTCACAGGCTGAAACCTCTGAGAAAGCATGGTCACTATGACATTCCTGTTGTCTGGCCGACTGACAATTTCGTAACCTTGTGTTTTGCTCATGTCGCTGTGACTTTGCTTCTATCTTGCCGAAGGAGCCTATCGCTATGATTTGGTGCATTCGCTGTAACCCTTTGCCGAGTGGAGATCTCTTACTGACTGATGGTGTTTATTAGATATCGGGGAGACTTGGCTAAAAGGTTTACGTTTCGGTATGAAGTCTTACCGATATGAATGTCTCGCCGATAGAAGTCTTCAGAGTGACATAAGGGCTCGGGAAGATCTCTTGGCGACAGTCTATATGTCTCACTGACGGACACTCGGAGTAACTTAAGGGTCTTAGTGTGAAGTCTCAGCAATGAAGGATTGTCTTGGCGACAATGTAACACTCGAAGACATCAGGGAGACCCTTGGCCGAAAGGCTTGTTTTGATATGATGTCTCATCGAATATCGGAAGTCTCACTGACAGTATGTGGGGTCATCAGTTCGATGTGACTCTTGGTGAACAGTGGTTTCGAGATAACATGGAAACCTCGGTAAGAAGTCTTGTCGAAGGTTGATTCTCTCGCCGACAGTGGAACACATCGGTATGACTTGAAGGCTTCGCTATGAAGTCATGGTGACGGGTGTTTGTCTCACTGACGGTGTGGGATGCGTTCGGCATGAATCCTAGCGAAAGGTGGGCTCGGGGTAACCTGGAGACTTCGACGTGAAGTCTTGGCGACAGGTGTTGGTCTTGCCGATGGCTATGTGACTTCGGTGTAACATGAAGCTCGGTGTGATGTCTTGGCGAAAGACGATAGTCTTTCCAATGAGAACACTCACGTCTATATGACTTGAAGACCTCGGTATAACCTCTTGGCGACAATTGGATGTCTTAGCGATAGAGTTGGCGAATGAGTTCAACTGGAGGTCAGTGAGAGGACTCGCCGATCATGCCGATTAGGAGACTCTTGCCGATAGATGGATGCCGATAGGAATACAATGTGTTTCAGTATGACTTGAAGGCTCGATGTGATCTCCTGGTGATAGTGATAGTCTCATCGATGTGCATGTTGAGGTCGATGCAACTTGTAAGCTCGGTGGAACCTCTTACCGATGGAGACGACTCTTGGCGACAACGTGTAAACGGGTCTTGTGGCATTGGGGAGACACTTCTTGTGTCTCACCGACAAGCGACACAAAGTTGATCGCTGTTGACTGAGTGAAGACTGTTTGACGTGGTGCGATGTGGACCAATCTGAGAAAGCAGAATGTGAACCGTTTGCTGAACCGTTTCTGTGTGGAAGTTGGAAAACTAAAACATGAGGAAGTGGAAACATCTAATGATGCTGGGTTGGATGATTCGTGTGTTCTGATCCGACAGTTGAAAAAGAACGAATGCATATATGTATGCATTGGATGTTCTGTAGAGGGGATGATAAGCCAAGGAGCTGAAGAGCCGAGAGCCAGAGAGAGAACGATAGAGAGAGGACCGAGTGGCTGGCCGAAAGGTCGAGGCCATGAGGTCAATGCAGAGGATTGAGAGGCAGAGTTGAGATGCTGGAATCTCTCGTAATCATGATTGCTTTGGGTGATCTCTCAGGGATAGTTTGCTACCAGTTGTATCCAAAATGAACAAGATGAAATCTCTGAAAGGCTAAGAGTCTAAAACTGTATTGTAACTTTCTGTTACTGAATAATACAATGGCTCAAACTTTGGAGAGGGGTTTTTCACCCAAAAGGGTGTTCCCACGTAAAATATTTGTGTTTTGCTTTTGTCTCATCTTTCATGTCTGTATTGATTCTGTTAGAGAATCTGTTAATGCATGCTGTTGAATTTACATGTGTTTTTCTCATAAGGATTAATGTGGGAAATAACTGTGTCTGTTTCCACTTTAGGACATAGTTGTACGTGTCTTTGAGGTAATCTAATCGAAATTAAAGTTACCGAAGGCACTACTATTTGGAGTTTTCATAAGATGCGATCCTAGATTTTCTTACAAGAATCAATTTCATAGTCTAGGAAGATGATAGGTTTGAAGGTGTGTTGCAACATCAAATGGATTATTATATCCATGATTGAAGATCAACTAGGTTGTTGAAGAATGTAGATTGAAGAATCAATTTCATAGTCTAGGAAGATGATTTGATATTGAAGATCAACTAAGTTGGTTGTTGAAGAATCAATTTCACAGCCTAGAAAGATGATTTCATGAAGAGGAATAGGAATCTGTAGCTTGTCTTTGTTGTTGTATATGTAGCTTGTCTTTGTTGTTGTTTGCTATCATATAACAGATTCAAATATGTTTTGTAATGATTTTCTTTAGCCATTATGGCTGCACAAACTTATATAATCAAATTTATTTGAAGTTATGAAACATTGTTGCAAGTTGAATAGGGAGGATTCAATCTACTGTTGCAAATTGTTACATCGTGTTTGTTGTTGTTGATGTTGAAAAATTTTGTGTGAGGGTTGTGTGAGACCTTCCTTACATCATTTATAATAGTTATATTTTGAAAACTTGATTATGTAGGCGAATTAGAAGATTAGAAATCCACTTTAGGTTTTCTTATGCATCTAGGGTCAATCATCATTTTGGGAAATCTAAGAAGCAATTAATGCCAATTTTATCCTCTATAGAAATATTATGGCTTAGAAGATTTTTTGAATATTTATAGAAATAATAAGTTTCATTAAATACTCTCCTAGTTAATAGTGCATTTGAAAAACCCTTTTATGATCGAACCAAGCACATCAACACAAAGCTTCATTTGATTCAACATCACGTGAAAAATGGAAATGTACAACTTGAAATATTTTTCCAATTATAGACTAGCCAATATATACATGTTTGGTTAAACTATAACCCCTTCAATGTTTACATGTTACTATTTTGAGTTAACATACTTTTAGTCTTTCTTTTAGTTTTGGTAGTTTGGTGATTTTTTTCAATTTTTATTGTGATAGTTAAATTGTTCTTTACTATTTGTCAAATATAAATGTAAATATACTTGACAAATAATAAAGAAATACCATTTTGGTTTTTTCAATCTTATAGACAATACTTTGGTCAAAATTGTATCTAATATGTTTTTAAAATTGAGGAGGCTAGAGAGTTCCAACACACATTCCAATATGATCTCAACTTACACTTTATTATCCATATTAAAAGATGGAATCATTTTAAAAGAAAATTGGATAAAAGAAAAAATAGTATTGATGAATATCTTCACATAAAATTAATTGAAAAACATTCATTTGATTTTTTATCTAAATACTTAAGACATCACTCACTAGAAGTGAGAGAGAGGAAAGGAAGGATATTAGTAGAGCATCTTTAAGATAGGCAAATTTCAAAATTCATTATAATTGTTTAGATAAAAATATTAAAAAAAGAATTTTATGAAATTAAAAGAACTCTCTTTGTTATCGTGAGTAAATGTGAGCTTTTGAAACTGCTTAAAAAATATATTTTTGAAATTAAAAGAACTTGTTTTTGCAAAAACAAATGTGAATTTTTGAAATGGTTCAATTTTTTTTATAAAATTAAAAGAACTTATTTTATTATTATGAGTAAATGCCAGTTTTTGAAAAGATACAAGCCCTTATACAACCATAAAATAGCTACATACTGCATTTAGACTATTGAAAGTATGATAATTGATATGAAGATTGATTATTTATATTTAGAAAATAATAATATCTTCTCTACAAAATATGGATGAAATGAGGCATGTATATACCTATTTTGTATGAGCATTGTAAGAATTGAGAGGCATACTAAGTAATTAAACCTAATTTCCATACTTCTGAAAGTCCCATTCAGCACCACATAAAGGACAGGTGTTACGTGTTTTCAACCACCTGCTAATGCAGTGAAAGTGGAAGGCGTGGTTGCATGTTCCAAAGGCGACCGTACATTCTTCGCCGGTGGAATTACCTGCATTGGCCTGGCACTCGATGCAAATCTCCATGATGTGGTTTTTGCAAACCCCACAATTGTCAACGGTCACATCCCAACCCCAAAAGGCAACGGCGTTCCATTTCTTCATCTCAAAGCGCTTAGCCTTAGCCTTAGCCTTGCTGGTGGAGGCGCTGGAACCCTCCCCAGACGCCACTGCAACGTCTCTCATATCTACGTCTGTGGAAGCCATTCCTGCCAGGTATGTCTGCACCAAAACCACAATCTCCTTCCACTTCCTTTCCCCCTCTATAAATCATTCCAAGAAGCTTCAGTTTCGCTTTAACTAACCCTAGATTTGTAACCGAAAAAAGAACCTGTCGAGAGGCTTATTGGATTAATGTCATTTTGTCGATCATTATCATATCATTACACTTTTCTTCTTAGTTATGTATATTCTATTACAATTGTAATTTAGTTCATTACTAGCACTTGCACCAAAAGGGGTGCAAGGGTTACTCCGATAGAAAAACACATGTAAATTAACATGTTAAGGAGGCATATTCTTTATTTTTACTGATGTTACATTCCAAATATATCATATACTAAGTTTTTGGAAAATATGTTATTTCTATATCATGTCTATTGGCATTCCAAGCACCCAATGTTACAAACAAAATAATTCAAATTAGCTTTAGCTCTAGCATTTTCAATTTCCTCTCTCAATACAAATAGCTCAATTTGTTCATATGTTTTATTTGTTAGAAAGAAGAGAGTAAAATATAGTTTTTGTGTTGTTCCAAGTGAGTGCCATAAATGTTATCCAATGAAGACTTCACCTCTATAGAGAGTTTTTGGAAATATTTTGTTTATCAGCAACAAGGACTTCAAAACGTATTTGTAGGGGACAACTAATTAAGAAGATTTTACTTGTATCGAGCCTAATATCAATGTTGCTAATTCTTAAGTAGAAAGGTTTTGCTTAAATAAAACATGAAAACAAATTTGCTTAAATTCCTACTAACCATTTGGATGGTTGGTTCAGTAGGCTGCCTAAACATCGGAGATATCTATGCTCAAACAAATATGTATATCACAGTTACATTTCCATGCAACCTTATTTAGAGTTGTCGAAAGTAGGTTAAACATATCATGGAGAGTGAACAAGACTTATCTCCACGCATGATTTCAGAATATAAACTGATCATAGTATAGAACACGACTGTTATAAAATTTTGTTGTGTTCTAAAAATTGAAATGATTCTTTTTACTGTCTTTTTTGTCCATTCTATTGCAATGCATTTCAAAAAGAAAGGGGACCATAGCAGTATTTACTAAAGAGGTGGTAAACAGAGTAGTTAATCTTGAAGGAGCAACTATTTGGAAATATACACCTGAATGGAAATATCATAGATATTACCTTCACGAAATCATAGAGATTGCAATTTTAATGTAAATGTTGGTTTGGAAAAACAAATATGCATACATGTATATTGCAACTTAACCAAAAAGGAAATGTTGTCTACATAGGGATAATGCTCGAGTAGAATTTTTGGTGGTATGGAAACACAATCTTAAGTATATTCCTCTTAGTACACTGTCGAATAGCTTAAGAGGGTTGAATGTTCAAAATCACAAACAGTTTTAAGATTTTTTTTTTGGTGTTCTCCTAGATCTGGTAAACAAAAGCATTCTTTCATACCTGTAAAATCTGCACAGGGAAAAAAAACAAAAATCAATTATGCAAAAAAAGAATATAGATATATTAAATAGAAGGAATTCATGCATTAACACGACCAAATAGGTTGGAAGAAAGTTTTTAATTAAAAGAAAGAGCAAAAGAAATTTGGGGCGAGTCTATTTATGGGGTTGCGGTTTCTCAGGGAGGCAGTGGCCTCCAAAATGGAGTTTGCCCCCTTGTAACCTAATTCTTGTGTGTTGCAGTTATCAAACTACTTCCCCATGCTCGTGTCTAGTAGCCTTTCCCTTGTAGAGAGCGAAATTTTATATTGTAGTTCTGCGTGGAGATGAGTTCAAATTAGATTGCAGACAGTGGAGAGGAGAAATCTGATTGCAGGTGGTGGCATAAATGCAAATTTGATGGAGATTGTCAGTCACCTACAAAATTTAATGCTCACCTCGCCAGATGTATTCAACTTCGCATTTCACTAAAACCATTATCAGTTTTGTGGGAAATTTTCGTACTTTGCCAGCATGAGACAGGTTTCCGACACAAAGGTCCTACAATATATAGCCTATCAGCTAAAAATAAACACCCTAACATTTAGTTGTAAGAATATTTTTTATAAGACATTGTAACATCTGCTATAGAAATCTTGGTTCATGCCTACATATAAATCACTGTAAATTCCCCCCCGAAAAGGGTTAGAGAGTTTTTGCTTAAAGCATGCATTTTTGTGAGGGTTGATTACAATTAAATTATCTTCTAAAAATGAAATAAACTGTCAAATGCTTCACAGTTTAGAAGGATGTATAAAAGAAATAGACAAAAATATATTTATAGAAAAGAAAACAATTACCACAAGTTTTATGCTACCACTTTTTTAATGCTATAACCAAAATTAGGAAAATATTGTTTGCTGTGGAAATATGAAGATATAAAAATAGCTAGAAAAACCCTCAAACTAAAAAAACAAATGATAAAAGCATACCATCAGAATAAATGAAAACTTATAATTATTTGCTCCTCAAATGTCTCTTCAGTTCCACATTGATATTCAGTAATTGGAAAGATTTATTAAAATTATCAAATCTGACCATCATCACAAGAACACTTGTTTCAATTAATTTCCAATGTACCAGAAATGATAGAGGATTATAATATATCTTTAATTATGAATAATCTGTGGTCTTTACCCACCAAAATGAATGATTAAGACAATCCAAAGATACATATAATAAAGAAAATATTTTGTACAACACTCTAAACAGTTACCTTAAAAAAAAAATTGAAGAAAAACTTAACAAAGCATAAATTTGGTTGAAGCTGGCTTTTGATCTATCAAGCCCACAAGTTTATCCAAACAAACCAAGAGTCAACATAAGTGGAACCCTAATCCTCGAGAAACTCTAAACCCAAAAATAATTTAAAACTTCCCTGTGCATTTCTTTTATTATGAGAAGAGGTCTCCTAATGGTATTGTGCTTATAGTGCATGTCTCATTCACATTTTATATGCTGCAGAAAGTGAAAAGACTTTTCAGGATTCAAATTCTGAAGCATAATTTCAAGTGGTGGTAGGTAGATAAGCCATTATATTTATTGATGACATTGATGCCCCTTTTCCTCATCGCAACTCCAGGTATGGACAATGGCCTTTGATTTCAAACTTATATGAAGTAGATAGGCTGGTTCAACGTGCTCCTGTTAAGAACTACTTTGAAATGTCACAGAATTATGAGTTTGATTTTGAACTAAATTGGAAATTTAGATACCTTGATTTTGAAAATCATTTATGTGTGTGGCCTGGAAGTGCTGGTGATATGCATTCGCCTACATTTTTAGTCCCTCGTTTTCCAATGGTGAAGGTGAAGTCCTATATTAAATCTGCCTTGCCCAAACGTAGACCTACTCCTTGTTTCGCCCAGCTCTGCTCCCATTCGGCCTTGAGCCATAAACTCCAAGAAAAGACACCATGGCAAGCGACTTTGACTAAAGATTCTGCACAAATTGTGTTGTGCTGTCAGCGATGCCAATGTGGAAAATGGGCAGAGGTTGGAAAAAACATATGATGACCAACCAAAATAAATATTTTTAAAAGATAAGACGAACCAAACCAGTCTCCCTAGAGCGACTATTTCATCTAAATAGCAACAACACTGTAGTAGGCATTTATGGCACCCCATTCGCAAGAAAATTAGATATGTTTTTGATGACTAATTGTATATGATATTTTTACAGCTGTGAAAGATTTCAAATTAAATATCAATTCTTTTGCTGGAAAAAAAACGGCGACTGAAAACCAGTAAGTATGTAGGGTTTCAAGAAGTATTTGAAATGAGTGCAACTCTTAAAAGGAAACCCATTAGCTAATCCCAGTTTTAGTCAAATTAGCAGTCTCAAAACAAAATTTTTAAATCCTCAAAATATTTATGTACTGAACAAAATTTCTCAAACCCAATCATCTAATCTGTTTAGTAAATAACATTTTATCAAAACCAACCTCCATATAACTACTGCTGCAATCTATTAACAATAAAAGACAAGTAGATCTGAAAATATTAGGGTTTTAGAGCTAACAAATTCTTCAGCTTGAGAAAACATCTTTTCCAGCTGCTAAACGAAAATATTAGCTACGAGCTAAGTTTTGTCTTGGTCGAAAGCTCAGATCCTGCGGCCCTCTGGTGGAAGTTCAAGCTGAAATGTATTTAATAATACTTTACGGTGGAAAGTCGGTAGGTTACAATGGACAACTATATAGCACTTCATATGAATGATAAAATCAAATCCGATTTTAACTCTATGATTTATCTGATCGCATGCACAATCTCACATATTTTATTTTTAAATGATCTCCAGCATATGTTCACAAATGGGAAGCATCTGTTTACCGGCGAAGAAGACTGTATACTCGTGAAAAAAGATAGTATTCAGGCGTGAGACTTGTTTCAGGTCAAAACCTCACACATAATATAGCTCACGCATTAAAAAGTCTCATGCCTGAATACTATGTAGATAGTATTAAATTAAATTATTGTAGAATAATTAAATTGCATTAAATTTAATTATTCTAGATAGATGATGTAGACCTATTTATTTTGAATTTTGGAGTGATAAGTTTATTTAATTTTTATTTATTTATTTTAAGTGGGTGATAGTGGACTTTATTTAAATAATGAGATGGAAATGGGTTTTAATTTACTTGTTTTAATATTTAGGATGGAAATATATTTAATTAGTGGAGTGAATTGTGAATGAAATTAATGAATTATTTAAATGTGGTAAATTTCAAGTGTCTATATTTTCCTTTCTTTGAAATGGTATTGCAACTAAAAGAAGCGATGTCATTTAAATAAAATAAAATAAAATGCCTCAATGCACCCAAGCACATAGGGTTGGACTAGGGATCCCTCCTTATTATGAAATAACTTGCACAATAGAAGAATACAATATCAAATATGTTGCAAATACTTGCTAATAGCTAGGAATAACATGCCACTTTGAGGGGGAAACCTCCAAATATCTCCAATGAGAACACAAGTCACAACTTGATGATGAAATAAGACTGACTATCTCCTATATATACCTTATTTATGCTTAGGATATCACCCAAGCCGAATTAGATAACCCTATATAAGCTTTAAGCCTACCTAATTAACTAAATAACAATATACTAATGATAATATGACTTAATTAAGAGTTAAGATAGCCACAAGGTGACTATTCATAACCCTATGTACATTAATATTAACGGCGTATCATGCCCCGCTCTTCAAAAAATTATTGCCCTCAATGTTAATCAAGTGTGGATGCTTTTGAATGAATTCCTTGTCCTCCCATGTGGCGTCTTCAATTGGTAAATTCTTCCATCTGATGAGATACTCAGTGAATTTTCTAGTCCTTAGCTTCTTTGTGTGTTTGATGAATGGAGTTTGGTTTCAATATGATTCCTCCTTCTTCATCAAGATTTCGTAATATTGTTTGAGTAGGGATATTATGCCCAATTACCTTCTTCAAACAAGAAACATGAAAAATTGGATGCATCTTTGTTGTTGGTGGCAATTCCAGCTTGTAGGAAACACTACGTATCTTTTACATGATTTGGTATGGGTCATAATATTTCAGAGACAACTTGTTATTTTTCTATTATTTAAGTGACAATTTCTTATAGGGTTGCAATATCAAAAAGACCTAATCCCCAACTTCAAAACTTATTTTACTACGATGCTGTTTTGCCTACTACTTCATTCGATTTTGTGTCATGGCTAGTGATGAGGGCCACACTTCCTGAAACCCACACAAATCACCACAATGGATACCAACATAGAAAATGTGAGATAGAAAAATAACTCACTTTCAATTATTTTCTAGAAAATGAAATCATAGATTCAAAACTTACTTGCTACAACCTCATGGGCTTGATTCATTACAACAAAATCAACTCTGAAAAAAATACATTATTCAAAGCCACAATCTGCACTAATGGAGCCACCTTCTACAACCCTAACACTTTTTATTTTACCCCAATACTGCCCTAGAATGTTCTAGAAAGTTCAACTTTCCCTTTTGTTTTGGTGCCAAAAGTCTCGCTGATTGATTCCTTGCCTAGGAGGAAATTTTGATGAAATTCACTTTTTAGAGGAGCAACTTCATGGGGCCATAACTCTTGATCCAAGTGTCTGATTTTCTATTATTGCATATTATTAGAAAGTTGTCAAAGAGATCTACAATGCATGAACCCATCGTAGGTCAGTTCGTCAAATTTTTGAGCTGTTCCGGGGCCTCTAAAGTTTTCATATTTGAAATTGAAGCTGCATTGGAGAAATTTCTCAGGACAAAAACTTTAATATATCCAAACCATGTAGGGTATTGAGGTGATTCTTTCACAACTAGAAATGTTTTTCAGTTTTTCTCCTTGGGGTAAATTTTCAGGTCCATACGAGCCCATTTAGGCTAACTTACTAAAAATAGTAAGTAACCATTTTTCACTATTTTTGACTTCTGACTATCTTACACCCCTTAAGTGTCATCATGAGACTCAAAACAACTAAAGAAAATAAGGAAAAACAATTTTTTTGGGTGATGGAAGATTGCCCTACACCGCTAGATGCTCTTGCATCAGACACCCAAGGTAATTTGAAAAGTGTCCCTGTCACTTCTCATGATTTAGAGGGAAACCAAGACAATTAACCTCAACCTTAAACAACCACGATAAATCTTCAACATGCTTTCCTCTCCATTTCACCAAGTACTTTGCCTATTGCCTATTTCTTGTGCTTCTACCCACACAACTATCCAAAATTTCTTCTATCTCCTCCTTTTTTGAAGTAGGTGCTGGAATATTCCACTGTGCTTCTATTATTTCTTCATCAATTCCTCCTTCATGATATTTTGTTAAATATGAAATGTTAAACACATGTGAAATATGAATTTCATCAGACAACTCTACCTCATATGCATTTCTTGAATCATGCTTCTTCAAGATCTTGCATGGTCCAAACTTCTTCATCTTTAACTTGTTGTATGTACCAACTAGAAACCTTCTTTTTGCAAATGAACCATGACTTCATCTCCTACCTGGAACTCCTTATACCTCCTTTTCTGATCTTCCTAAGACTTATATTGTGAGTTCATCTTATTGATATGTTTCTTCACTTCTTCATGCAGATTCTTTAGGTGCTTAGCAAAATTTTTAGCCTCAACACTACTCTACTCCCCCTTATCCATCTTTCTTAGTTCAGAAGCAGTTCTTGGACTACTACCATACACAATTTGGAATGGTGATTTACTAGTGCTCCCGTTGACAGAATTGTTCTAAGCAAATTATGCCTGTGGTATAATCAAATCCCATCCCTTGGGTTTATCTCCTACTAAGCATCTCAGCAGGTTATCCAAACTCCTATTCACCACCTCTGTTTGTCCATCAGTCTATGGATGGTTTGCAGAACTAAACTTCAAATATGTCTTCAACTTCTTCCATAATGTCCTCTAGAAATAACCAACAATTTGGTATCTCTATTTGAAACCATACTCTTTGGTAGAACACTTAGTCTCATCACCTCTCTGAAAAACAACTCTGCAACATGAACAACATCGTTGGTCTTATGACATGGAATGAAATGTGCCATCTTTGAAAATCTATCCACCACCCACAAATATGGAATCATGCCCTCTCTGTGTCCTTGGAAAGCCAAGAACAAAATCCATGCTAATATCCTCCCATGGCCTCTCAGGTATAGGTAATGGTTGATACAATCCAGTATTTTAACTTGTTCCTTTTTCCATCTGACATACTCTGCAACTTTGTACAAACTTCTTCACATCTTGTTGTAACTTTGGCCAGTAATAATTCTCACTAACAAGAGCAATGGTCTTATCTCGACCGAAATGTCCTGCCAATCCCCCACTATGCCTCTCCTTGATTAAATTCTCTCTCATAGAACTCCTTGGAATGCACAATTGGCTTCCTCTAAACAACATCCCATCTTGGATTAAGAAATCCAACCATCTTGTCCTATCATTTGTAATAGGTTCCAAACAAGCCTTCCAAGCTTCTGCAAAGTTTGGATCTTCAGGATACAAACTCTTGAGTTCATTGAACCCAACAACCTCTATATTCATTTCTATCAACAAATTTTTCCTTCTACTCAAAGCATCTGCAACTATGTTTTACCTTCCACTCCCGTGCTTAAAAAAAAAGGTATAACTTTGCAAAAACTCAACCATTTTAAGTGTCTTTGATTTAACTTTTCTTGACTATTGAGATACTGCAAAGCTTGGTGATCAGTATATAAAAAAAATTCTTTTGGAAAGAAATAGTGTCTCCATTTCTTCAAAGCCTGAACTATAGCATAAAACTCCTGATCATAGACAATATTTCTTCTTAGCATTATTTAACTTCTCACTAAAATAGGCAATAGGCTTACCTTCTTGACTCAAAACAACTCCTATGGTAGTGCCACTAGCATTACAATCTACCTAAAAGACCTTATTGAAATTTGGAAGTGCCAAACAGGTTGCTCTGTAACATTCTTCTTCAACATATCAAAATTTTTGGCTGCTCCTATAGTCCAATTAAACTTTTTTCTATCCCCTTTCATTGCTTCAGTTAGAGGTGCACAAATACTACTGAAATTCTTAATAAACTTTCTATAAAAACTCACTAGACCATGAAATGATCTTACCTATGTAACATTCCTCGGGGTAGCCCATTCAATGATAGCTCTCACCTTCTCTGGATCCATTTTAAGACCCTCTGCTGAGACAAAAAATCCCAGATACACCAACTCTCTCTTCACAAAACTACATTTTTTCAAATTAATCAACAACTTCTCCTCCCTTAGCTTCTCAAAAACTCTTCAGATATGCATCAAGTACTCCTCCAATGTCTTATTGAAAATCAAAATATCATCCAAATAAACAATATAATTTTTTCCTAAAAATTCTTTCAATACCTCATTCATAAGCCGCATTAAAGGTGCTTGGTGCATTGGTTAGCCCCAAAGGCATGAATAACCAATCGTACAAGCCCTCCTTGGTTTTAAAGGTTGTCTTCCATTCATCTCCTTCTCTAATCTAAATCTAGTGATATCTACTCTTCGAATCTATCTTTGTGAAGTACTCAGCTCCACTCAAACAATCCATAATGTCATCCATTCTCGGCAAGGGAAATCTATATTTGATGGTGATCTTGTTGATGGCTCTAGAATCTGTACACATTTTCCATTCCCCATCCTTCTTTAGTGCTAGTGTTGCAGGTATTGCACATGGACTCAAACTCTCTCTGATCAATCCCTTTCGCAACAACTCTTGCACTTGTCTGTTGAACTCTTCACTCTCTATTGAAGTCATACAATGAGCTGCCTTATTCGGCAAACTGGCTCCAGGAATCAAGTCCATCTGATGACTATTTTTTCTTATTGGAGGCAAAGCTTCAGGTACATTGTCAGAAATAATAGCTTGAAACTCATTCAACAAATCTGAAACCTCTACAGGTACCTCAATAGTATCTTCTTTATCAATTTTAGGGATCAATGCAAAACACATATGCTCATGCCTCATACCTTCTAGGAACTTTCTTCCATCAACCAAGCAAATTCTTGCATTACTGCATACCTTTTCTTCTGCCTCTTTCAAGGGCTTCAATTTATGACGAACCCCATCCTTTGTCAAAGAATAGGTGTTGGAATGTCCATCATGTACTGCTCGTCGATCAAATTGCCACGATCTTCCTAACAACATATGAAAAACATCCATGGGAATAATATTACACAATAACTCATCATGGTAATTTACAATCTTGAACTTTACTAGACATTATTCATTTACCAAGGCTTTATCGTCCTTCTGGAAGCAAGAAATCTGGTATGGGTTCAGATGCCTTCTCTCCAACCACAACTTACTAACCATTTCTTCTGAAACAAGGTTATCAGTACTATCTCCATCAATAATAACATTGCAAACTTTACCTTCACACTTACATCTGGTGCGAAACAAATTCTTCCTTTGAGTTGGTTCCTTCTCCTCATTCAACAAGACTCTTCTAGTAACAAGAACCTCTCCTCTTTTTTCATCCTCATAATGTGAAGATTCAACATCTTCATCTACATGTGCAACTCATGCATTACCCTCAGGTCTTCTATTTGTCCTTCCTTGATGTTGAGGACACTCATAGGCTCTATGTCCTTCGCATTGGAAACAAGTTCCACGAAAGCCTCCTCTTCTCAGTCCTCATCCAGGTCTTCCTCTTCCTCTTTGGTCTCCATTATTTTGATCACGAGGATGGTAGGTGCTATCTCCTTTTTGGTTTTGGCTGCTACTAGAGCCTTCACCCTTCTTTTGATCTTCATTTCGACCTCCATATGACCGTCCACTAGTCTTTCCTCCATGACCTCCACCTTGTTTATTCTCAAACCTCTTGTTTAGTCATTCTTCAACCCTTAGAGAAAATTGATAAGCGTCCTCAGTGGTGGTCATTCTTACCAGTGCCAATTCTTCTTGTATGCTTGGCTTCAACCCATTAATATAACAAGCAAATTTCTCTTTATTTTCCTCAAATTGTCTTGTCCGAATCAGGACTTTGTGAAATTGCTCTATATATTCTTTCACCGTCCTTATTCCTTGCCTCAAGTTGTGCATCTTCTTGAGCAACTCCAATTCGTAATTGACTGGAATAAATTGTTTCTTCAATTTTGACACCATTTTGTCCCATTTGGAAAATTTATCTTTGCCTTGTCTTCCTTGTTCTAATTGGACCTCTTTCCACTATATATTGGCATGACCTTTCAATTTTTTCTTTACAAATATCACTATGTGAGGATCTTCAATCTCCTCAAACTCAAAAAATTCCTCCATGTCATTGATCCAATCGATTAATTTTTGAGGATTTAGACTTCCATTGAAAGTTGAAGCCTCCATTTTAGGTCTCTTCCCAATGCTTGAGATCGCTCGCAACAATCTTCTTTCTCCAGGATCCATTGGATCCTGTTCTTCATCTTCCATTTCCTCTTCCGTTTCATCTTCACTATCATCTCTTTCCTGTTGCACATCTCTTCTTCGAACCTCTTGCTATAGGTTTCTAATTTCCTTCTAAGGGCTTTGATTTCATCTTTAGGTGGATCTCTTCCTCCACCACCTTGGCCTCTACCTTTGTCATGCTGGGCATGTCTTGGAGGAATCTTGAAATCAACCCACACTCACAGGTCCTATTGCAATTGCCTTGTGTTTGATGCTCTATTACAAGCTCAGGAACTCCTGCTTTAATACCACTTGATGAGGGCCATACTGCTCGAAACCCACACAAATCACCACAATAGATACCAACACAAAAGATGCGAGATAGAAAAATAAATCACTTTCAATTATTTTCCAGAAAATGAAATTACAGATCCAAAACTTATATGCTACAACCTCATGGGCTTGATTCATTAGAACAAAATCAACTTTGAAACAAAATATATTATTGGAAGCCACTTTCTACAACCCCACCTAACCCTTTTTATTTTACCCCAATATCCACCCTAGAATGTTCTAGAAAGTTCAACTTTCCCTTTTGTTTTGGCACCAAAAGTCCCATTGATTGATTCCTTGCCTAGGAGGAAATTTTGATGAAATTCACTTTTTAGAGGAGCAACTTGGTGGGGCCATAACTTTTGATCCGGGTATCCGATTTGCTATTATTGCATATTATTGGAAAGCTCTAAGAGAGATCTACAACATGTGATCCCACCATAAGTTAGTTCATCAACTTTTCGAGTTGTTTTGGGGCCTCTAAAGTCTTCATGTCTGAAATTGAAGCTGCATTGGAGAAATTTCTCGGGATGAAAACTTTAATATCTTCCAAACCGTGTAGGGTATTGAGGCGATTCTTTCACGATTGGAAATGCTTTTCAGTTATGCTCCTTGGGGTAAATTTTCAGGTCCATATGAGGTCATTGAGGCTAACTTACTAAAAATAGTAAGTGACCATTTTTTGCTATTTTTGACTTCTGACTGTCTTACACCCCTTAAGTGCCATCATGGGACTCATAACAACTAAAGAAAATAAGGATTTTTTTTTTTGAGTGATGCAAGATTTCCCTACATCGTTGGATGCTCCTGCACCAGCGAGATTCTACTCAAGTCTTGAGAGTACTTATTAATGAGGCAAGTGGTCCTCCACCACCTGAACTCTTGGTGACACCTTCAATGCTAATGTGTTGGGAGGAAGTTGATATCTATATAGTTCCATGAATGAAGACATTTTTTATGAACTATGAAAGGATGTTTTATACCACTATTTTTCTAGTGGTAGCCAATCTAGCCATTGAGACTGCTTATCTGAAGTGAAACAACGTAGATATCCTTTCAAACACTTATTAAAAACGCCAATTTTCCCATCAGATTGAGGGTGGTATGAATAACTATGAGCCAATTGAGTACCCAAACATGAGAATAAATTTGTCCAAAATTAATTAGTGAAGATAGGATCATGGTCACTGACAATAACCTTAGGTATACCTTGTAGCTTTTGTGTATTCTACAAAAAATCTTTTGCCATTATACTTGTAGAAGGATGTGATATTATAATGAAATGTGTATATTTAATGAGACAGTCTACTATTGCAATGATGGCATTATTACCTTTAGATTTTGGAAGCCCTATGATGAAGTCCATGGATACCTCTTCCCAAAGTTATATATACGAAGTTCCCTTGTATATATTCACTATGGTTGTAAAGCATAAATGAATAAATAAAAGTAATAAAAATTAATAATAAATTTATTAAAAATTAAAGAAAGGAAATTCATACAAATCTAACGTATATATATATATATATATACAATTAAATTTTAAAATTGATATAATAGCCATATTAAGCCAATGTATCATTCAATGAAGTTACCTCACAATTTTTTATCATATATTTTTCTCAATTAAACCATAGTCAAAATAATTTGTGAGTAAAAAAATTGAATGTTTTCAAAATAATTCAACTGGCTTCAAATCACTCCTAAGTAGGACTCCAATAGAGGCTACAAAGATCTTTAATATTAGTCAATGATAGAATACTAAACTCCCAACCTTTCAATGACCTCAATCACTGACCCCCTAGCTTGGAGGAGTCACCAAGAACCAAGTTCATTAAACTAAAATTTTATGCTTTCACACACACGTGGGAAACAAAAGAGAGATATATTAGCATGTTATGGTACACAATAATAATAATAAATAAACACACTCATTTAAAACCTAATAAAAAATGAAACTTTTATAGTTTTTTTCAAATAACATAGTATCAATCTTAACCCAAAGGAGGCGATCATGGAGACTTACTTCACTCCTATTTGAAATCTATGAGGAAAAATATTTGTAACCTAAGCTCTTTCTTCCCAAAAATATCAAGCATTCCCAAAAAATCCACTCAAGTAAACATGTATCCTCCAAAACCAAAGCATGAAAGTGTAAAATGAAAATGAAAACCCTTACCTAAGAAGGAAAATACCTTCCATGGAGACTTTACCCAAAGGAGGAGATCAAAGAGACTTACCTCCACTCTTATTTGAAATACTTGAGGAAAAATCCTTGCAACCAAAGCTCTTTCTTCCCAAATATCAAGCATTCTTGAAAACTCCTCCCAAGCAAGCTTGTATCCTCCAAAACCAAAGAATGAAAGTGTAAAAATGAAAGAAAAACCTTATCCAAGAAGGAAAAGACCTTCCACTTGGCTATATATGATTTCTCAAGATTACAAATGGTTTTGAGTGATTCGTCTTGGCCTCCCATTGGCCAATGTCTTGTAATACCTTGTACATTCACTAGAAACATTAAATTAATCTAGAATAGATATATATCTAAAGAAATATGATTAAATATAATATTCACTTGTAATCTAGATCAATCATATATACAAATGGTTACTTATCATCCAAACCTAAATAAGGATAATGTCCCCACATGATTTTGTTAGAATATGTATATGAAAATCCAAAAACTAGTGCAAGGAATAGATATTATAAAACTAAAAATATAAATAATTTAAGCAATCAAAATATCATTACAAAGTTAGTCTCCAAGAGAGTAATGTAAATACTCATGAAGAAAAATATCATTGAGAGAGATCAAAAGCATGAAGCTACACATTCAATATAAAAGTGTATCAAAATAATCTAGGAGATCAAATATATATAGGTTAAATGAGAGGGAGGATGTGGAAAATATGACCAACGGGAGTAATATACCACAAGAATCCAAAAATAGAAAAGTGTAACTCTCATGGAAGATGTTGACACCTCACACTCCACTAACACTAATACTTACTTTATTAACCTAGGTAATCTTAAATGAAAGTGTAGGAAAAACCTATGCTAGGAAATAAAACCTATACTAATTGATTCAACCCAAAATGTACATGTCCATCATAATTATGATCCATAACAATCTCCCATAAACCTCTATTCTATTAAAACCATAATTTTAATATTTAATTCAAATCATATAAGGCTTTATTCCAACATAAAAACCATATTCCTACATCATTTATCATCCTATTTAAAATCATGCTTGAATCAAAACTTCTGAATTCTCATAAAAATAACCATAGTAGCAATTAGGGATCAAAATCATACTTGCAAGCATACATTGACCCATGA
>VDFB02373365.1:261796283-261808284 GCA_007258455.2 Sequoia sempervirens
AAGATCCTCAACCACAAAAAAGATGGTCCACAAGACCTTACACAACACAACAGAATTGTTTTGCAACCAAAAACTTTAGTAAAGCTTGAACTTTGCCAGGTGCTCTTACACCATTCTTCCCCTCTCTACCCAAACAACTAAGGAGAGGAAGGAGGGACCAATGTCAGGTCAATGCCAAGTTTCTTGAACTGATATTCCTATATCCAAGTGGCTTCTGATTCTGGCTTGTTCTTCCACTTGATAAGGTGCTCCATGTACACCTTATGTCTTGTAGCTTTCTGCACTCTTGACTGCAAGATCTTCTCTGCCTGAAGATTGTCTTGGTGAGGAAGGGCCACATTACTGATGTCCTTGAAGATTTCCTTGTTGTTCAAATCCTCATCATTGACTAATCCCTTGTACTTGATCAAATTAGCAACATTGAAAACTAGAGAGATGCCCAAGTCTGATGGTAATTCCACGTTATATGCATTCTTGCCATATTTGGCCAACACCTTGCATGGACCCACTCTTTTCATCTGTAACTTGGTTTCCATTCCTTTCTGTAATCTAGATTTATTGAGGTGGACCATAACATAGTCCCCAACTACAAATTGTACATCCTTCCTTGGCAAATCAACATTCTCCTTCAACTTTTGGGTTGCTGTTGCGACTGTTTGCTTGACCTGCTCATGAATCTCTTTCATGGTCTGACTGAAATACTCTACATGTCCACTCCTATTCTCCATAGATCCAAGGTCTCTAAGTTCACAAATGCCTCTTGGGTGCATCCCATACACAACCTCAAAAGGACTTTTCCCTATAGTTCTATTCGCACTGTCATTATAGGCATATTCAACTTGGGAAATCACCATATCCCATGTCTATCCATATTCTTTAGTCAAGCACCTCAGAAGATTACCTAGCACTCTGTTAACCACCTCTGTTTGACCATCAGTTTGAGGATGGTAAGCTGATCCAAAAGACAGGTTTGTATCCAATCTGCTCCAAAGAGTCTTCCAAAAATGACTCATGAACTTCACATCTCTGTCAGAAACAATGCTTAGAGGCAAGCCATGGATCCTAACAACTTGTTTGAAGAAAAGATGAGCTATATAGCTTGCATCATGAGTAGTTTTGCAGGGAATAAAATGACTCATCTTACTAAATCTGTCTACCACAACATAAACACTATCAAAACTAGTCTTGGTCTTAGGAAGACCTACCACAAAATGCATGCTCACACACTCCCATGGTCTGTTAGGAATGGGCAAGGATTAATACAAACTAGCATTGCTAGCTCCTCGCTTAGCTTTCATACACACAACACACTGTTCCACATACCTTCTAACATCTCTTACTAACTTAGGCCAGTAATAGAACCTTTGAACTAGCTCTAAAGTCTTATTTATGACAAAATTCCCACTAAGACTGCCATTATGCTTTCTTGAATCAGATTTTCCCTCATTGACCCTCTTGGAACACATAACTGATTACCCTTAAATAGCAGTCCATTTTGCAATGTATACTCAAAATATTGGCTATGAAAATGATTCTCAAAATTAGAGCATACCTTGTCAAAAAGTCTTCTTATCTTCACCATAGAGGTTCCTTTGAAACTCTCTAATCCAAATGCTCTTCGTACCAGATTCCCTCGTGATCACAAGATTCTTTTCTCATAATGTGACCAGAACCTTTATTCATTTGTCCCTTTTTGCTTGATAGTGAATGTGAAAGCTTGATGTATTCCATCCATTTCAAATGCCTATTACTTAACTTCTCTTGGGTGTTGATATATAACTGCTGGCCCGGTTATCAGAAAGACCAAACTCTTAAAGTAATGTGATAATGCCTCCACTTCCTAAGGGACTGCACTAAAGCATATAATTCTAGATCATAGGTGGAGTATTTTCTTGGTCAATGAAGCTTTTAACTAAAGAAGGCCATAGCCTACCTTCTTGACTAAGTACTCTACTACTACTCCACTTGTATCACACTTAATTGTGAACAACTTATCAAAACTAGGCACTAACAAAATGGGTTGAGTTTCCACTTCTTGTTTCAGTTTTTCAAACCCTTTATCAGCCTCTTGAGTCCATTTAAACTTTGTTTTTAGACCACCTTTGATAGTATCTAGGACTGGTGCACATATGCCACTAAAATTCCTTATGAATTTTCTATAGAATTGAGCTAAACCATGAAAACTTCTTACCTCTGTTGCTATGGTTGGTGTGGGCCAGTTTAGGATGGCTTCCACCTTGCTTGGATCCATCTTCAACATTCCTTGGGATACTACAAAGCCTAGATACACAAGCTCTTATTTGAAGAACTCACACTTCTAAAGGTTAATTTCCAATTGCTCTTCTTGCAACCTTTTAAGAACCATCTCCACATGCTTCAAATGTTCTTCTGCTGTCTTACTGAAAATCAGTATGTCATCAAGATAGACTACTACAAAGATCCCTGTGAAATCCTTACGCACCTCATTCATTAGTCTCATGAATGTGCTAGGGGCATTTGAGAGGCCAAATGGCATCACTTTCCACTCATATAAGCCATCATTTGTCTTAAAAGTTGTCTTCCACTCATCTCCATCCTTAATCCTGATTTGATGGTAGCCACTCTTGAGGTCCAACTTGGTGAAATAATGTGCTCCTCCAAGGCAATCCATTAAATCTTCTATTCTAGGAATAGGGAATCTATATCTGATTGTAATCCTATTGATTGCTCTAGAATCAGTACAAATTCTCCACTTACCTCCTTTCTTGGTTGCCAAAACCACTGGTACTGCACAAGGGTTGATGCTCTTTTGAATCAATCCTTGATCCAATAATTCTTGCACTTGCTTAGCTACCTCTAGGTTCTGCTCAGGTGTAACCTTGTATGCTGCTTTATTAGGCAATGAGGCTCTAGGTATGAAGTCAATTTGATGACTGATTGCTCTCTTTGGAGGTAAAGTTGCAGGTGTACCATCACTGACTATACTCTTGTATCTATCAAGCAATTTTTAGACTGCTTCTGGTAAGACTATCCTTTCAGCCTTGGCTTCTTCTTTAGACTACATTAAAACCACATACCTTCACCTCCTCCTTGATGTAGATTGCTAATAAACTTTTACCACTTCTCAACATGATGTTTGGTACCTTTGACTGTCCCTCATCTTCTTCTGTCAGGACTGCAGTTTGAAGGTTCTTCCATCCTTCTTGAATGAGATGGTGTTCTCTTTCCCATCATAAATGGAACTTTGTCATATTGCCAAGGTCTCCCAAGAGTAGATGGCATGCATCCATGGGTAATACATCACAAACCAACTTGTCCTTATAGCCTCCAATTGAAAATTACACCGTTACTTGCTCATTAACCAAAACACTCTGCCCTTTGTTCAGCCATGTGACCTTGTAGGGGTTATTGTGTGGTACCTTCTCCAATTTTAGCTTTGCTACTACCTCCTCTGAGATTATATTATCTATTGAGCCTGAGTCCACAATGACCTTTCATACTTTACCAAGTATCTTACATCTAACTCTGAAAAGAGCTCTTCTTTGCTTAGGTTCCTCTTTGACTGGTTGTCTGATCAAAACCCTGTTAAACATTAGATTCTCTCCTACCTCAGACTCTATATGACTAATCTCAGATGCTTTAGGACTCATGTTGTCCTCTTGTGCATAAGCCACTCTCTTTTCATTGCTAGAAGATGCTTTCTTCGAGCACCTATAAGCACGGTGACCTAGTTGACTATAGTGATAACACTTCATGTTTGTAAAATAAGAACTACTCATGCCTACTCCTCTTCCTCTGTTTGAACCTCCTTGAGGTCCTCTTCCTCTATTAAATCCTCCTCTTGAAGATGTTTCACCTCCATGCTCAGTGAGCTTAGATTCTCCTTGGCTTCTTTGATCATTACCTCTACCTTGGTAACCACCACACTGTCCTCTTTGATCTCTTCCTTTGCCTCTGCCCTTAGAAGACTGATCATGCTTCCTCTTGTTCCTTTCCTTAATATTTAAGGCCAACTGATAGCATTGGTGCACTGTCTTGGGACTTAGTAAAGCCATCTCTTCCTAGATGTTCAACTTCAACCCATTTAGGTATCTAGCCACTTTGAGGGTCTCATCCTCTATTACATTAGATCTCAAGCAAAGCTTTTGAAACTCTTCAGTATAAGTGTTTACATCCTGGTCTTTCTGCATTAGACTTTGTCTCTTCTTGTGAAGTTGGATCTCATAATCATCTGGCAAATAGGCTTCCTTTACCTTAGCAACCATTCCTTTCTAAGTTGATATGGGTTGTTTTCCTTCTTTTTCCATTTCAGTCTAAACAAACTTCCACCATGTCATGGATGATCCTCTCAACCTTGATTTAGAAACCTTCACCTTCTGTGCTTCAGTGATTCCATCACACTCAAAGTGATTCTCCATGCCTTCTATCCAATCCATGACCAAATCATGATCCATTTTTCCACTAAATAGTGGTATGCCCTCAAGTCCTTTTCTACTCAAGGCTTTCAATGCCTTCAAGAAAGGCTCCTCCTCCAAAATAGGGTTAGGTGTAGGGACCTTGTCCTCCTCTACAACCTCTTCTTCCTTTTGCACCTTTCCTTCCAACCTTGCATTGTTCAATGCTCTCTCAAGTTGCTCTATTCTTTCTTTTAACAACTTGTTGTCCTCCTCTTGTACTTCAACCATCTTGGCTAATTGTGCATTTGTCACCATGGTGGGAGTTTCACTTGACTCAACTTCTGACATATAAGCTACTTCCCCAAATCTTTTGCTCGCTCTGATACCAATCTGATAGGGACAGGGTTGGATCAAGACAATCACTGTCTCAATGCTCCAGGTCTCACCTTGATGAACCCCTTTGGTGTCACTCTCCACCACTTAACCTATAGGTCCTATGATATTTAGGCACCCTTGGTTCTTCTGGCCAACCTTGCTATCATTTACAATGCCTTAACCAAACAAATCTTGGTGCTCTTCCTCTCATTCACTCACTAGCGCTTACTCTTCCTAAAGACTAGTTGATCCTCCAAATGCTTCCCAACTTGATGCAGGGGTGTGAAAAGATTCCATGGCTTCAAAAACCATATTACAAAGGATCTTGATCAACCTCCATTCATCAGTTCTCCATCACACTCACAAAACCCTATTCTAGGGTTTAGGAAGGGCTACTAGCCTTGAGTGCCTTTTAGGCCTCCTCACCATAGAAAACATGTTAATACTCCTCTCCTTCAATAGATTATGTCAAACTCCCTTCTGACACCCTGGCTAAAATTCCAAGCTCTAAAATATTTTTAGGGTTTAGGACCCTCTCTGTCCGTACACAGGCATAACTCAAATTTCTCAAGAACTAGGGTTTTCTAGACCATTTTCTTGGTCTTTTGCTTTTTCCAACCTCCAAATGATCAAATAAGGACTCTGCCTTCTTTCCCAATCTTTGTGAAGGCTCCTGCAACCACTACACACTTTTCATTGTAAAGCATTCAGCACCCCTGCCACATTAGGACTATGCATTGACTATCTTTTCCAAGTCGGGCACTAATAGTCTCACCTAGGAAAAGACTTTGAGCATACTGCTTTTTCCCCTACAGACTCCTACTACTAACATATGTACAATAATGGAGTTTAGCCACATTCCCAACATTTCCATACTTCTTGGTACGGTGGGAGTGCAGTCTAAAACCCCATTTTATTCAATTTACCAGTCAAGATAGCAAATAAGGAAAAACATAGAATTTACAAAAATGGATGAATACAATGAACTAACTATCTAATGTGCCAAAATAATGCTTCAAAAGACTTCTCTACATGCTAATCAAACCAACCAGATTCCTTGTTCAACTCATCTAATTGCAGTTCCAGGAACAAGAACATAAAAACTAGAAAATTCACACAAAAATCACTATTTTTTTGTTATTCTCATGCAACTACAAAATGTTCCAAAATCTTCCAACCCTTCAAACAAGTCGAGAGCTCCCTTTTAAAAGGCTTGGAAATTGTTAGGTTTCCTTTTTCGAGCCTAAGAATGACCAAAAGATGAGTTTTGTAAAACATAGTGTGTTTTGCAACCTTGGTCTATTGTTTAGAAAACAACCACAAATAGGCTTCCAAAGCTTATTCAACTTTCACCACTTCTAACCTAAGGAGAAAAGATCCTCAACCACAAATAAGATGGTCCAAAAGACCTTACACAACACAACAAAATTGTTTTGCAACCAAAAACTTCAGTAAAGCTTGAACTTTGTCAGATGCTCCTACACCAGACATATTGGCTAAATCTGTAACCAGGCAAGATAATCTGAAAGTGTTAGATATAATTTTCAAGTGACTAGAAGAATACAAAGTCTGGCTAAATCCTAAGAAATGTGTCTTTTGTGTAACATTAGATAAACTCTTGGGCTACATAGTTTCTCAAAGAGGCATTGAGGTTGATCCAACAAAAGTCAAAGCCATCATAGACATGCCTCCTCCCAGAGGAATCAGTGAACTCAGAACTCTACAAGATAGGGTACAATCTATTTGGTGCTTCATAGCCCAATTGGCTAACAAGTGCCACCCATTGAACAAGCACAAAACAACCAAGAAGAAAAAGAAAGAGCTATATACTATATTAGTCAGACGTTGGTCAGATATGAGCTAAACTACACACCCATTGAACGAGCTTTCCTAGCCATGGTCTTTGCAGCACAAAAACTAAGGCACTACATGCTAAGCCATCAGATGCAACTAGTAGCAAAGATCGACCCCCTAAAATATTTGTTGAGCAGGGCAGCATTAATAGGACGTCTGGCAAAATGGGTCATGATTCTAAGTGAATATGATATTCAATATGTGGAAAGAAAGGCGATAAAAGGACAAGTCATTGCAGACCAACTAGCAGACACACCTTTACAAAGTGATCACCAGCTAGTGGCATATTTTCTAGATGAGTCGATATTCCATACGAAACCTAAGGCACCTTGGCGACTCTATTTTGACGGATCACACACAAATCATGGCTCGGGGGTAGGAATCTTGTTTATCACTCCTCAAGGAGACTCCATTCCTAAGTCTTTTCACATTGCCTTCCCATGCACAAACAATGTGGCAGAATATGAGGCATTGGTTATAGGACTAAGAATGGCAATAAAGTGGAAAATTAGAGCACATGTCTATGGGGATTCTTAGCTTGTCATCAACTAGGTTAATGATGACTATGACACAAAAGATGAGAAGTTGATGCCCTATAAGTGAATGGTTGATAGTTTCCAAAAATAATTTCATATGGTAACTTTTGAACAAGTTCCGAGAACACAAAACAAAGCAGTAGATGCAATGGCTACAATAGGCTCTCTCCTCGACATCCCACACAATCTACCATGGTTGGAGTTTCTCATAGAAAAATTAATGGTTCCTTCCTATAAAATTCTAAAGTTAGAAATGGTCTGTGAACTTGTTGGTCCCAATTCTCCCTGGTATCAAGACATTCACAATTACCTTAAGTCCCAAACCCTCCCCCCAACCTGTCCAATAACGAAAGGAAGTCCTTCATTTGAAAAGCCGCAAGATATGCCATCATCAGTGACACCCTTTACCGCCGAAGCTTTGACAACACCCTCCTTAGATGTCTCGACACTAATGAAGCGGGTACAACCTTACATGAAGTACATGACAGTATATGCGGATCTCATTCAAGTGGTCCTACTCTAGCCAAGAAGATAACGAGAATTGGGTGCTACTGGCCAACCATTGAAAAGGATGCACTAGAGTATGTCAAGACTTGTCACCAATGCGAGGTTCACAGTGATTTGATCCATGCTCCAATGCAGGAACTTCGGCCAATCACCTCTCCTTGGCCCTTCGCTCAATGGGGACTCAACCTCGTGGGTAAGATCCATCCAACCTCGTCCAACGGCCATAAATTCATTATCACCGCCACTAAGTATTTTACGAAGTGGATTGAAGCCATCCCATTGACATATATTACTAGAAACAAATATCCAAGTTCATCTTTAACTACATCATTCGGTTTGGTGATAACCTTCCAGTAATCCATCATCAATTTGCATAATGAAATCCATTCAAAACCAAGATGTTTCAGAGTTATGTGAGAAATTTCATATCCAACACCATTTTTCATCTCCGTATTACCCACAAGGAAATGGTCAAGCTAAGGCGTCAAATAAAACCATTATTAAAATCCTCAAAAATACTATCAATGACGCTGGCTGTGACTGGCATATACAACTCAACCTACTGGTTTACTAAACTAGCATTCGCGACACCTACGTGGATCCACTCCATTTTCCCTAGTCTTTGGTGTGTTGGATGCAATCTTCCCATTGAGTCGTACCCTTCTATGAGTTCTAAAGGGCTAAATCTAATGAACAAGAGTATAGACAATTGTGCCCTGCATGAAATGGAAATGAAGAAAGAAGAAAAATTCCTGAACCATCTGGCTACATATCGAACCATCTCTCATAGTTGCCACATGAGGGTCATGGTCGAAATTTAACATTGGTGACCTAGTCCCAATGAACCCTAAGAACCAAGCTAATAGAGAAAAGCCAGAAAGTTTGAACCAAACCGGTTATCCTTATGTAACATTCCCTCTTTGGTTCCGAGCCTACCGGGCCAAGTAAACTCTTAGAGGGAGAAACAATTGATAGATCCTATGAAATGCCTATATCTCTAGAAGTTCTATGCATAGCGCATCAAGAGATTGAGTCGAGAATGACAAAATACAAAAAAAAAATGATAAAAAAATGCTATTCTATGAAAACCTCGGCAAATGTGCATCTTGGAAACAATAAAAGATAAGAAAAGAGAAAAATGATTCATCCAATAGTGAAAACCTGGCAAATAGGCGCTTTGGACAAGTACCATGGTGAAAAACTGGCAAATAGGCACCATGTGTAATCAATCATTGCTCTGCCATCTATTATCACTTTGTCTACCTTGGCCTAGGATGAAAGACATTTCACGCCATTATCACACCAATTGACATGACATTATACCCTTCCTTTCATGGTTGATAAGCGATTGACATCAAGTCCTGACGACTGTCCATCTAGTAAACCAGCAGCATCCCGTCCATGTTCCTTAAAGTTGGCTAAGTCTTGGACCTGACTGGGGGAAATTTTTTTATCATGTAACCACAAGGATGTCAAGATATGGTTTTAGAAAACATGTATAAAAATTTTAAAAAGGACCCAAACATTGGCAAAAGTCCCAAAAAGACCTAAACATAGGCAAAAAAAGTCTTGAAAAAGAAGACCTAAACATTGGAAAAAGTCCTAAAAAAGATTCCAAAACATTGAAAAGTCCCCGAAAAGACCTAAACATTGGAAAATGTCCTGAAAAAAAGACCTAAACATTGGGAAATGCCCTAAAAAAAGACCTAAACATAGCAAAATGTCCTGAAAAAAAAAAAAGACAAAAACATAGCAAAAAGTCCTAGGAAATAGACAAAAACATCGCAAAATGCCCTAACGAAAGACATAAAATTTGAAAAATGTCTTGAAGAAAACCACCACAAAATGTCTAGCATAGAATCATCTCTGGTCAAAATTTGTCCTGTCAATCAGTCAAGTCTTTATCGTTTGTCCGAACTACATTATCTCTGCACATTTGCTACATAGGCAAGACTCAGTTTCAAGTCCCCGAGACATTAGGTCAGTCCTTTTATGTTTTTCAAAATAAAATCATGGCACAATCTTTGGTCATCAATACAAATTCATTGGTCATGTCGAACTACGAGTCTCTGAGTGTATGACATAGGCAAGGCCATCTATCAATGAGCCCCCGAGGCTGCACTAGGTCAATCCATTAGGGTCATGACATCACACTAGCACACATGTCAAAAAGTCTTCAAGACAACAAAAATATTTCCCAAACAAACAAAACTCATAAAGAAAATTATGACAATCATTTATCGTAGCATGACAATCTCATCGGCACATATCATTATGGCAATAGTGACATTTGGTCAGCATGAGTCAAACTCGGTCAAAACAAGTCAAATCACCATAACCTGTCAAACTGACAACCCCTGGTTAATCTTCGAATGTGTCCTTCTGAATGATAACCTCTATCATTCATGCCTTACGATGTGTCTTTCCTAGGCATCTTCATTGTCATTTGACATTTTGAGCAATCCTCTTGACATCTAAGGATCACTCCTCATGACATCAGTATTCTTTAGATGTGTCCTTCTGAAGAACCAACTCTATCATCTATGCCTTAGGATGTGTCCTTCCTAGGCATCGTCATCATTTTGAGGGACCCCTTTTGACTATTAAGGATCAAATCCTCTTGACGTCAACATTATTTAGGATGTGTCCTTCTTGAATTCAGCAATTCTCGACATTTTTCATCTAAGATCATCAAAAATTTAAACATTTTGGCATCTTGACATCAAAACAATGGATATCCAGACTCACTTGGCAAACATTTGACACTTGTCTTTTGGCTTTTTATCATGTTATTAGTTTTTCAGTGAGATCCCACTAGCAGGATTTAGAGAAGCAACAATGTATCATGACGATTAACACACATGACTACTAGTTTCTTAGTGAGGTCCTAATTCTGGGATTTAGAAAAATAATGAAGTATCATGATAAGGGCTCTATTTTGTTATATTTTTGGCAATCATGTCGCTAGTTTCTCAAGGATGTCCTGGAAACAAGATTTAGAGAAGCAATGATGTTTCATGATTTGTCTTTGTCTTTTTCTACTTGTGGTTGATTATGACAAAAAGATTGGGGCAATCACACTCCTAGTATGAGTCATGATCATCCTTGTCTGTGACTGCTGGTCTTATGTAATAGTACAACCTTGCAAACTTTGATCTATGTCATATCATGGTGTTTGTGGGCCATTACAATATTCTGCCCAATGATGATTAAGAGCAATAATATTAAAGTCCTATGGTAAAGCTTTGAAGGATTTGGTCTAGGAACTAACATGCATCTCCTTCGGTCTGGTCACCTTCTCTTCTTTGATCTGGTCATCTTCTCTTGTCAATCTGGTCATCTCCTCTCATCCATCTCACGATGGTATCCTATGACATTCAAAAACATAAGTGCATACATGATCATATAAACATTGCATTAGGTCCATACATACATCATCCATAGCATTTACATAATCACAAACATTGTAGTAACATAAGCATCAACATTGCACCCATTTAATAAATACATTATGCATATTATTATCATCATCATCTCATATAGGTAAGCACTACATTGTCATGGCATCATAATCATAAGCACACATCATAGGACATACATGGCATCATGAATTAAGCATCATACATAGGACATCACATCATATACATAAATCAAATAACATCACATAACACACATGTAGGCCACATCAAAACTGCATCATCATATAAATCCCATCTCAACAATGTACAATGTCACAGGATAGAGTCAACATATATCCCAAAAATGGAGCTCATAGGCTCAATAATATACATAATGTGTCATAATAAAAACCATGCCCCTACGGTAAACTCTCATCATCCCCTCGTGGTGAAGAATGTGGAGGTGGAAGCTCTGTCACTGGCACTAAAATCATAGGCAGACCTATAGCAACCTCTATCTATGCTACCAGTGGAACTGAGAATGAAGGTTTCATCTCCACGGTAACAAACATCTGTGATGTCACTGCTGCCTGAATTTGAGAAGTAGATGGATCTATAATTGGTGGTTGTCCCTATACTAACCTATGTACTGAACTAGTCGACCCATGACTATGGCTCGAATGGTGACTCGGGTGTGCCTGCATGAGTGGTGTGACCTATGCCCTGATGTGTGCCCTGTCAAGGTAGACCCTCTGATGCTGGTGTGACTCCTACTACCACTGGCACTGCTTGATATGTGGCCACTACCTATCCTTGTTTGTGACTGTGACAAGGTAGGATCCTGTCACTTAGGTAGCACTGCCTACTCATACAATGTCCTATACTGTCCCAATCTCGTGCTCATCCTAGCCAACTCGCAAGCCATATCCCTTGTAGGCCCTGTACATAACACTAC
>VDFB02373365.1:261811583-262022193 GCA_007258455.2 Sequoia sempervirens
TCTTGATTTTATCAAAATTGTTTTTCAGTCCATCTTTTATCTGATTTTTTGGAATCTCACAAATTAGGCAGTCTCTTATCTTCTTAATTTTGAAAATCTTTATTTTTGAAATTAATTATCTCATCTTTTCTCCACTGCCGATTTGATTTTCTCAGATAACATCTGGACCGCTCATTTAAGGATTTTGCCCTAACCCTAATTAGGGATGGTCAGATTTAATCTTGTCCTCTAGTTTTAGGTTTTTGTCAAGAGTCGATCTCATCCAGCCATTCAAAATTACATTTTCTATAAAATGACAATTTTGTTCATAATTTAGTTACCACCACTTCATTATTTTAGGCATTATTGTCATTTATCATAGTCATTATCATTTATCATTTATCATAGGAATAGGCATAATTTTACTTAAATCCTTCAAAAATTGCATAGGACAATGGCATAGTCAAATTGCTCACACACTCGATCTGAGGGCATCAATTATACGCTGCAAATTAGGTGTTATGGAGGTGAATCAAGGAAGCTTCAACGAGAAATCTGGTATAATCATTCTTGTTTAGTTTTCATTGTGCTTCATATCTCTTTGGGTTTTATTATTATTGATTTAATCATTTGCTAACCTTAACTTTAGAAATTTACCCATTGATACAAATGCATTATCCTGTACCATGGTCTTTTACATCTCTGTATCTTCGTTATTCTAAAAATTGTATTTTTGTAGCTTCAAAAGTTGTTCTATTGATGTTGTTTAATTCTGCCCCAAATCCTTGCATTACATCAACTATCAATGCATATGGTTTGATCTGCTTCTTAATATTTATGAGCTAGGCTCAACCCTTGTAGGAGCCACATTTCACACCACTCATGACACTATCTTTTGATTAAAATGATCAGATTGTACTGTAGATGTTCCTGCACACTACACAAACATGTTAGCAAAATAATCGAAGCTGAAAGCTTCCATTGAACTTCGTGCTCCTTGATTGTTAGCCCTTGGAACTCAATCATCTGGTGAATGCCTGATCGAATGTATGTTATATTTCTACTCGTAATGTAGGCATAGGATAGGATATGATTTTTCATTACTTAGAGACCATCTCTAATACCATTTTTCATTGTTCTTGCAGATACTTTTGAAGCTTGGAGCTGGATCAATTCGAAAGCACAAAACAACAACTGAAGACTTCAACGTGAAGACGATTCATCATTCCAGGCAATGACGAATCACCCTCTATCTTATGCTCATATTATTTTTAGTTGTATAGTTTACATTCTTTTCTTGTATCCATTATTTGATTATGAAAAACAAATTAGTTACTCCCACGGCTTGTGCGGGACTTCAGTCTTTCCAATATGAATAAAAAAGCATTCTTTTATGAAAATTTATGAGTTCTATGACAAACATTTGCATAATCAAATTTTTAAATTCAATGAATACTTTTAGCAGAAATTTTTCACCTTTCTATGATGAATGCAATTTAGCTCCACCTATTTTGAGTTGTAGCTAAAAATAGGTAATAGTTTCATTTTATGTGCTCCCTTTATCAAGGGTTTGGTTTCTTATTTTGTTCTTATCTTTATCTTTTTAATTTTAATTTTGGCCTAATTGACCTACTAACCTCTAGCTCTCTCAAACTCACTTATTTATACATGCAAGTTTGGTACAATATTATTTCACTCTATCTCTCTTGTGCTTTCTTATCATCCTAATGATGGATCATGAATTATGATCTGAAACATTCATATAAAAAATTGACATAGTTTCAATCCAGAAATAGCTCACTTAATATTTATCATGGACTATGGAAACTTGATGCTTTTAATCGATATCCTTCATGGAGGGAACTTTTCTTCAAATCCAAGCAACTTGAGAAGTTGAGAAGAAGCTTTCAAAGAAGTTAGCAGACTTGGCATTTTTAAAAAAGTGTCATGAATCCAAGGTTTTACCATCCTTCCTTTCCATCATCCATCATCTGGCCAATACTAGATGGGTGGAAACCACATAAATGGTTTACACTTTTTGAAGAGGAAGGAAATTTGAGAAGGCATAATATTATGGAAAAAAATTGGTTTTAGGGGTTCGCATGAACCTACATGTTCGACCGAACCATAAAGGGGTTCGACCGAACTAGGGTTCGAGCAAACCCATTAACTATTGGGCCCACATTTCTCGCCCAAAAAACAAAGGAAATGTGCATATTAGGGGGGGTTCGCATGAACCAGGGTTCGAATGAACCCGGGTTCGCTAGAACCCCCCTGGTTCTAGCAAACCCCCTTTTTCCCTAATTTTTTAATTTGTACACACAAAAAACCTAAAATTTTACGCTTTCAAGCTCCGGTTGGGGATGAAAGTGGGGGAATATTTAGAAACCAAACTTGGAATCGAGTAGCCTTCAGAACGAGCTATCCAATGAATATAATTTTAGTATGTTTTGGTTTATTATCTATCTATTTTTAAGTTTTAATCAAATATAGGTTTTCATGAAAACAAAAATCTCTGATACGCACCAAAATTGGAAAGATGAAGATTATAAAAAATTTAAAAATATGGAGTGCACCAGATATTGAAGTCCTTGATCAACAAAAAAAAAGAAAATTTTGATACATATAGTAAAAAGTTATCGTTATCACGGTCGCTAAAGTCTGAATACCATTTGTTGACTTTGAAACTTGATTAAAAGAAAAAATATTTAATAAAAACTATCTAACCAAGTGGAAGCACTGAATATCGAGTTAGAAATCTAAATTTGAGAATTGGAATTTTATCTTTCATGGAAAAAGTTATCGTTATACTGATTGTGCGTCACTTTTTAAAATGCTATTTTTTGAAAAAACCGAATTTTTGTGGGAGATGGAAAAGAAGTGCAATCTGATTCCAAAAAATTGAAAAATATTTTAGAATCTCTGAGACAAAATGTGACAAGACTCTAGTTTACATCATCTCCAAATTCCTTACGGTTTTAGTCGCTATAGGTGCCGAATGTGGAGATTGTGTTAAAAAATATAGGTGTCAGTTAGGCCAAAAGTGTAAGCCACTATTGTGGGATCACCTTAGATGCAAATCATTTTCTACTATACAAGTCTATCGTTACTCTAATTTGTGATTAAATATACTAGGGCCTCCATTAATCAAATCTCTTCTAGGATTTTTTTTTTTGCATTTAGAGTTGGCTTCGTCCCTTTGGCCAGATCTTTAAATTTTGCTCAATGCTTCTTCACAAGTGAGGACCTCTGGTATCAAAGTCAACTATGAAATGAGACAAAAAAATAAATTCATTGCTCTGATCGACGGGAAGAATCCTAGGGTTACTTGGTGAAATCGTGGTGTTTCTTCCCTTCCCCTGCCATCTTCTTTTGAATCTCCTCCTACCTCTCCTCATTCCAGTCAGATCTCTCTTCCTTTCCTGCCATCCCTTACCCCCTCTTTTTGGCTTTCTTTCTTTGATGCACAAATTTCCTTTCACTCTTTAGCCTATCCCTCTTGTTAAAAAGGCACATGACAACTAAGAGGGGGCGTGAATAAGTTGTCACTAAAATTAAACTCAAAACTTCAACACTTATTAACTTCACAATCACACTATTATGTTATTAAGTATTAATATGAAATGTAGATAACATAAAGTAAAATCAACATAATAAACACCATATTTTTACATGACAAACCCAATGACAGAAAAACCATGGTGAGGATTAACTCACAATATAAAGAGATTGCAAAACTGGAAACAAAGGCTCACTACCCAGAAGAGGACTCAATGTCTAGATACATTTAAGCTTACTACCTATAGAAAGGAACCATTGTCTAGATACAAAAGCTCACTGCTTACAAGGAGGCTCACTGCCTACAAAAATATTTACAAAAAAAAATAGGGTTTTATAGCCAAAATGAACTAAATAAGTGCACCTAACTAGTGTCGATGTAGTTTCGGTGATGCTCAATAAATAGACTTAACACACCTCATCATTTTTGCTTTTCTTCACTTTCACATCCACTACTGCCTCATTGATTACTCAAAATATTCAAAAATTGTTCAACATATATATACTCAATCTATCCACAAGCATCAATTAGGGCGGCCTAATTAGATGCAGTTCCTTGTTTACAAAAAACACCAACCTGTCGGCTTCAAGCATTCACAAAATATTCCCAAATAGCAATTAAAATGCTCAATTGGCTACATCATGTCAGAATAGACCTAATTTAGGTCACACATATATCCGCATGAAAAAATTAATTCACCATATTACAACTAGTCCAAGAAGTTGGCTAGAAATAGAGTTCATTGCAAAAAGCAATCAACAAAATAATGCCAATACACCGTATGAGCATCAGAGCACAAGAAATTCTAAACATACATGCCTTCAACAATCATAAACTATTTCCCAAAACCACACGCATCAACTACCAACTCCAGAGGATTGTGTACTAGAATACCGAAGAGTGCAGCTTGAATACCGATCCAAATACCGAACCAAAATACTGGATCAACCACTATTATTTAAGCTTGCAATCACAACATGGTGACATCAATTACAACACAAAACTGTAGAGATGATTATTCTTCTTCATTCTTCCAACAATATCCCCCTTTTTCATTGATGGTAACATGTTCCAATTTTTTTCAAAAACACAACATTAGCATAACTCTCTCCCCTATATCTTATACTCAGGTGATCCCATAAACTAGTTTGCAATTTTTGGGAGATTCTGATTTTTGCTAAAATCACATATTTTTAGAAAATATAATGATTTAAGCCTTAAAAGGTTTCATTTAAAGCATTCCAATTAAAGAGGGTTTGATCAAACTACCTTAGATCAAACCCCCTTGGATAGAACCCTACTATTTTTAAACCATACCTATAACAGAGTCTCCTTTACACCTATCAAAATGTTGATAAAAAACTACCTTTCATTTACCTTTTCCAAGATCAAATGAATTCATTTAAAATTTATTTTTTGTAAATGTCTTAGTAATTGTATAAAGCTTTTCCTAAAAATTATAATTTTAAATAGAATTTACATTTTATTATTATTATATTATTTTTATTTTCTTGTGAGATGTGGGTTTGCCAAAGTCGGCTCTACGTGCAGCACGTATTGGAAAATGAAGTTATCCGAAACAATTTTGAAAATGTGATTACGCAAATGTTGAAGTCCTTAATCCAACAAAAATTTGATATATACAAAAAGTTGTGGTATATAGTCCGCCAATGTCCCGAGATTATGAGTGGTTTGACTTAAAACTTGATTAAGAAAAAATATTCAATGAAACACTATGAGGCAATTGTAAGCATTAAGATATCCACGGTTAAAATCTCTAAATTCAAAAATTATCGCTGTGGAAAAAATATTTGTTATCACGGTGAAGCGTCACTCCTTAAAAGTGGTCATTTCTTGAAAAAAACTAGTTCCGAAGGAGATGGAAAAAAGAATTAAAATCTGTTCAAAAAAATTGAAAAAATATATTTAAAATGCAAACAAAATGTCACAAATCACTAGTTTGCATCATCTTCAAATTTCTCATGGTTTAGCCGCTATAGGTGCCCAAAAGTGAAGATTTAGTTAGAAAAAATCAATTCAGTGTCCAATTTGGCCAAAAATTGTAAACCAGTATTATGGGATCACCCACTCTAACTCTTTCCATAACTCTCTCCCCATTTTACATCAATGGAAAAGGGTGACCAAAAAGGTAGGATATGTATAATGACTTTGTATATACACAAAAATTCGAACTTCCCATTTATTCAAACATTCAAACAAGAATGACATATTTTACATGAAAGATTTTCTTATACCTCTCTCTTAAGATCAGAAGAACTCTTTTCCACGCAAGCACAACCAAATTCATTCTTTCACTCATACTTTCCAACAAAGATAGTTGCGTAAAGGAGGATGTCTAATCAGAAGACAGACACAGTTGCTCACAATTTTCTGCATCAGAGAGAATTCCAGAGAGATGATCTAACCGGACCTCAACAACTTGCTTAACCAACCAAAAGGTTCTAACCATATCTTCTCTTTTCCTCTAAGTAGTCAGTAATTCTACTTGTAATTCTCCACCCTTATTCTCTGTTTTCCATCCATGTCTTTGAAGTAATCAAAGTTCTTTCCAATACTATTCATCTTAGCTTCAATAGCTTCAATTCTACTTTTGAAATTATCAATAGTTGTCGGCCACCAGAGACAATACATGTAAATGTTAGATATTTCTTTGATGCGTTCTTTTGTATCATTCATGTGTTTAGATAGCACTTGCTTTTCTTTGTTACACATTATTTCAAGCATAGCTTTAAACTTATGTCCTTCAAATCCTTCCAGCAATGTTCTCTCTTCAATAATCTCTACTAGATCATCTGGTAAAGAATCTGACACATCTGAAATTGAAATATCCTTATTCAACAAATAATCAACTAGCACATCATCAATTTTAAGTTTCTCAACTAGAGAGCATACATTCTAATTTCACCAATCTTCTTCATATCACCCTTGTCCAACATCATCTATATATATTCTTGATCAGATCCAGAAAAATATTCTTCTTCTCTTCTGAGACATTTGTTGCAATAGTTTTTCTCTTTTTCAGTTCTAGAGGGGACTCACCAATAATAACTTCCAACTCTCTCTTACTAGAGGATGAACCCACTTTAAATTGACTCAATGCTGACATACCAGAGCATAGCTTTTTTTTAAGGATGTGAAATATGATTTGCACACACTTACATTATCCGCCAATGATTCTAGGTATTTGTAGACTTGTTTCCCAATAGGAATACCAAATTCCCACACAACATTTTCTCTTCCTAGTAGGGAGTTCAAAAAGTAAAGAGCCAAGCACACAAGCAAAGATCCAGACCGAAAGAGATAACCCTCAACCAATGAAATTTGGGAATTCTCAGCCAAATTTTCAAGCAATAGGCTAATCAAACTGCATTTTTTCCTTAGCCATCATATGTGCAATATATACAACAATAGCCAAAGTTGAGCCTTCACGGTTTCTGAAATAGATTTTGTAAGAAATGGTGTACACAAAATACCTTACAGTGGAATCCGCAAGAGTGTTTATCAAAAGAGCTTGAGGGTCTTTATCAATGCCAGTAAGTTCCTCCACATCTTTGTATTTCATGGTTTTCCTTCTAGGGATATCGCCAATACTTTATAAACTAGTAATCGCTTCGATCACTTCCTTTGTGATTAGGTAGGGTTTGTCCAACACAATGCTTCCATTCTTGAATCAATTCAACAAGAACAAAATGAATTATTTATCAGAAAACCAATGAAATTCTCCCCACAAATCCATAACTAGGGTTTTTATGCTTTGTAATTCATTTTCCTTCAGCCCTATTTCCATTTCCTTCAACTTCCTATGATCAAATTCTTCCAATTCAACTCCTTTTACCTTCAATGAAATGTTGCCACTCGATCCTCTGTCCATCACCATGCTTAACTTTCTTAATTAAGGTATTGTTCGGTCAAGACTTCTTCTCTTTTCCTTCACAAACTGAGAAATAATTCCAAAGTATCCATAATAATTCCTTCAAGTTACTTTAGAAAAGCTTTAGATTGCTTTGAGATCACTCCAAGACACCTTTCAAACTCTTCAAGTGATCAACTAATTAAAAAGTCTTATAGATTTTAGCTTATACACCATCAATTCACCCTAATTCACATTAAATGCTATAGACAACAAAAATCTCCTAAAAACATTCTTCTCAACACAAAAAAACCCTAATTCAGTCCACAAATCAGTATGCCAACATGTTTTCTTCTGGTTCCTTTTCCAAAACCTCTTATCATTCATTCTTCACATTTTATCCTCATTCTAGCCTCTGACATGCCATCCATCTAGGGGGTTTTTATGGTTTTCTGATAATGCTCCCCCTAAGACCATGCTAGGTCTAATTCTTGGAGGAATTGTCTGTACCGGATGAGACCACAAACACAACAACAATTTTAGGTTCTTCTTCTTTCTTTTTCCATATCTTATTCACCTCCTGCTTAATCTCTTCTTTGTTGATCTTCTTTACCAGATCATTCTTCTCTATTGGAGCATACTGATTTCCCATCTTACTTTTGCAAACCTTTGAGATATATCTAGGTTTGTTACAATTATAGCAGACAATACTTTTTTGTTTGTTCTAACCTTCATTACCTCTCAATATGCATTGATTTTCTTTATGTCCAAATTTTTTACAGGTAACGCAGTAGCCATTAAAAGATTGATTCTTTCTACCTCCATTAAACCTATTCATCATCACCTAACTAATCATTCTCACCTGAGATCTTTGTTCAATAGCTTTATGTCCAACCTTCTTGCATGAAAAAATTGTCCAAAGAAAGAACCAGGAAACTAATTCATCCTTCTCCTGCATTATGTTTCCTTGTTTCCATATTTATTGTAGGAAAAACAAATTCCATTGAAAGAGGGATACCTTTGTGCATTAGGCTATCTCATAAGTGGTCTCCTTGCAAATTTCTTGAATTTCTTTTCTACTTCCCTTCGTCTTGATTCTTTTTTGTTAGAGTAATAAGTTATTTCACTTAATTAATTTAATCATATTGGTTAATTAATTCACTTATCAATTTTTACTCAGATAAACTTAGGCACTAATAATTAATTATTAAGTGTGCACACTAGGGTTTCCTTTCAATGTTTGATCTCCTTTCTTAAGGATTGATCTCATTGTAATTATTCATTCTCTTAATGCATTTTTATCTTGAGGCTTGCAAAGCATCTTTGTTGTTATGGATATCTTTCTTTGTGACAATTTATTGCTTACAGGTGCTCACTGGGGTCTATGAGGTTGGTTTTTCAACTTCTAAATGGTATCATAGCTTCAAATCTAAAACTACCTATTCATCTTTTGAAGGATATTTCCTTATAATGATTTTTAAGTGCAAGGGTTTCAAGCCAGGCATCATTTTTGCAACATCTGGCAGTAGCTTTTTTTTTTGGGCATTTTTGGGAAAAATAAAGGTCACCATCACATTCACAACACCCAAAAACCCTAAGATCGCTTGTTGTTTTGCTCAAATCCAAGCAATTACAACAAAAGGAAAAAAAATTGAAGCATGCAGATCCATACAAATCTGAGCACCTCATTTTGCATGCACAGGTACAAGTGCATCATTCTAGTTTTTTAATAAAAAAATTAGCCATCAATCAAAAATATATATATAAATTGCAAGCCTTTAATTTTTTCCCTGCACATTCAGAGTTTTTTTTGAAAATTTCACAAATAAACAAACTCAAAAAGTTTTAAAAAATCAAGGGTATGACGTACCTTAACTACAACAGAAGTGGTCAAATCTAGGACTGTCGGTGGCCTTGAAAGCCCTGTCTTCAGCTTTTAAAATGGATACTAATAAATTTTCCAGGTTCTCCCTCCAATCCGGTGCATGCACACATCCAGGCGGCATCAAATTCAAGGTGACGAAATCTTGGAGATTCCACCGAATACTCCATGCATGCAAAGCTATACTGGCGATCAAGATATTTTTCTAGAACGGGATTTTTTTTCCATGCGACGGCCGTAAAATTTAATGGTGGGTTTTTCTGATGTCATCATGGCATCATGCTGACGTCATCCATAAGACAGATCTCAAGCCCCTATCCTGACCCCAATTTTCCCTAAAGGAGCAATTTTTTTCTTTTTGGCGTACTTGGGCATACAGTGTCAAAATTGGGAAAACGAATAGGCATTGGAAATTTGGTTTCAGGGACTATCCAATGGTGTAGGTTTTATTTTTTTATTTTTCCATTTTGATGCCTTTTTCACTTGTCAAAGTCAGAAGTTTCTATTTTCACTCCAGGAGGCATAACTTTTGTGTTTGGACTCCATTTTTCGCCATTCTCACGGCATTGGAAAGTTGAATCCATCCTCTACACAAATCTCAAACCTAATTTTTCTAGAATTTTTACTATCTAATTTTTTTCAGATCTCATCTTTTTCTTTCTTGGTTATTTTCTTGGGAAACGTGTTATTCAGGCTATTTTTTTGAGATCAAATTTTTTTTTTTTGTATTAAGAGAATATATTGATGTTTTCATCATGGATTCACATAATATTGTATCCCTTACTCCATTCAATTACTTTTGTTGGAAAAAATAAATGGAGATTCATTTGATGCACCAAGCGTACAGAAGTTAAACCTACAAGTGCTACTAAAAAGAGAAAGTGGTTTAATAGGTGTGATGAGGCTTTTGGTACTTTATGTCTGTCTATTTCTCTTGATCTTCTTTTTCATGTTGATTCTTGCACTACACCCCATCATATTTGGGCTTCATTGGATTTTTTGTTTGGGAAGCAAGATACTATGAGAGGATTTCAGCTGGAGAATGAGCTTATTAGCTTAAATCCTAGGGATTTTGACAACATCCAAGATTTTTTCACTAAACTCAAGTCTCTTAGATTGCAGTTGACATAGTGTGGTATTGAGAAGCAAGACTCTCAGTTGATATTGTCCATTCTTTCTAAGCTTGGACCCGATTATTTAGTTTTTGTATCTACCTTTTATGCCACTAGGGATGCTCTTGGTACTAGGTTCAATATTCCTTCCCTTGATGGTTTTTCTTCTTCTCTCACTTAGGAGCAAGCCAAGTTGGCTAGCATGGGAAAGTTGAAACCTTCTACATCACAAGAACTTATTACATCACAGGAGCCCAAAGATCAAAAGGCTTCTATAGGCAAAGGCAAGAAATAGAAACAAAAGGATTCCAAATCTCATGAGCAAAAAAATGAGTCCTCATATTCCTCCTCCTCTTCTAAGGGGAAATCATCTAAGAAGGAGAAGGTTACATATGCATATTGCAAGAGAGAAGGACATGCAAAACATAGTTTCTATAAGAAGGATATTGATGACCTGAAGCATCTTCTTTAGAAACATTAGATTAATTTTCCTTCTTGGATGTCTGCATCATCTCCTTCCCCTCATTCTTCTTCTTCAGAGCAGCATGGAAGGGGCACAGCTGGTTTAATTACTTCATTAGATATGAAGGGGCATGCTCTTTGTACTTATTTAGGTCTTGGATCAGGGAGATGGCTTCTAGATTCAGGAGCATCTCATCATATGGCATCTTCACAGTCTATGTTCACTTCCTTTGAGCCTTGCACTGTCTCCTATTTTGATGGGAAACAATACATACATGAGTGTTACAGGGAAGTGGTCTATTATTTTTTGGAACAACACTTTTTAGGATGTCTTGTGTGTTCCTCATTTGACAAAGAACCTTCTTTCCATATATCAGATCACACATGGAGGCAATGGGAGATCTATGGATTTCACACCTAATTCAGTTATCATCAGAGACTTGGAGAGTAGAGTGGTTATTGCTACTGGGGTGGTGGATCACTCATCTCGGTTGTATTCCTTTTCATATTTTTCTACTGATGGTGCTTCTATTCCTACAACTGTTCATCACACTTCTAGTGTGAATCATCATTTAGAGGAGACATTTGGATTCTTGAAAATTGGTGTTCTCAATTTGGATCCTATTCTTGAGCCATCCATTCCATCTCCTCCACCTACTATTGTAGTTATTGATTCTTATATGGCTACAAATATGATTTCTTTTGTTTCAGTGCAACAGGGCCTAGTTGATCATTCATCTTTGAAGGTTTCTCTTCAGTCTTCACCTACTTTGACTTCTTCACTGGTTGAGGTCACACCTACTTTTGTGGAGACATCTTGGAATACACCTAATTTACCTTCAGGGATTGCATTCATGGGGCTTCTTCCCTCTCAATTCTTTTAGGAGATGTGGTTTCTTTAGTCTTTTTGGAGCTACTTCATTCTGGGGGGGCTATGTGGTCTCTTTCTTCCTCTCTTCATATTGTTTTTTGAAAGAGGGATACCTTTGTGCATTAGGCTGTCTCATAGGCGATCTCCTTGCAAATTTCTTGAATTTATTTTCTACTTCCCTTTGTCCTGAGTCTTTTGATTGTCCTTTGAAATTTTACCTACATCATTTCCCAAGCTATCTTTGTCTTTACTTGGTTTCTATCCTGAAATTAGTTCTCAAAGCTTATTGAAGCTAGATCTGAAATTATTCTCATAGTTTTATTCCTTCTCTAGTTCTACTCTCAAGTTTACTACCTCCTATTCATGTTTAGAGCATTCATTAGATTTTTTTTGTACCATTGTATTTAGACATTCTTCAATTCTCTTCTTTTCTTCTACAAGCACTTTAAGTCCAATTATCTTGTGTTTCAGCTGCTCACTCACTTCTCTATATCTTTCCTTGAATTTATTTAATTGTTCTTTCAGCTTCTAGACACATTCATTTCCATCATAAAGATTCTCTTTTAGATCTCTATTTTCATTTTCAACTTTTTCAAGATCCTCAAGAGCATTTTGGAGTTCTTCTTTATCATTCATTTGATCAACCTTCAGGATCTTCCTTAAGTAGTTAAGCTCTACACCAAGGAACCACAACTTTGATACCAATTGTTAAAAAGGAACAAGACAACTGAGAGGGGGTAGTGAATCAGTTGTCACTAAAATTAAACTCAAAACTTCAACACTTATTAACTTCACAATCACACTATTTTTTTATTGAGTATGAATATGAAATGCAAATAATAGAAAGTAAAATCAACACAATGAACACAATATTTTTACGTGGAAAAACCAATGAGGGAAAAACCACAGTGAGGATTAACTCACAATATAAAGAGATTGTAAAACTAGAAACAAAGGCTCGCTGTCTAGAAGAGGACTCACTGTCTAGATACAAAGGATCACTACCTATAGAAAGGACTCACTGTCCAGATACAAAATCTCACTGCTTACAAGGAGGTTGACTACCTACAAAAATATTTACAAAACAAAATTGGGCTTTATAGCAAAAATGAACTGAAAAAGTGCACCTAACTAGTGTTGATGCAGTTTTGGTGATGCTCAATAAACAGACATAACACACTTCATCATTTTCACTTTTCTTCACTTTCGCATCCACTATTTCCTTATTGATTACTCATAATCTTCAAAAAATATTCAACATATATATACTCGATCTATCTGCAAGCATCAATTAGGTTGGCCTAATTAGATGAATTCCCTTGTTTTCAAAAAATACCAACCTATCAGCTTCAAGCATTCAAAAAATCTTCCCAAATAGCAATTCAAATGCTCAATATGCTACATCATGTCAACATGGACCTAAGTTAGGTCACACATATATCCACATAACAAAATTAATTCACCATATTATGACTAGTCGAAGAAGTTGGCCAAAAATAAAATTCATTGCAAAAAACAATCAACAGAATAATGCCAATACATCGTACGAGTACCAGAGCATGAGAAATTATGAACATACATTCCTTCAGTAATCATAAACTATTTCCCAAAACCACAAGCAACAACTACCAATTGCAGAGGATTGTGGACTAGAATACCGAAGAGTGCAGCTTGAATACCAGTCTAGATACCAAACAAAATATCAGATCAACCACTGTGACTTAAGCTTACAATCACAACATGGTGGCATCAATTACAACACAAAACTGTAGAGATGACCATTATTCTTCATTCTTCCAACACCTCTGCATCCTTGAATCTCACACATCCAACCCTAGTTGGCTATCCTTCACACAACCACATTTCCCCTATTCCTTCCTCACACAACTCTAAGTTGGTTCTCCCCCCACTCTCCTCTCAAACCAGCATCAAGGAGATTGACATGTGTGCCTCTCAAACCAACAAATTGGAGATAGACATTGGGGCCTCTCAAACTAGCAATAGGGAGATGGATGTTGTGAATTTGGCTCCCATCAATGACAACTAGCTTTTTTATTGAAAGGATCCTTAGTTTGTTGTTCCATGTACGCCACCCTAACCTAACCCTTTGGTTTCCATTGGCTTATATTCATGGGATGCTATTAATTTATCTCGTAGAAATTCTATAACTTTTCTTCCTAGAGTAGGCTCCTTCAAGTTGGTAGCTAATATTGACCTTAGTCACTTTAGTTCTCTACCTAACCTATCTCAAGCTTCCAAAAAATCCTCTCTATCTTCCTTGGATCATGTTTTAGATTGTTTTTCCATGGGTGACCTAGATTCCAACTCATCCTCATCCCTCTTGTGCAATAACTACTTATCACAGGTAGCTCTAAATCTCTTTCCCTCAAACATTGTATCCCTAACCTCATCCTCGGTGCCACCCCATGTCCCTTTTGTCTCAGTAGTCAGCTCCAAGGTAGAATCTAGTTCCCACCCATCAATTCATGACTGGGAAAACAGGTTGTTCATTAACCTCTCACATATTCATTTGGACCCCCTGGTTGATAATTTTCTCAAGCAAGGCCTCAGGTTTCCTATCATGCCTCACTTTATTCTTGTGACTGATTTTCTCATTGAAATTGAGAAGGCCCTTCGGTCACTCCCTAAAAGTGTTGCTAAAGAGGTTAGACAAGACTATGTTGTGGCCTTGAGACATGCCAAGCCCCCTAAGTGCAACATGACCAAAGTTGAACTCCTTGCCTTGAAAATATTAATGAATAATAATGATCTTGTCATTTCCAAGGTAGAAAAAGGTAATGCCACAATGATCATGGAAAAATGTGACTACATTTCATAGATGTAGGGCCTTCTATCTGATATCAATAGCTACAAAATTCTTGATTCTAATCCCATCTCCAAATTAATTAAAAAAGGTTAGATTTGTGATTGCCAATTCACCTTTTGATGATGCCACAAAAAAGTGTCTTTATTCCTCTAAAGTGGTCACCCCTCAAATCTATGGGGTACCCAAAATCCACAAAGCTAGCATTAAGCTTAGACCCATAGTGGATACCATTAATTCCCCTATCTATAAGTTGGCCTCTCATCTTGCCAAACTCATTTCCCCCCTAATTGGTAATTCTAGCTCATTCATCAAGAACTCTTCTCATTTTGTGGACTTCATCAAAGATAATAAGTTAGACAAAAATGACCTTTTGGTGATCTTTGATGTGGTTTCCCTAGATTTACCAAAGTCCCTATCCATGACTCCATAGAGCTCATCAGGAAAAAGACCAGTATTAAAATTTCCTCCTTAGTCAAGCTTTGTCTTAAATCCATCTGCTTCTCTTTCCAAGGTGTTATTTTTGAACAAGTTGATGGAGTTGCTATGGGTTCTCCTCTTTCTCCCATTGTATCCAACTTGTTCATCGAACATTTTGAAGAAGTCGCCCTCCATTCCTTTCCCCTCAAACCTAAGTGGTGGAAATGCTACGTGGATGATACCAACATATGTTGGTCTCATGGCCTTGATAAAATTGAGGAATTCTACTCTCACTTAAACATCATATCCTCTTGCATTTTCTTTACCAAAGAAACTAAATTAGCTAACCAGCTTCCCTCATTGGATTTCCTTCTCATCAAAAATGAAGATGGTTCCCTTTCTCAAATGGTCTTTCATAAGTATAACCACACTCACCTTTACTTTCACTCTTCCTCTCATCATCACCCAACCCAAAAGGTAGGAGTTCTCAAAACTCTAGCTTCCAAAGCTTTCACAATTTGTGATGAAGACCACATTGACCAAGAGATATCCTACCTTACCCATGTTTTCTCTCTAAGTGTGTATAGAAGAAAGAAAATCAACCATGCTATCAATCAAGCTAGAATGAGGTTTTCCTGCCAACCTCAGTCCTCTCACCCTCCCCCCTCCCTTTGGCCACCCTCCCCTATGTTGAGGGTATCTCCAAAAAATTGCTAAAATCCTCCTAAAAAATGGTTTATTTTACACTTTCAAGCCCCTATCCTCTTTAAAAAAATTCTTACCTTCTCCTACGGACCCTTTGGATGATTTCCTTACCTCAGGTGTGTACAAAGTGTCATGTTCATGTGGAGCCACTTACATTGGGGAAACTAATTGCTTAGTCAACACAAGAATCAAAGAACATTGTGCTGACATTAGGCATGTGAAACTCTCTAAATCTTCCCTAGCCAAGCATTCGTCCAAGACCAAACATCACATTTCCTTAGAAGATACTAAAATTATTTTCAAAGAAGACAACTACTTCAAGAGGAAGCTGAAAGAAGCTATTGAAATCAATAATACCCCTCTAACCTTAACCAATATGGGGGTTGGAACATAAGCCTCTCTTGAAAACCCCTCTTGAACAATTTTAAAGATCTCCCTTCTAGTGGCTCCAGGTCTTCCTCTCATTAGTAGTCCTTTTCTCCTCCCCCTCCTTGTCTTTCCCCTTTCCTTTCCTTAGCTCGTTCTCTCTTTGTCCCCTGCTCCTTGTTTGTCTCTTCTCTCTTGCTCGGTCATCATCTCTCTTCCTTTCTACTTTTCTTTTTCCCCCCCTTTTCCTTTCTCTCCTTTTCTTTTTTCTTTTTTCTTTTTTCTTTTAATCTTTTTTTGCGAGCTTCTTCTATTGTTCTTGGTGATTCATCTTATTTTTAGTTTATCTTTTGTCTCCTTTTTTTTTTACCTTGATTTTTGTTAGTTGGATTATGGTTTTTATATCTTACCTGCAATAGCTTGAGACTTTCTACATTCCTTCTTTTATTTCCTTCTGCTCTATTTGGGGGTCTTTAATTTTATTAGATCTTTATTTTCAATTTTTTATTCTCTTGATTATTTGGTTTCTTTTTCTTTCCTTTATATTTATTGTTTCCTAATCCTACTTTTATTATTAAAATTAGGCTTGTTTATTTTTAGGTTTTTCTGTTTTCCAGTATCATAGTTTCAATAGCATGATACTTTTTAGGTTTTAATTTAATTTTTGTTTTTTTATTCATTTATCTTGACTTGTTTATATTTTTAATATGGTTCATATGATTTATTTGATTCTATTCTCATCATATTTTTTATTATGTTCTTCTTTAGTTTTATCCTCTTTAGATGTTTCTTATAGCTCTTGAGTGTGTAATTTTTCATTGTTTTAATTTATTTTATAGATAATCAGACCTGCTATTATTTTTTAGTTTATATCCTCTCTTTATTTTTTGTTTTTTTCTTCTTTAAGATATAGATTCCTAATCTTTCCTTTATAAATTTTTAACATCTTTATAGAGGAAAGTTGAGGAATATATATATTGAATATTTTTTTTCCTTATAAAATATCTTTCTTTCAAAAGCTTTTCTCACTATCTTGTTTCCCTTGTTAGTCTTATATTTTTAATGAAGTGTGTTTTTTTTTTTCTTGTGCATCTTTAATTTATCTTCAATTAGGGATATAATCTATTTTTTAGTTTTTTAGTCTTCATTAGTTATTCTTGATATTTTAGGTTTGGTTTGTTTAGTATGTTTATTATAGTTGTTTTTTGCTTTTTTTGTTTATTTCTCTTGGTATTTGAGATCATTGTTTGGTATCTTCATCTTAATTTTTTTTTGTTTAGGTTGGTATTGATTTTTCCTTTTTTCTCCCCCTTTAAATAAAAAATTATATTCTTAATCCTCCCTCAATATAATTGTAATCTTTTATATAGGTTGATTAGATGATTATTTTTGGGCCTTCTTTGTCATCTTGCTTCTTCCTTTCAATAGCTTGATTCTTGTTGGGTTTTTCTTCTATTTTATGATTTCAATTTTTTTCTTTTGTTTCTTCTTTTTCATGTTCAATTCAGTTTTATATTGAATTTTGTTGTTATAATTTGTTATTATTTTTATCTTTAATTGTTTTCTCTTTCAAAAATATGCATTCTTCTTACATTCTTTCTTCTTTAGTTTTTCTTTACTTAGTAATTTTTATAAAAATCATCATTTATAAAGAAAAGATTAGGAAAATATATATTTTTAGGATCTTCTTTGTCCTTTTATTTATTTCTCTCTAAAGCTTGATTTTGGTTGGGTTTTTATTTTTTTATCCACTAGATTCTTTTATCTCATTTTCCATATAGTATAATAATATATTCTTTGTTATAATTGATAATTTTTTCATCTTTAATTTCCTCCTCATTTAAAGATTTTCTTCTCTCTATTTTACTATTTTCTTTTGTTTTTCTTTACATTTTAATTTCTATTCTTTAATTTTATTTTAAATATTTTGATTTCTTACTTACTAATATAATTAATTATTTGTTATAATCATTTGTTTTTTATTGTGATTGAATGTTATTTTAATTTACTTAAGTTGTTTGATTTATTTTGATGTTTGGTTTTAGAATTAGTATATTTTTATTTAGTTTGTGAGATTTGAATTTAATTTTATTTTTTTCTCCTTGATTAGTTTAGCATTTTATTCATGTTTTCTTTATTGCTCTCTTTAGTTTTATTCTTCTTGTTTGTTTCATTTTATGTGCTCCCTTTATCAAGGTTTTGGTTTCTTATTTTACTTTTATCTTTATCTTTTTAATTTTAATTTTTGCCTAATTGACCTATTGACCTCTAGCTCTCTCAAACTCACCTATTTATACATCCAAGTTTGCTACCTTATTCTTTCACTCTCTCTCTCTTGTGATTGCTTATCATCCTAATGGTGGATCATTGGGTATGATCTGAAACATTGATATAAAAAATTGGCATAGTTCCAATCCAGAAATAACTCACTTGATATTTATCATGGACTATGGAAACTTGATGCTTTTAAAATAACAGTGTTAGTGAGAGTTATGATAATAGATGCACTGAGAATGGAAGGTATAATGTTTTGACAGTAAAAGAATCATTTATCTGATCAAATCTTGACACAAGTTTCACTAGTACATAAGATAGCGTATAATGTACTCTATTCCACAGTATCCACCTAATTCCATACCACCTAGAGAAGAAACGACTTAGAGTATATGTCCCCTATATTTTGCAACCCAAATGTATCTTTCTAATGGTTTTCCACAATTAGGAAGAAGGTATGTCATGAAATGTTTATGCCCACCCAAAACTAAGCCTTACAAAGAATGTCTACACCTATGCAAAATACCATAAGCTACTTCAAAATACACATTGGAATCTTTATGATTATATACACAAAGTATTTTTTGCCACAATTTCAAAATACACGTTTATGATAATATTCACATAGTAAGAACCTTGAAAAGATAAAAACCTTGCTCTCATTCTTCCTAGGTCACTCCTCAAGAGCCCATAACAATATTTGTGTGATCTTTACAATAGCTTATCCACTGATGAGAAGGCTCCCTTCATTTGCTAATGGAATAAATTTTCATCTGCTCTACTTGAATGTGTAATGTGGAATTGAACTAAATTTTTGGGATCCCTTAAATATCAAACTTACACAGACACAAATTATTGTGGTAGCCAGCAAGGAGAAAAAAAATGGATGATACATGGCTCCATGATAGCCTATCATCCTTGATACTCTCCTAGAGGAAAATCTTGCACACTCACCACATTTTTGAGGATCTTAAGTACTATTTTCTGAGACAAGTTTGTGTCTGAACCAGCTTCCTATATAGCACTCACATTCAAGGAAGTTTCTTTCAATATTATTCTTTCTATTTGAGCACTCATGCTATCTCCCAGTTTTCTTTCAACTAACAAGTTATATGATTGATTATTTCTCATTAAGGAATAAGCTTATTTGGAAGTGAATTTTTATTAGATATTATAGTTGCATGTTCCACTTCATATCACCAAATCCTTCAAAAAACCTTATACGCAACCACTACAACACCACACAACTATTGTTGGGATGTCATGATGTTGCAAGGAGCTTTCCCCACAACATCACATGACTGTTCTTTAGCCTTCACAGTGACACAGGGAACTTTCCCCACATTGCTATGAAGTCCCAACAACAGTCATGTGGTGTTGCAGTGGTTGTGTAGAATATTTTGTGAAGGCTTTGGTGATCTGAAGTGCAACTTGCAACTACAATATCTGATAAAAAACCACTTCAGAATATGCTTTTGATGGATGTTCATATCCTTATCCAAAGATCCAATTCACACACAAGAAAGAAGGATGCTTTCAAAGGTTGAGGCATTGGGATTTACACCCACTGTTTGTATTTTCTTAAAAAAATCTAAGGAATTTTTAGAGAAAACCCATTTTGAACATATCCTTCAATCATGGCATCTCATGATATCACATTTCTTTGAGGCATTTTTTGAAACAATTCACTTTCATTGTCTATGCTTCCACATTTTCATGTATTTCTAGTAGCGCACATGTAACTACAACATATGATAAAAAAATCCTTGTTGTTATGCTTTGATGGATGTCCATATATATTACTAGATATGTAATGTAGTTCACATTATATTATAGTGCAAGCCTATTTTTTAGATTGTTTCATTTAGCATCACCAATATTCACCACAAGAACATTGTCATTGTTTAAAATGATGGAAATGGTTCACATCTCTTCGAATAATTTCTCTTTCAACAATCTTGGAGATGAATTTAGATGTAGTGTGAAAATCATAACATACTTGAAGGTTCTTAACAACTCTAATTGTTGTACCAAGGGCCATGTTCAACAAACCAAATGCAATTGCTAACTTTTCACTATGGTGGCAGATAAATGATTCTTTTTTCTTCTATTCCACAACATTAAGTAATAGTCTTGAATCTAGAAATACCCTGATGCCTTCATTTTCCAAGCCAATTTCTCTAATTTTGCATAGCTCTCCCATGTTTGTGGATGTGATATGTCTCCTACAATTTTTTAATTGATTTATCTTTCTGCTATGTTTGGACTTAATTTTGTGAACTTGCAATATACAACACACTTTTATTCTTTCTAAATTTAGACTAATAGTAATTTTTTTGGTTGTATCAAGGCACAACTTCATTCATGGAAGAAAAGGAAGACCTTATTGCTCATATAAGATGGCACATTGCATATGGAGGAAAGATTCTAGTTGGGTTATTGATGACTACATTGAAGGAGAGAGCTTCATATATTGGACATGATCAACACTCTCCTTCTTGGATTCTACAAGTGACAACTTGCTCTAGGAAGATTGCCCACATTGTAGAAGTTTTAAGAGATGAAAGGGGCATGTTCTCACATTGAAGGGCTCCAAGCATATGTTTCCATCATTGCAGAAGTTTTTTTGAGAAGTTTCTTTCTTGTAGTCATTTTTGTGAAATATTGTAACTCATATTTTCAATCTTGTGACTGAAAATAAAAATTGTAACACTTTATCTCTAAGTTGTAACTAGAACACCTTTCTTTAATTAATAAAGTTCAGCGATTTTTCCATCTAAATGGCTATCTTGTTGTGTTCAATTGATTATTGATGTGTATTTATGCATTTTATGTTTAAATCCTCAAATATCAATCAATTAAAATGACTAAATATCCTATTAATTGACATCAATTAATAATTAAATTGACTAAATATACTACCAATTGACATAAATTAATGAACAGTGAATAAATATGACTTGTGAAATAAAAATGACTAAATATACTACCAAATTGATCAAAATGATGATTAAAATTAATGACTAAATACACTACCAATGGACAAAAATTAGTGAATAAAAATGACTAAATAAGTGACCAGATTACAACAATCAATGACTAAATCAACATCTAAATATATCAATGAATAAAAAATGACTAAATAAGTGACCAGATTACAACAATCAATAAATAAATCAATGACTAAATATACTACCAAATCGATCAATCAAAACAACCAGTAAATGACTAAAAATGGTTTAGTCATCAATCTGGTCGTGTTATAAATGACTAGAAATAAACTACGAATGGTCATGTGACCATGTTCAGTCATTTATAAGAAATTTTTAGTTTTTTTCAGTCATATATTGTTGTTTCTATAATAGTGTTTCAAGGATAGTGAGTCTTGGCAGTGTGCCCTATAATATCTTATAACTGGTGATAACATATTGTGAGCTAATCCTCACCATGGTTTTTCCCATTTTGGGTTTTCCACGTAAAAATATTGGTGTTCATTTATTATGTGGTGTTATGCTTCCTTTCACATTCTTGTTTACAGTTGCAATTAAATATGTTTTGATAATTGAATGGTTAGCAATTAAATGGTTCAATAAAATATTCACACCCCCCCTCTCAGTATTTTGGGTGTTCAAAAACTAGGGTTTCCCAAAATGGAAAAGTGGATCCAGAGAGGGAAAAGGTGTCCTACTTCCCTAATTTCACTAGGACATGAGATCCCCACAAAGAATTGACTAACTACCCTTAGGAGAATAAATTCTAAGGAGGAATCTTCATATTTCCTTTATGTGTCAGGATAGGGGTCTAGGCCAAAAAATACTTTGGGGAGAAAGACTGAAAATAGAAAATCAACTCCAAAATGCAATCTATCACTTGGATTTAGTAGATTAAGCAAAAAAATGAAGGAACCAATAAATTTTCTGGCAAATCTAGAAGGGATAAATCTTATGCACCTCTCACAAAATTATTTTTTCAAAAGTTTTCTGAAGACTCATTTTCCCTATGGAAAATGGGTCCTGTGTAGAGCTTTTCAAAATTGGTTTATGGGTCCTCTACTCCTATGTTTACACTTCTAGATTCCTAAATTTCACAATCAAATAGTTAGAAATAAATATGGGATCTGAGTTTCCATGAGATGACAACAAAGGTGACAACAAATGCAACTTTGCAATTTTTCACTTTTGAGATCTTAAACTTTCCTTCAACCTACAAATCCGTAATAGACAGAAAGGGGGAAAATGTTTATTTTTTGTGAATGGGGGTTTTCCTTGGTCAAAACCCATTTTGGTAATTAAACCTTGAAATGAAATGAAATAGCATGAAAGAGGGAATAAAGAATGAACAATACAATGTTGCAATTCAACAAACCCTTGAATAACCTTCAAAAATTTGAAATGTTGATGTTGATCTTGCATGATTGGATTCAAAGGATTTGGATCTTAATGCTTGAATCTTAATTTGAATCTTTGACTTGAATTCTTTGATTAGATCTTGAAACCTACATCACAACGTTAGCTCCAAAAACATGCATGATTGATTATAAATTTGAAATGATTCTTGAGATCTTGAATGCTACAATAAATCCTTGATAATTCTACTCTTGAATACTCTTGACAATAATCTTTGCTCTTGCAATTGATCTTTCAAAAATTTAATGTTAATTTGATAAAATAACCTTGTATTTATAAACATTATCCTTAATTTCCAAAAATTAAAACATTACAAGCCGACCTTTTAAATTTGAATTTAGGATCATAAAAATGATATCAAAACATGATTTAAAAATAGGTTCCAGGTATTAGGGAGGACCCATTTGCCCATGGGTGAATGGGTCCCAGGCCCTAATTCTTGGAATACACATTGCCCAATGTGAAGTATTATGTATTGGCATTAATGAATGTCAGGTTTCCCCTTCGAAAAATGTAATTAAATGGGCTTGTAAATGAATTATAGGGATTATTAAGGCCAAATTAAGCTCAATTAATTAGAGGGGCCCTAAATAAGTGTGGAAGTATAAAGGGATACACTTTACAACACTAAATTAAGGAACAATTAAGTCCAATTTAATTAAAAGGGCCCAAATAAGTGTGAAAATGTAAAGATACATTTTCCAACACTAAATTATGGCAATATTAAGTCCATTTTAACTAGGAGGGACCAAAACAATGAGAAAATGTAAAGGGATACATTTTTCTACACTATAGGAAGGAATTTTTTGGGATTTTTGCCTCAAAGAATTGGCTTGATATACTCCTTGAAGTATTGTTTCTATCTCTTATCGGCCTGACTTCCTCATATCAACGAGACCTTGTTCTTAGTTCCCCTAATACTCCAATGACTTCCATGTTTTTGTGCTAACAGTTTCCTATGGTGTTTTGTTTCTATTGGTGGGAGTTAGTCATGTCAGTGGGAGTCTCCAAGAAGTCTCCAAAATAGCTCGATGTCTTGCCTTGGTCACTCTATCAGTGGGACTTTGTTCACAGTTCCATCGATGGTTCGATCTTTATTCACCATTTCTTTTGTTGGTGGGAGTGATCATCATCAGCGGGACTCTATCTTGAGTCTCTCTAATGGCCCGACAGTTTATGGTGTTTGGTCTTCATCGGTGTGACACCTTACTGTCAGTGGGACCCTAGTGGTAGTTTAAGTGATAGAATGATGACCGTGGTGGGACTTGAGCTGACAGGTGGAAAGCGGTAGCCGGAGCTGGCTTGATAGTGGGGACCATATTCACCATTTGGTACTTCATTGGTATGACATCTACATATTGATAGGAGTCAGTTTAGTGCCTCCCCGATGTGTTGATGGTAAGACTGATCGTTGGGATGTGAAGGTTAGTCTCATTGATAGACTGATACATGGTGAACCTTTTGAGCGGTAAAGTGGATGTCATTAGGACTTGCTCAGATCAGTGGGAAGTGATATGTTGTCTCACTGATGTAGTGATGGTTGACTCGGTAGCTTGTGAAGGATGTCTCTGTTGGTGTAATTAAAAGTGTTATACCTTGTCCTAGGTCATGATTACACCTTAGTTAAGTTTACTTAGGGACCACATAGGAGATAGTTGGAGCATTTCCACTTTTGGTGGACTTGACATGTCATTACTTTATCACATCCACCTTTCATGGACATATCATGTGATTACCTCTCCACTTTTTGTGTGTGATGCACCATTTGTGGTGATTATCACATTATCACTTTTCCACTTTAGGTGGAGTGATAGCTTTTCCTAGTTGTCGCATGTCATAAGATTACAACACTTGTCATAATCTTATGCCCTTTTCTATACTCACCTTGGCTATATAACCAAGGGGTCTCTACTACATTTGTACATTGAGCACATTCCATTCTATTTGCATTATTGGCAGAATACAACTTATTCTTTTGTTATATTGCTTCTATCTCTCTTATTCTTGTGCTTTCTATTAGGCCTCTAGATCTTGGGTGGCTACCTCCAATTCTTACATGGTATCAAAGCACCATTGGAGTGCCTTTGGATCGTAATTTTGGAGAGATCTTGGTGCATTTGAAGGGTGGTGTTTTTTTCAAATCTAGGGAGCATCAAATTTTTGGAGCATCCTACACGAAATTTGAGCCCACCATTGCATCCAGGAGGTAGTTTCCAAAAATTTTGACTATAAATTTTCCTATATTTGGTGATAGTCATTTCTATGGTTTTTTTTTTATTTAGGTAGGCGAACGACCCACCTGCATAGCGACGGTAAGAATTTATTTTCAAAATATAAATATTTTTATTTTTTCTACAAAATTATTTTAAAAAATCATTCAAAAATTATTTATATTTCGTAGACCATTATCTTTGTAATTTTTTTTTTTTTTAAATTTAAAAAAAGGGAAAGTTTTTTATATTTTTTTTAGAAGCCATACCCACAAATTGTAGGGTACGACCCTACCCTAGACCCACCATCGCCTACACCTACAATCAATGTTTCTCCTCTCAGCGACTCTCGGCCAACAATATCCACCATCCACTCTGTCCTCCCTGCCAACTAGCGCCAACCAATGAAATCCACCATCCACTAGTGGTGAAATCTGGTAGGTGGCCAGTCTTTATTCCCGGCGGTCACTAAATCTCAGCGACAAAACAAATTTCAACATCCTCACTATAAAACCAATGCCCAGAATATTCTTGGACAATATTCTGCCACGTCACTAGTACGTCATTAGCTAACTCAGAAAACCCATCAACAATTTTTATGGTACGGACATGCGACGCCAACTGAGCATTTTTTGTAGTGATGGCCAGACGGGAGCCAAATTTAATCCCGTGTTTTGCTAACATCAGCACTACGTCAGCCACTTTTTGACAAATTAGACCCCCTCTCCATTTGAGTTTTTGATATTGTAGTTCAATTTTGAAGGCTCATATCTTGGTCATTTTCAGGCCTTTTTCAGTGCAATTTTTTTTTATTTGGGCTAATTTTTCATGTACATCGCAGTAGTGCAATTATTTTATGATTTTGGTGGACGAATTTTCTAGAAATTTTAATTTCTTCAAAAAATTTGTGTCGAGTCACCATTTTTACAACTTCTAGGGCTTCGTTCAAGCTCATACAAACTCCTTTTCAGGTGTCATTTTTTTTAAAGTGTATGATTTTTTCTAAACTTAACAATGGTGCTATTAGTTTGTAGTGATTGTGATAAAAAAATTGTACTTTCAGCACTTGGTCATTTTTGACCTATTTTGGAATTTGTAAAGATAAAATCTCAATTTGGTCTTTTGTATCATTCATTTGAGTTTGTTGTAGCCTATTTAAGGCTATTGTAAAACATTAAAAATAAGAAGCCCACTTTGCTTGGCTTGCAAGTGGCCATTGTACACACACTAAGTATAAAGTGCCAAATTATCTTTTTGGGGGGGTTCTTTGATTGAGTGAATTTAAGGGGGTGTCTTGTGTGATTGTTCCTCTCTCTCTATCTTTTTCTCTTTCATTTTGCTGTTATGGGTTCTCCTAAGTTTCCTTTGTTGACTCCACATAACTATGCTTCTTGTAAAATTGATGCTTAGAGTAAGTTAATGGAAAAAGGATTAACTCATTATATTGATGGAACTATTGTTGCACCATATGATCCTAAAGCTAATCTTGTTGCTCATATGGATTGGCTCACTAAAAATACTATGGCTCTTGGAACTTGAAGGAAATATGTATCAAAATATCTCATCTTTCAAATTGAAAAGTGTAAAATAATTAAAGAAGCTTGGGAAAAGTTTGGTCAATTGTATGGCCAAGTTGATGAGATTAGAGGTTATCAGCTTGACAATGATCTCACAATGTTAGATCCCAAGAATTTTAATACAATCCAAGACTATGTCACTAAGGAAAATGAGCTAAGAGAATAACTTAAGGATTGTGGCATTAATAAGAAGGATGCATAGTTGGTCTACAATTTGTTGGGAAAGCTTCCATCAGAATATGCAACATTTGTTTCTAGCTTGCAAACCCATCGCTTGACAGTGGGTAGTTCTTTCACTATGCCATCATTTGATGCATTTACAGAAATGTTGATGTTAGAGAAAGAAAATTTTATAAGTATGGGGATTATCAGGTCTTCAAAGTCTAAAGCTTTGGTGGCTAATCAAGGGAATCAAGGGACTCAAGGAAAGGGTTCCAATAAGAAGCAGAAGCATTCTAAGCCAAAAATAGAACAAGATAAAGTACAATCATCCTCTCAACAACAAGGGAATTCTTCATCATCTTCACAACAAGGGAATTCTTCATCTTCTCCCAAGAAGGGAAATTCAGGCAAGAAGGAGAGACCAACTTGTTCATATTGCAAGAAATTTGGCCATGATGAGCATCATTGCCACACTAAGAAAATTGAAGAGTTTACAAACATCATCAAGAAGAACAAAATCAATTTTCCATCTTCCTACAAGAAGAAGGATTCATCTCCTTCCACTTCTACACAATCAAAAGGAAAAGGGAAAGCATTTGTGGCTTCTTCAGGTTGTTCACAGCAATGGATACTTGACTCGGGTGCCACTCATCACATGGGTTCTATAAGGGAGAAATTTTCTTCTTTGGAGCCATTTGAGGTACCTCACATCTTCATAGGAGATGATACTCAAGTGGAAGTTGAAGGTAAAGGTTCAGTTGTCATGGATGATGGAACATTTGAGGATGTTCTCTATGTTCCTAACTTGAGTGCCAATCTTCTTTCAATCTACCAAATCACTCACTTTGGAGATGGAAAGAAAGTTGAGTTTCTACTAGATTCAGTTGTGGTCAAAGAACTTAAGGATGATGCCTTGGTTGTAGTGGGACAAGCCAATCACAACACACAACTTTACTCTTTTTCCCACTTTGTGCCTAAGTCTCGCTCTATAGCCTGCTCACTCATTCAAATTCAAAAAAGTGCTACCACATGGGAGCAGTCAACATCCCACACAGGATATGGTTGATTGATTTTGAGAATATTTTAATATCACACTGGCTGATCATCAACAAAGAGTGACATAATTAAACATCATATAAATGGAAAGGAATATGTGAACAATAGACTTGAGGAATTTTGTACTCTTGAGGGGATTGATCTTCAACATTTAGTTGCATACACTCCACAGCAGAATGGTGTAGCTAAAAGAAACAATAGAACCCTTAAGGAGAGATGAGACTAACCCATTTATTCATGCCACCTCAGGCATCACCCAGGCAGAAGCTAACACAGCCACTCACATCCAAACATAGTTCCCATGCTTTGGAAGGGTGTGACTCCTCGGCGGGCTCGGTGTGGCAGAAACCAGCCAGAGACACTTCTGAGTTTTGGTTGTCCAACTCAAAATTCTATGTCCTCAGAAGTGCAAAGTATCGAACCAAGATAGTAGGCCTTGCATCTTTGTTGATATCCTAAAGGTGTTAAGGCATGCAACATTTTCCTTTGGATCCAAAGACACAAGAGTTATTCACTAAAGTAGTGTTCACTTTGGAGGAAAGCTTCTCCCTCTTGGCCTCTGAATCCTCTTCCTTCCTCCATAGTGAAAAGTGATGATAGTGACTCAGATGATGATTCTCCCTCAACTCCAAATCATAGGATCACACCTTCATATGGTCCACTTGCAGTTGAGGAGCCTCATCCTTCATCTCCTACTAGACCTCGTTGGGCTCGACAAACTCTTGAGTCAACAGGTTCTCTTATTGGGGATCCTTCAAATACTCAAAGGACTCGGTCACAACATCAAGATTTTCCACATGCTTTTATTGCTAGTGCTTCTAATCCATAGTCCTTCAAGGAAGCATTAGGAGTTCCAGAGTGGGATTCAGCAATGGAGGAAGAGTATAGTTCCTTGATGAGGAACCACACATGGGATTTAGTTCCACTCCCTAAGGGGAGAAAGATGGTTCAATGTAAGTGGATCTATCGGACCAAGTATGTAGCGGATGGAAGTGTGGATAAATACAAGGCTCGGCTCTTGGAAAAAACATTTCTCACAGGTTCCAGGTGTTGATTATACAGACTCGCGACCCCTTAAGTTAAGATGAACTCCATTCACTGACACTTCTGCCATTCCTACAGCCCATGTTGGCCTCAGACATCAAATGGATGAAGAGTGCATTTCTCGTATGGGGATCTTCATGAGGAGATTTACATGGAGCAGCCACAAGGATTCATCCAAGATTATTCTTTGGTTTTCAGAATGAGGAATTCTATCTATGCCTCAAACAGGCCCCTAGGGGTTGGTACGCCAAGATGGATTCCTTTCTTCTCTCAAGAGAATTCACCCAGTGTCATTCAGATTTGAATGTCTACATTTTGTGATAGGATGACTCTCATTTGCTACTTGTGCTCTAAGTTGATGACTTGATCTATTACAAGAAGCACCTCTATCCATTGATAGTGTCAACCTGCTTTGCAAGATAGATTGCTATGACTAACTTTGGGCCTTTTGCACCATTTTTAGGGATTTACATCACTCTCAGCTGTAATGTCTTTTGGGAGACTTCTCACTCCAAGTATGCTCTTGATTCTTCAGCTTGATTCCCACATGGCTGGATTGTAAGTCTCCTGGCCTCCGACTCTCTTTCTCTTTTAGAGTCAAGCTGAGGCCATGTTCTCACTCCACTTGTTGATGCCACTTGTATCAAGCTAGGTTGTCGATGTCTCATCTACTTGACTCACACACACCCCGATATTTCCCTTTTGCGCTTGGCATGGTTTCATGCTTTATGCAGGAACTACATGAGCTTCATTGAAAGCATCCAATGTATCTTGCATTACATACAAGGTACACGACGACGGATTCACTATGTTGTGTGCCATGACTTACCTTGGTGGGATATATAGATTCTGATTAGGCTGGCTAACTTGATGATCATAAGTCAACTTCTAGCTATAGCTTTCATCTTGGTTCTAGCCCCATTTGTTGGTAGAGTAAGAAGCAACATGTTATTTCTCTTTCTTTGACTGAGGTTGAGTATCGAGGGGTTGTTAATGCCACTACTGGGGCTATTTGGCTTCAAAATATTCTCACTAATTTTAGCTTCACTATTTCACATCCTAAAGTCATTCATTGTGAAAATCAAAGTGCCATCTAGATTTCAAAGAATCTGGTTCACAATCCGAGGACCAAACACATCAAGATTCATATGAACTACATTTAGGAGCTGATATGGGAGCAGGTCATCAATTTGTAGTATTGTCCTACAACATAGCAGGTTGTAGATATCTTCACCAAACCCTTCATTGAGAGTATATATCATCATTTGCAAGCTCTCTTGGGGGTGCAGTATGTTTCTTTTGAGGAGGTCACTTGATCTTCTTCATTCTCTCTTTTTAGGGGGGCTTTTTCCTCACTCGAGATTTTTCCTTCTCATCTTTTCGAGTGCAGTTTTTGTTTCATCTCTCTTTTGGGGGGGAGTTTTTTCCCACATGGTTTTATCCTTTTCTCCACTTTATGAGAGATTGCATTACATTTGTACATTGGTACCTAACATGGCCTAGTATCCGAAACCCATCTTGCATTGTTTTCATTTGTGTACATTCTCCCTAAGTTGCACTTAAGGGGGGGTGTTGGTGTAATTAAAAGTGTTGTACTTTGTCCTAGGTCATGATTACACCTTAGTTAAGTTTACTTAGGGACCATATAGGAGGTAGTTGGAGCATTTCCACTTTTGGTTGACTTGACATGTCATTACTTTATCAAATCCACCTTTTGTGGATATCATGTGATTACCTCTCCACCTTTTGTGGGTGATCCACCATTTGTGGTGATTATCACATTATCATTTTTCCACTTTAGCTGGAGTGATAGCTTTTCCTAGTTGTCTCATGTCATAAGATTACAAAACTTTTCATAATCTTATGCTCTTCTATGTACTCACCTTGGCTATATAACCAAGGGGTCTCTACTTCATTTGTACGTCGAGCACATTCCATTTGAATTATTGGAAGAATACAATTTATTCTTGTCAGATTGCTTCTATCTCTCTTATGCTTGTGCTTTCTATTAGGCCTCTAGATCTTGGGTGGCTACCTTCATAGCCAATTCTTACAATCTTGATGGGACCCAATGGATGCTAAGGTGGAAACCAATGTTTAGTTGGAACCTATTGACAAATAGTTCAAAATTTGGGAATCAATAGGTTTTCAGAGTCATCCTAGAACCATTGGATAAAAACAAGTGTTGAATTAACATTGTAGGATGAAAAAGAATGTGAACCTAAGAAGCCAAAGGGTTGGGCTAGCTGAGAGGTTGGCTGGGAGAGAGTGGATTGGTTAGAGGGGATGGATCTACACTGCATGTTGTGTGAGGGTACTATAACAGTGCAAGGATTCTGAATGATTATGTAGTCTATATTCTCTAGATGGACAAGATGTGTAAACTCCTATAAAGGTTGTAAGCCTGAATTGTATTGTACTTGCATGGACTCACATGTGGCTTGTATGTTCCTACATGTTGATGCATGATTGAGTTCTTGGTGTTTTGGTTCTATATATTCCTTCTATAAAGATTTCTTAGAATAGCAAGCTTGAGGAGATTTGAAGGAGTCGGCTGATGATTGATCCTATGGTGACTAAAATTCCTTACTCTTTTCAGACAACACATAGTGTGAAAGACATCTAATGTGGAGAAACTGGAGTTGATCATATTGTAATGATGTGGTATGAGGCTCTTGGTTGGTAGTGAATGATCCTGATGCGAGGGGTGTGAGTTTATGCTTATTGTTGTGTTGTAGCAGAGTGTGGTTCATAATAGGTGTATGTGTGAGAGGCTCCATGATGGTATGTAGATGCTTGGGATGTTATTCATCCATAGAGTATTGTGCTTGTGTTGGGTACTTTGATCTGGTATTGAAGGTGTTATTCTCTATTACCTTGATTACATGAAGGCTATGAAGTTGATCTCGAGGTGGTCTGAAAACTTCTAAATAGCCTAGCTCTCTCATATGCATGTGCATGTTGGTGGTTCTAGAATTAGTCTAGAATGGGCCTGGAGTTCCTATACTACTTGTTCCTTTTAAGGATGCCTTGTACTTGCATGGCTCAGATTCATGTTCTTTGGTTCTGAAGGTTTTATAGATTTTCCTAAAAAGTCTATGGTGATTCATATTCATGTTATTTCATTGTTCTAGTTAACCGTGATGGTTGTCTGCATAGACTCTTGAGTCATACATATGTGCAGTGGATATGGGTGTGCAATGGTGTCTTATAAACATGGTGATTTTGCAAGTTTTACATGGTCAAGAAAACTTGTGGTTTTGTGGAGCTACTTAATGGATTCCATTGACTATGGTGCTCGTTGTGGACATGATTGGAAAATAAAATTTGAACTTGATCTAGTGTTTGAGTCAAGTTGTCTATGTGTGTATAAAAATATTCCTATCATAATGAATTCAAAACACAATCACTAAAACTTTATATCCAAGAAACTTAAAGAAAAATAAACAAACTCTTATTGCAGCTTCTTTGAAGTCATTTTATTGCTCTCTATCTCCAACATTTCGTCGATTCAACTTGCTCTCAGATTTAGTATGCCAAGCTCAACGAAATGGACTACTAGAGAATGAGATTCAAACTAAAATTCATACTATACTAATATGCACGATTATGCTATGCTATGATAAGATTATTGCTAAGATATGATTATTGCTAGAATGATAAAGATGCAAGCGTATAAGTGTAATTGTGTGTATATGTCTATGTCCATGTGTCTGTCTGTGTGTAACCAATGCTTGTATTTGCACATGTATTTATAGAGTTTTTTGAGGATTTTGATTGGCTAAGTTGATCAATGGCTGTAATAATTCCTGACAGATTGAACGGTCGAAGATGGATGAGACTAGATAGAAAAATAGAAGAAAATGAATAAAGCAGGATTTTTCTATTTTCGTGGAAGAAATAAGATGAGATGATTAACAAAATCATCTTTTTTTTAGAAGATAGTGGAAATATATTGAGAAGATAAATAATGAATTATCAAAATTCAATTATTTATTTATGGGTGCATGTAGATTTTTCTTAATTAAATAAATATTTAATTAAGATTTTGAGGAAATCAAAAGATTTTATAATTAAATGAAATATTTAATTATGATTTGAAGAAAAAAGATCTTTAATTAAATAAAATATTTAATTAAATTTGAAGAAATGACATGTGTATGAAATTAATTAAAATAAAGTATTTCATTAATTAGAGAAAAGTTTTAAATAGAAGAAAAGAAATATTTAAATTTAATTAAAAGAAAAGATTTAATTAAATTCAAAAGATGATAATTAATTTAAATAAATAAAATGTATTTATTTAATTAATCAAGTAGACATGTGAAATAATTGAATAAAATAAATTTATTCAATTATGGTGGGAGAATAAAATGAATGAACAATATAATTAAATTAATTAAATTTAATTACATGTAGAAGACTTTAGAGAAAATTAATTAAATAATAAATATTTAATTAAATGTCAGGATTAATTAAACATGACCAATTTTATGCACATACATTTTGCCCCTCTTTGAAGTGATGTGTGAAATGCATTGCTTGAAAGAAAATAAAATTTTTGTCCCTGATATTTTTTTGATGCTGATGCTGATGATGCCCCCTTGGGAGGTAAATCATGGATGACGATAAGAAATATGTTGAGTTGATGATGAAATACGAATGATGAGAGGGATGCAGTGATTTAACTCCCGATAATTGATGTATAAAGATGCCCCTGTTGAAATGAAAGTCAAATTTGGATAAAAAGATAAAAAATGTCACAAAACTTACCTTGGGTTGACCTTTAAAAGGTAAAAAGGTAAAAAAGACAAGTCATTTGCACTTTTATACTTTTTGAATCTTGTAGCTCTGATAGTGACCTAGCAACATGGAGATTTCGTATCACCATCACAGATTCGAGCGATCTCGCCGATACCAGAGGCTAGTTGCATATAGACCACCGGTGAGTTGATCTAACCGCTTGTGTGTTCAAATTTTTCTGTTTGAGGTAATTTTTTCTGTTTGCCTTAGATTTTAGGTTTTTAATTTCTGTTTTAGCCCTTTTTAGAAACGTTGGAGTGCATTCGATAAATGTTGGAGTGCTTACGTTGAAAATAGTAGTGCATACAGGATAGATTTAGCATGTCTAGTGTAGAAACTAGTGTAGCACATTTGATAAAAATAGGAGCGCATATAGGATGCCATAGAAAAATTAGGGTTTTGGTACATCTAGGAAAAATAGTAGCACATATAGGGTTGTCGCCCATCCAGGAAATGTAGTGGCGCTTAGGGGTAGAGTTGTAGCACTTAGAGGGAAATTGTGCATATGGTAACTATTTGAGAACACCTAGGGAAAAGAACGGCGCATTTGGGTTTTAGCGCATCCAGGAAAAATAGTAGTGTATATGATTTTTAGCACATAGGGACCACATATTAGCACATCTAGAAAAAAATAGAATATGTGTTTTGATGAAAGTGATAGGAAAATGATGATGTATATTGCTTCCTGAGTCAATAGATAGAAAAATTGTCTTGTCATCATGTTGATCTAATAGAAAATCTGATAAAGAATTGATAACTTTGTTTCCAAAAATAGAAATCAAATAGTAGATAGCTAATAACTTTGTCTTCCTTGCATGAGAAACAAAGAATAGAATGATTTATGGATTGTCTGATAACTTTTCTTTTAGAAAACAAAGAGTAAATGTCTAATAAATTTGCTTTCTATAATAGAAACCCAATAGGAGAGGATTGATTTTTTATTTTATTTTTTGATAAATTTGCTTCCTGCGATAGAAAACAAATAGTAAATAATGTGATTCAAACATATTTGTATTCATGACTGAAGTACAAATAAGAAAATTATTTGATCGTTGATAAATTTTCTTTTTAGAAAAAGAAAACAAATAGTAATATGATGATAGAGTAGCTTGATTTGATATTCAGATAGATCGACATAGCATTGAGTTCATGATATGAGTCACTTAGATAAAGGACTTGATATGGTTCACTGATATGGGTCACTTGATATGTTTCAATGATATGGGTCACTTGATACATAGACATGAATCTGATTGATTTTGTTTGATTAGGATTGAATCATTGATATGATGTTGATTGATTGTTGTTGTGATAACCAAAAATAGGAGGTTTTCAAAAACCTCCAGATTAGGGAGCGACACTCGGCAGGGTGGGATAGGATACCCGAGCTAACACCTACTGATGTGGCATTGATAGAGACTTGTGGATTGAGACCCTTGTTGGCTATGCCACCAATTCAGACCAATAGGGGACTATTGACCACACTGGCAGAGAGGTGGCATTCGGAGCACAACACCTTTCATTTTCTGACTGGTGAGGTGATTGTGACTCTGGAGGATGTGTACAAGATATTAGGTATTCTAGTGGTTGGCACCCTTGTGTTCTATGATCACAAGGAGCTTGGTGGTACAAATGCACTGAGGAGAGTGTTTGGGGATGCACAAATAGTAGGGTATTGGGTACCATGGGCTAACTTCAGAGGATACCCAACTTTGTTGACAGTCTTGGGTGCGATTATTGGAGGGATCGTTTGTCTAGATCGCTCGTCAAAGGGGCTATCAATGGGATGGGGGTGGATCTTGGAGCAGATGCTTGGACAATCTCGAAGATGTGCCTAGGGGAGCTGCATGTTGGCCCACTTATATCATGACCTTCATCAGGTGGTATATAGGGGTGCATCTAGTTTATCATGTGGCATGACATTGCTTCAAATCTGGGCATGGGAGCATATTGCAGTGACAAGACTAGCTTGTCCCAGAGTGAGGCCACCAGGGAGAACTTATGTGTATGCTTATGCTATGTTCCTTATCCAGCCCAAGCTGGGCAAGGTGGATTATTGGAGATGGTGCCTAGATGATCTTGATGCAATGATATGGCAGCCATACCTAGATTGTGAGTCATGGGATATAGATCACCTGGAGATGCCCTTTGTAGGTATTCCACGATTCTTGATAGGGAGGACCCCTTTCATCATTAAGAGGTTTTTGGCCATGCGGGTATAATGACAATTTGGATTTACTCAGGGTATGCCTCAAGGAGTTGCTCACTATGCGTGGACCAAGGATGAGGCAGGATGGGGACCTGGTATTTCATACCAGATAACGTATACAGAGTATACGACTCTAGCGCCAGAGGCATGGGATGATAGGCGAGATGTTATTGATGTCGATATGTCTAATGAGTACTCAGTATATTATCACACACATCCCTTTCCATGGTTTACCGATCCTAATGAGCCAGCACCCATTTTGGTGATACCTTAGCTAGGAGTAGGGAGGTAGGAGGATGTGGCAGGTGGGGAGCAAGTAGCAATTGGGGGAGGTGAGGAGGAGAGTGGAGAGGAGCAGGATAGCTCTGATGGGGATGATGGGGATGATGGGGATGATAGTGGGGATGAGGGGCAGGTGCCAGTGAGGTTGAGGCCAAATATTCTTAGGGGTGTCTAGATCATGCAGAGGCCGAGGATAGGGATTGGGCAGAGGACAGTGATTAGGGTTGGTTCCTCATCATGGTAGGGATAGATAGATACCCTTCAGGCCCAGGTACAGATGTTGTAGGGATAGCAAGTGCAGTTGCAGACTTAGTTGGTGCAGGCACAGGGGTTGGTTGCACATCTATAGGCACACCTGGCACAGTCGCAGGCTCAGGCACAAGGATAGGCTCAGGCATAGGCTTAGGCACATGCACAGGTATCTCATCCTTCCCCAGACCTGCAAATAGCCCACTTGATGACAAAGAGGGATGCGTTGAGATAGAGGGTGGTGGAGGCCAAGGGTGTCACTCAGAGGCTTATGGGCACTGTAGAGAGTGCATCTTTGCAAGAGGCGAATGCCGAGGGCATGGAGATGGCAAGGGAGGCAGAGTACTACTGTGTCAGATATGACAAGTTGTGTCCTCCTAAGCGTAGGGAGCCATTCCCACTATCTTGCACTAGGACCAGGAGCAAGTCACATACAACGACACAGAGCATGGTGGTTACTGGGCCTCGGTGGGATCCAGATGCAGGTACTAGTGGCAGGCCACCTTCTTCTGAACCAGCTCCATCAGGGGCATCGACCAGCTAGTTTATGATGTTGTGATTTATTTCACACATGTATATCATTTTTTGAGCATGTATATTGATTTTGATCATATCCCATGTATCCCTCTTTGGACTTCTTTATTTCATTGGGCATTTGGACATTTGTATCATTTATGATGAGTGATGATATGCAGTGGCAATTTTTGATGATGTGATGTGTATTTATTTCTATATGTTATGGATTTTGGTATGCATTTTAATGATTTGATGACTAACATGATATGTAGGATGGTTTGATATGATGTCTTTATGATGATGATGAAAAAATAATTAATGATGTGTACTAATGATGTCATGTGGGTGGATGACCTATGATGTGATTATGAGAATATGTCATGGGATATTTGATATGTTTTATGAAAAAAATTTGTTTGGAAAATGATATGAAAATGCATGTATGGAATGTTTGTTTTTGGATTTTCCAATGCAAGTAAATAATGATAATATGATGGAAAATGAACGTTGTGTTTATGATATGCATCATGAATTTGCAATATGAATTGATATGAAAAATGATAGGATGATTAAAGGTATGATATGAATGTATTGTGACAAAAGATAAATGATATGAATAACGATATGAAGTGAAATGATTAACAATAATGAGATGTATGATAAGATGATGAATGATATTTGATGCAATGTAATGATTTGCAATGATGATGAAATGAAATGATAAAAGGAAATGACATGATGATGAACTAATAAGTGATAAGTGAAATGAAATAAAATGATAAATGGGATGAAAATGTGCAAAATGAAAATGAAATGAATATGAAAATGATAAGTGCGATGTTAATGATATGAAGATGATAGAGGATAAAATTGAAATGAAATGATAGATGATAACATTGAAATGATAAATGATAATGAAATGAACTATAATGGGATGATAAATGATATGATAATGAAATTAATGATAATGAGATGATAGATGATATGATAAAAAGATAATAAATGATAGATGATAATGCTATAATGATAAAATTATTGTAAATGATGATGATACGAAAAATGAGAATGATAGAATGAAAAGATAATGAAATGCTAATGAGAGAAAATGATATGAAATCAAATGATAGATGATAAAATTGAAATGATAATGAAATGAATGATAATGATATGATAAATGATATGATAATGAAATGATGAGGAATTTTAATAATAGGAAATGATTAATGAAATGAATGATAATGAGATGATAAAAGTGATATGATAATGACATGATGAGGAATTTGAATAATATGAAATGATTAATGAAATAAATGATAATGTGAAAATGAAAGTGATATGATAATCACATGGACGATAATGAAATGATGAGGAATTTTTCCAAATGTCCTCCACAAATAGTCCAAAGAGATATGACAGTCGTTGATATTTTTGTTAGCCTTTCAAAAATCTAATGCAAATCTAGTATGCAGATATGTACAATGAGCGAGATGAAATGCAACTAAATGAAACCAACTATTTGTTGAGCATTTTGTTAGCTTTCTTGAATCATTATAGAGCATTTTAAAATGTTTGGAAGTATGTACAAGCATCAAAGGGGAAATTAGCACCAATGATGACCTGAGTACAACTTTCATGATTTTTGATATAGCAAGCAAACACAAGCATCGAGGTATAATTGAACCAAGATTACCTGAGCATTCCTTGCATAAATAAACAAATATTAACCACTTTCTAATGCAAATGTGCAACTGTCATCAATGACACGCTTTGGAAATCATGTCTCATGACATATTTGCACCTGATTGATAGTTAACCTCAAGATAGTAGACAAAGAAAAATCATCCTCTTTCCTTGCCACTCTAGTTCACTACATCATCAAGTGTGCTCCAAAGAGATAATATTGAAAATGAAACAACCATTTTTCAAAATTTAGTAATACTATGCCAAAAATTATTCATATTTTAGATCATCCAGATATGAGTCATGATATGGTACTTAGCTAAAAACTGTTGTGCTTTGGATCAATGATTGGATAGTTGTTCATAGGATTTGATTGTTTGTTTGCATGATTGGATATGATGCCATTGTCTAGCTATTTCAATAAAACCTAAAAGTTGATTTCTCCCAGTATGTCAGCATTTTCCCCTAGTATTAACATAACTCGCTGAAATAAATATGTACAATAATCAAGACATGGTAAGACATTATCATTCTAGGAAAATGATGGCAACATGATGTTGGTATGGGCCTAAGATGGTGGAAATATGCTTGAAATGAAGGCTGAGAAGCCAACTGTAGAACATGAACTAATAGATGGAGAGCTACAAATAGCGTTTGTGTGCCAGATTTTCACTATTTATTTTTATTGCATTTTTCTTGTCAATAGACTGCCTGTTGCCAGGTTTTCACCTTATGATGATTTTTTTATTTTTTTATTTTTTTTAAGACATTTTTGTTGATGGTGTTTTCTACACAGTAACAACTCGTGAGAAAATGATATTCTATCTCTCTTGAAGATAATCTTCAACAATAAATTGTTGAAAATTACCCTGTCTCTCGTGTCGTGATGACAATGCATAAACAACTCAGATAATATGTGAAAATGCTGGTAATCACAAGGGGCCTTACAAATGAACAATGCTGGAAGTGAATTTTCATCAGATGCAACAATATGGTGATGCTTTCAATCCTAAAACTAACCCAGATTCAAAATAAACAAAAAGAGATAAGGGTTTAGAGAGATTCTATTTATTCTAACTCTTAAGATCAATCACAATAATGATAAAAGTTGCAAATGGATAGATCCCTAACAAAACTGAGCTCTGCTTGATCAAGGACAAACCTGCAACTACACAGAAATGGTGTAATCTTCTGGGGAAATCCAAAAAATTTCAGACTTTGAACATTCATTCACATACCCAATTGTTGGCACAATGTAAACAAGCATTCATAGTTGAACTTAGTACAGAAGTGAGGCCCAAACTAACTTTACACAGCAATCTACAATCAGCAAATTGCTAAAAGTATGGATCAGAAATCGATCAACATTATTAACATTTCACCATCATTATAAAAGAGCTGAAATCTAACATCTAACATTTAATATCTGAGAATTAAGAACAAGAAACCATAAAAACTGTCGAAAATAAATACAAATTTTTTCAAATCAACAATCCAATTGCATTACTTCTCCAGCATTGCATAACAATTTCAAGTCTCTCATCTCCTACAACTAATTCTGAAAACTACTTGCCAATTCTGGCCTTCTAACTTAGCAAAATTCTAGCCTAATTAAACTCCTAAAAAATCTCCTCTACAAATGAGGCACAAATTCCATTTATAGAAAACCTCAAACATGTCGGCCCAATTAGATTTTACAATAATAACTGGCCTCAAAACAAGTCAGCCTAATTAGATTTTACAATAATAACTAGCCTCAAAACAGGTTGGCCAGGAGAATTTCAAAATAGGACAAGATTTGCATTAAATGCATGAATATTATCCATGTTGGCCCACGATCTCCAGCAAGATTAGATTCACATGTCCTCTAGAAAGTCCTCCAGCTATAGACAGTTTTGGCACGGATTCTTAGGTAGGTCCCACTTTGAAATTTTAAATTGAACATTTCCAGATTCCCTTTTTGGCACAAATCCATATGCAAGTCCCTCTTTAATATTTGTTTAGTCCTGAAAAATAGATATCATCATTAATAGCCCACATGTCTAAATAAAATTTGAATAAAATTCTGACCTTTCCATTTTCAGAATTTTTTCCATTTTTGGAAATTTTATATTCAACATCTTTTCAAGAAATTTTCATTTTCAGGAACATTTTTAAAAAAATCCATTTTTGGAAAAAATAAATAAATAATTATTTTCGGAAAAAATTCCATTTTGGGAAATTTTAGGATTTGGGCCCTTCTGGGGAAATCAGACCAAGGGGAAAATCCGGGCCAAGCGGACTCCGGACCAAAATCCGGAAAAATCTAGGTCAGGAAGATTCCAGACCAGAATCTAGAAAAAACCAGCCGGACAGGATTCTACCTAGAATAAGGCAAAAATTTCAACAATAGATCATCAAAACGAACCAAGAATGCATGAAACATCGTGTAATATATCAAATTAAGCATGGGGTGTTGAGCATTTATCATCAAATTCATCAATTTAATCCAGCATTTCAATTTGCACAAAGCCAGGCAGAAAATCCAGAAAAATCCGGTGTTGGATTTCCACGGATGGTATAAAATTTTGGACAACTGGCACATTCGGAAACGTGGAGACCGGAAAAATTGGTCCGGTGGAAAATCCGCCGCAGGCAAAAACCGGACTTGCGATCGAATTTTCATGGAAAATGGATGGAGCGAAAAATCGGGCTGGACTAAAACCGGATTTTACCTGAGAGCGGTTGAGGAAAATGGGAAAATCGGGATGGACGGAAAATCGGATTAGGGTTAAAACCAGTTTGCATAGAGCAGGACTTGGGGCGAATTCGGGAAAAATTAGGATGGAGGAAAATCCCGGATTGGGGTAAAAACCCGAATTTTGTTCGGAACTTAGTTTTTTTTTAGGCACAACTTGGGGGAAGGACTTGGACAAGCAAGATGAACATCTAAAGACCTCCAAAGGCAATGAAATCAATAAAATTAAGGGGCCAAAAGACACCAAAAGTTAGAGCAAAAAAGAAGGTCCCCACTTTCAGTGGGGCGTGTGTGCAAAACTGCACAACAGAATGGTGGTAAGTGATGATGTGTTGATGTTTTGGGTGTTGGATAGTGGTATTGATGTGATTGGTCCTTGAGAGACCATGCTTTGTGATGTTAGGGGTGTGTTTGATGATGTTGCCATTGCTTGCGCATTTATCGTTTGTTGTTGCGATGTCAACGATAAATTTTGTGTTTGGTGCAATGCTTTGATTAATGGTTGGGATGTAGGTTTGATTGACACTTGGTAGGGGAGGAAGCCCTAAACCAAGGAGCAGTGTGGATGATAATGGAAATGGTGGAAGAGGTGGAAAGGTGAGGGGCGTGAGTTGTGAAAATGTTGTGGTGTCGAATAAGCCCCCTAGTTCGAACGTATCTCCCTCTTCTTGTGAATTTGTGAGAAGAGGTGTTTGAGGAGTTGCGTGAAAAAATGATGACGATGGATCGTGATGGAATGTGAGAGGAATATTTTTATGTAATGGGTTTTCGGGTATGTTTTGTTCCAATGCAGTGTTTGCGTCCATGTTTTTATTATTGACAAGGGGATGTGATTGAAGAGCGTTGAGAAATGTGTTTCCCTTGTTGACATTGGGTTGGGTTGGAGCAAACGATGTTGTGATTTGTGAAATGTTTTGCATGATGTTTTGGGATGGAGGTGTAGATGAGATGGGTATGGTGGATGAGATTGGGGGAAATGATGTGTCCACGATAGTACTCACATCGAAATCCGAAGGCAACTTGGCCCCTTGTTTTTCTAGTTCAAGCATGTATAACGAAGGGTTAAGTCTCATCATGATGTTGATGATTCTATGGTTGTCCATATTTTGGAGCATTTCTGTCATTTCCTCGTGAGACATTCCGAAAGTGAGGTCCTCTCCTTGATTTTCTTCTTGGAGATTTTGAGATGATGAGAGGGTCAATGGATTATTGGATTCTGTTGGATTCATTTCTGCGTTGGTTTAGCTAAGATCACTTGAAGCAGGTGTTTTTTTGTTGGCTTCCATACTCTTCTTGTATTGAGATCTCGTTTGAACCATAAAACAAGGATCAACCTTTGAGAATACGGGAGATGAATCTCTTGATTCCTTGGATCGATCGTTATCTTATGTCCCAAAGTATAAAGTTTTAGGATGCCTTGAGGATCAAAGATGATGATACAATGATGATGTTTAGGGATGGGTGATATGGATGTTCTGGCTTTTGATAAATCTTGAATGAGACACTAGGCTTTTTAGGACTTGTGGATTTTGATTTTGATTTTGGATTTTGAGATTTTGAGATTTTGTCCTTGATTTTGATTTTGATTTTGAACAAAAAGACCCTAAGATGTTTGATGATGATCTAAGGGATAGCTTTGTTCAAAGGATGATAATTTGGATATGTGTGAGAAGGATGCATCTACCCACACATATTCAAACAAGATGATTGCTTCACTAAGCATATGAAGAAGGATTCATCTACATATACTAAGCTAGACAAGATGATTTTGATAACTTTGACTAAGTATATGCAAAAGGATGCATTTACACATACCTAGCCAAAGGTGTTTTGATAAATGTTCTCAAGGATTTTGGTCTCAATGATATTGATGATTTTGATTTTGCCACAAAGCCTAGTATCAAGGATGATTTCAAGATTTTCCAAAAGGTGATGATGAGATGGAATTTATTTTGATGTTTTGATCCTAAGATGAACCTAAGAAGGACACTTTGTTTGCCTAGATCTAGGTATTAAAGAGCATGCATATGCTTCCTAATGACCTTTGTAACCAAGAAATGATTTCATTTGAACATTCATTTTCAGATTTCCAATCAATGATTTGTGCTTTGGGATTTGGAGTCTTCAATCACATATGAGAGTTCATTTTGCTTAGCTTTGCTTAATGTCTTTATTTTACCAAAAACCCTTTCTTCAATTAGGTTTTCCAACTACGATGTCCAATGTCTTAATTTCCTCAAACCCCACAAGGTATGTTATGTGGAAATTCAATGAACTTAAGGCAAGGGTTTCCTATTTGTTTACTTAAGAAGACAAATTGAGATATAATCCAATGCTTAGAAACCTCTAAGGACGTGAATACCAAGGGAAAGCAATTACATATGGATTGAGTCAATTGTATTTGTCCTCAAAAGGGTTTGAAATTTGGATGATGTTTAAGTGTTTGTTTTTGAGATGTTTTCAATCAAGAAATGCATTTTGTAACCTAAGAATAAGTACAATCCTATGGATGTGTAAGACAATATTTGTTGGATTCCCACTTGGACAAGTCCAGCTACGCCTATCTCTAGCGAATGGTTAGATGCTTGACCCACTGGCTCCCCTCCACGACACTCACTTATACGAGGCAGCCAAGCATCAACACCCATGAAACTCCCATGGCATGCTTTCCATTTCTACTAGAAGACCGTAAAAGTGTGGGGTGGCTTCAGAACAACTATTCTTGCACCAAAAAATAGACTAAAAATTTTGGAAAATTCTAGTACATGGGTTTTAGTAAGGAATTTTCATTCGTCGAGATTGACCCATACGACAAGAGTCCCCTTTCGGATCCATCTTGTCGGAATCAACTACGTGATATTGGCGTTTCATCCAATATCCACATTTATATCCTGGCTGGAAATAGTCTTGGTTTTAGAGTGTTACCGGTTGAGTCGTGCCCTTGGGTGAGTACTTTTTCCCCAAGGCAGGCCCTCTAGGATAAACAATAGCGAATGAAGAACAATATTTGTAACTTGATCAATCCTTGTTGGCAACAAGGAGAGAGAATATATGCAACAAAGCCCCCACTGACACTCGTACAAGATTTTGTTCAATTTTAAGCCCAAATCGAAGTGTGGAGGTGATTGCTTTATCTTAACCCAAAGTCATGAAAAAGACTTTTTGATTCTCAAGATTGCTATAAAGCGCGAGAGAAGCACATACGTCATTTTTCAATGGCTTTGGTCTAAGTAAACCCTCACGAAAAACACAACTACACTTGTTCTTTTTAGATTCTCAAAGCAATATGTGAGTTCATTTTAGAGCACTAAAAAGACAAGTGATAACATTTGTTCAATTTGTTAACCCCATAAACAAAATCTAGTAAGTTGTTGATCCTATTGTTCATTTTAACCTTTGCAAGAAATGGAATTGAAAAGTACTTTTTAAGCCCAAATGAAAACTAGTATTCTAAGAATGAAGAAGATGACAAATTCTTGAAGAAGTGTTAAACAAACACTTAAGTGTTAAAAAACACTTTGATAGGAAAAAATATCATCACCATGCTCCTCCTTTCTTAGTTTTTGATTTCCAACCTACAAAAAAGAAAAACAGTTAGATTTTGGAAAAACACAAAAGTTAAAAACCAGAAAACAGGAGATAAATAACTCATAAATCAAAAACACATGCTAAAAATTAATTTCTCCCTTTTTACTATCTTCCAGCGTCACAACTCGTGAAGGCGTCGCTATTTTTTTCCTCTCAGCGGTGCTCTTATAGCGCCACTTACCAGTCAGCGGTGCTCTTTGTCGGGACAGAGAGCATGATTGCATCGTTGTTTCGCCCAGCCTCGTAGTTTCTGCCAACGTCGGAGTTTATGATTTTTTGAAACTTCTGCAGATCGGCGAATCCAGCGGTGGAGTTAAAAATTTGAATTTTTTTAGTGGGATGAGTCCAACGGCGCTAAAACAGCAATGTTGACGAGCCCACGGTGCTAAAACAGCGATGCTGACGAGCCCACGGTGCTAAAACAGCGATGCTGACGAGCCCGCAGTGCTAAAAAAATGACGCTAATGAGCCCGCGTTGGAATTTCCTGTGTCAAGAAAATGCGGAAATTTCAAAGAAAAGTTAAAAATAATGATGTCAAGCCCTCCTTATAGCACCAAATGTGCGAACCCTTTTCCTAGTACCTAAAAAACAACATGAATAAATGAGTTAGACAAGGAATTACAAGCCAAAAGAATGATTCCCCATGAAATCCATTTACAAATCAAACTAGGAATGAAAATGATGAAGAACACAAAGAAAATGATAAAAACTAGATTTAATCCTAATTTAATTAGTAAACACTTGATCCCATGGGGGAATTGGTGCCAATTTGTTGTGAAAATTGGCCATTTCCCAATCCCTATGATGCAATCTTGATGTGTTGAAGATGATGTTGATCCACTTTGACAAAAAATGAGAACTCCAAGCCAAATCTGCAAAAATCCTAGCTAGGAATTCGAATGATGGATGGAAATAGCTAAGTATTTTAGCATGGTAACTTTGCTTGGATTGTGGATGATGAAATGAGGAGAGGAGCTCTCCATTTATAGGATTTCAAGATGGATGAATGCCCAAATTTGAGCAATGTGGGACTAACATTCATCCAATGATATAGTGCCACTTGTCAAGCTATGAATGGATGATGGTTGTGCAAGATTTGGGGTTTGTGCCAATAAATGCCAATATTTGAAATTCAAATTTGTTGAAATAACATGTAAGAGGGAAGGGAAAATGCAATAAATGCCACTTGGCTCAAGGCAAGGGACATGTAAGAGGTTTTAAATGCCTTGTTGGATGTACATGTTGACTTGGAATTTTTGAATTCAAATTGAGAGAATATTCCAAAATATGCCTTGTGAGGAAAATAGAGATTTAATAAATGAATTAAATCTATTTTCATGTGCAACTTGCATTATCTAGAGGATGTGACATGAGATGAGGTTAAATTAATCAAGGGTTAATTAATTTAACTAGGAGATTAGATGATGTGACTTATTTGACTTAGATTTATAGATTTATTTAAATCAGATAAGAGAGGAATATGATAAGAGGCTAATTAAATAAAGATTTTGATTTATTTAATTAAAAGGGATGGTGTTAGATTAAATCAAATAAAGTTTTAATTTATTTAATTTAATGGACAGACTTTAGAGATTTAATCAAATGAATTGATTATTTAATTAAATAGGGATAATTAGATCAGATGGATTGATTTAATTAACAAAAGAAATGACTTGATTCAAATAAAGTGATTTATTTAATCAAGAGAGGATATTGATGAATTTAATCAGATAAGGGAATTTGATTAAACGGTTAGACCGAGGGATGATTTAGGAAGAAGCGATGTTAGTAAGTTAGGATTAGATGCATGATGTCAATTAGTATATTTTTGATGTCTACAGTTTCAAAGTCCACTCAAATTTGAGAGTGGCCACCATATTCCTTTAAGGATAGGATCTACAAACCTTGTACAACCAAAAAGATTTAGATTAGTAATCAAATTTGGAGGGTGGCCTAATATCACATTTGAATGGTTGTTTGACTGTCAACATTTCAAATGAAGTTTTAAAAATTTACACTTTTCAATGAACTAAAAGTTACCCTTCGTTTGAAGGGGAAATTAAAATTTATGTTCTTTTACTTTCTAGACAAATTAAGAGTTTCCCTTCATTCAAAAAGGAAATTAAAATTTATACTTCTTTTACTAGCTAGCATCCCTTTGAGGGGCAGCATTGCATGGTTTACTAGGCTTCACAGTTAAATTGTGAGATTCGAATATGATCTTGGAAGCAATGGTACAATAATTTTATCTTTTTTTTTTCTATTTTCACTCTTACTCTAAATTAATTCTTTGGGGTATTGAATTTCAAAGTTTCCTTCTCTTTAGGAAGGCCTCTAAAGACCCTCGTGGTCATTAATGATTGGTGATAGAATGGGAAGAGAAAAGATGTAATGTCCCCAATTACTAGTTAGGTAATATCTAATTAATTTAGTTAATTAAATATTATGTCCTAAATTAATATTTGGGATATTATTATTAAAAGTGACTCAAGTAGAAAATAATAAATAATATAAAAGTTATTTTATAATTTGTTGGCATTTAAATTAGCACCTCTGGAGTGCTGATTGTAAACGTTCAACTATTTCAAATGTTTTGCAACACTTCTTCGTTATTTAAAGAGGAGAAGTCCCTCTCTGCTGGGAGCAATGCGTAGGGAAGGGAAATGTAAACTAAATTTCCTATCTTTTTATGCTTCAGCGGCAGAACACAAGGGTGCACAAACCAATGTGCCGTAGCTAAGCTTTTTCTCTGGTTTCTACAGATCTCAACTACGACTAATCTAGCTTTTATCTATCCAATACCTTCAAGATAAACAGAGCATGAGGGTAAAGGAGTGGGAATGGGTTGGTTGGATCACCTGAATTCGCCATCTCCTGAGAATATGACCGAGGCTCTGAACTCTCGGGTATACACCAAGATAAGGTTGGTACAAGAAAACACTCTAAACGGTAAACTAGATCTGAGACCTGCCAAGGAGGAGGGACTCCTATCCGAGGTATGGGCTAGGAAATAGTTTATGAGAAACAACAAATTTACGATGCCTTGGCCAGCGAGCTTGCTAAGGAGGAGGGAATCTTATCCGAAGTATAGCTTGAAAGGCAATACATTAAACAACAACAAACGATAACTTGTCAATAACAAATGTCCAAGGAGGAGGGACTCCTATCCGAGGAGGGAAATGAAACAACGAGCTATTAAACACAAGACGTGGACACAACTCAAAAAGATTGACCAAAATGCAAGCGCCTTCTGATATTCTCCTTCAAAGCTTCATCAACGAATTACAAAGGTTGGGAAAGCAAAGGCACGAAATCATGCACAATTACAATCGTCCAACGAACTCTCATCCAAGAGTGAACAAATATCCGCTTTCAAAGCTGTTGGCAACAATGGCGCAGCAATTTTGCATAGCAAGTAAAAGTTAAACAAATAATGAGCCCAAGGCTCTTATTTATAGAACTCAAAGGAGTGGGCAACCCCAAAATATCCTTGAGTTAACAATGAGTTCTTGCCAATCAATTAGCAAGATTTATTCCTAAAAAGGGAGAACAAGCAGTTAACTGGAAAACTACTTCAATTAATTGAAAGTAAACTAAAGGTGAACTTTAATGAAAGTATCCCTCCAAAATAGACATCCACATTTAGTGGAGATCTAAGATCCACAAATCTTGGAAGCCGATTAGACATCCTTAATCAGTGGGATCTGACAATGCATGATTTAAGGGATATGGAGTTAAACTTGGAAAGAGACATCAAGTTAACTCCAACTACATTTAATGTCATCTTGAGTTGACTTGGAAAGAAGCATCAAGTCAAACTCAAGTATCATAAATGCCACTTGGAGGGTAGGATGTCCTTCCTAGGTGTCTGACACCTCATCATCACTTCCGGTCAACAGCTCCTTGATCTGTGTTGACTTCTTCCATTTTCGGATAGTCAATGTTTTGATGACACGCCATCTCCTCTTCTTGTGCAAGTTGTTGCTCTTGGTAACTTTTGGCGGCTCCATGCTTGGAATGACCTCTTCGCATCTGGCAAGCCAAGGTGCTTACTGCCATGCGGGAGGTGGTAATATTGGTCTTTTGCTGCAAGATCAGTCTTTCTTTCTTCTTCATCCAGAGTAATTGCTGCAGGTCTCCACTGAGTGGGACATGTATTCTTTTCAAAGATAAAGATCCGTAGACTGCTGATGATGTCCATTTGCTCTCCAACAATGTGTGTAAGATCTGGTTGGAGAGTTGCTGGTGCAAGATCTAGTTGTTCAATTAGAGTCCAAGGATGCCAAATTGTCATTCTGTGAAGAAGAACTCGCCTGTTGACTGTAAACACGGATGTGTTTAGACAACTTCTGAAAAACCCCTGAAAATAGCGCCCTGCCGAGAAGTATTTTTTTAGAAAAAATCTGGCACATGGGTTTTGTTCGTGCTTCAATGCTGAACAAGCCCAGTTCCTCAGAATTTTGATTCTGAAACTTTTTTGGAAAAACCCCCAAAAATAGGGGCAACAAGTATGTTGATTTTCAAAAATTTGACGAGATGGGTTTCTTTGGAAAATTATGCTGGATCTACCCAGTTGATCTGATTTGATGTAGCCTGCCACCTTTTTGAAATGTGTGTGAAAACCTAAGACAAGAAGAGAGGAAGTAGACAGAAGATGGATTGGAAGTTTTTATCTGACTCTCTGAGAAAATCCGTCTCTGAATCCAACCTCAGATTAGCAATCTTCTTCTGCTTCAGATCTGCAAGAAATATCGAAGAACGGATGAAAACCTTGGCCAGATCTGTAAATGGTGTCCTTGAGAGCTTATGGTTGTTCTTGATCATCAACCTGCAATGAAATAATGAAGTGGGATGTCTATACCTTGATTACATAGACTCAAGCCTTAGATCCACAAGTTTGGGGACCTAACTCACGATCAAAAGTGATTTTGGCTTGATCTAAAGTTCAAAAAGGTGATTTCCACTGATCGTGGAGTGTTTTAGCCAAGTTTTGCTCAAAATATCTTGACTTTAGTCAACAACTTGACCTTTGACTTCTTCAAGACGTCCCTTTTGATTTTTGCAAGTTTTTTATTATTTTCTCTCTTGAACAACCTCAGTTTGATCCTGAATCTGGCTTGATCTATTGATCCTGAGATGATGCTAACACATTCACTGCTAAGCTGGATTTGACCTGAAGAGGAGTGCCTGGGAGGCATGATGGTAAAAAGCTGAGTTTAGGGCTTCAAAAGAAAGGGCGCCTTTTCCAAGAAAAGGCTCTTTTGCTTATGCCTTAGTGAATTTTTGATCTTCGTTCTTCAGCCTTTTGAAATGACCTCTCGTGCTTTGATTTGTATTTCTTGTTGATCGGAGAATCGGATGCTTTTACTTGATATCTCATCAGGTACCCAGCTCTGTTCTGCCAAAAATGACTGACTTCAGAAAACCTGGATCTCAATTTAGGGTTCCTTTATTCAAGGGTGCCCCTCCTTGAAAAGGGCACTTTTGTCTTTTGGCCTGATCATCTTCATCTGAAAAGTTGCCTACTTTGATCTGGATTATCCGTTGAATGCTCTATCAGATGTTGGTGCTTGCAGTTGCATTTCCGAGATCTACTTGGGCTGAGAAGGTTATCCTGGGAAACCTTTTGTCATTTATTAGCATCTGGAGGTCCAAAAAAAAGGGAGCCTTTCTTTTGAAAAGGCTCTTTTTCTTTGATCTCCACCTTTTACAGTCAATTCCTGATATTTCTTCAATTGCCTCTTTTCACTTTGTCAGCAACTGCTTGTGATCTATACCTCAGATGATTTATCTGTTTGTTTCATTGTCGCGCCAGCAAAAAAATGTCAAGAATGAATGTCTCAAAAGATCTTGGTGACTGCATTTGACCTTAAAAGATCATGGGCGCCCCTGCTTGAAAAAGGCTCTTTTTGTCTCGTGAAATGATTTCTCCTTCGTAGCATTTCCAGAGTTAGTCAAATCTTGACCTTTTTCAATTTTAGAAAACTCCTCCGTCGAAGATCACCATTTCTTCATGTCTCACGTTCATCGTGTATGGATGTTTGGGAAAATTACTAAGGCATTTGACTGCATAGCCTCCTCTTGGCAGCAAGGCATGCATTCTCCAGACTTAGTCAATTTTCAGCATTTTTCATTTTTGAAAATCCCAGACTTTGTCAATTTTCAGCATTTTTCATTTTTGAAAATCCCCTTCATCAAATAGCATCATTTTAGACCTTTTCCGCCATGGTTGCGTTGTTGAAGCTTTCGAAGGTTAGCTTTCAGCACCTGGTACTGGCCAATCTGCCATTAATGGCTGCGGAGCTCCTAACTTTGTTCCTAAAAAATAGAAATAGACCCACCAGAGTAAAACTTATTTTTTGATGATTCTGACTTGACCAATGTGGTCGTGAAGCCTTTTAACCCTATCAAAATCATTTTCAATCATTTCTGGGAAGGTCCTATTTTCGGGGGTTTTCCCTGAAAATAGGGGCGAAAAACCCTATTTTCAAATTTTTAGAATTTTGTACGTGTGTTCCTGGACAGAAACCCACCAAGATTCTATGATTGGTTTGACCTAAAACAGACTTTACATGGCATTTTAACAAGATTTAGCTAAATTTATATAGAATGCCAAAAAAATTATTTTGGGTACAACATAATTTAAAAGAGAATCTTCTAGAACTTTTGACTAAGCTTTTAAAAAGGGATGAAGGAAATTCATTTGATATCATTGAGAAATTATTATCTTTTGGGAGATTGTAAATTTTAAGGCTTGGCTTTAAAGGCTTGAGGATGGAAACCCCCTGAGTTTCATATTCAAAGAATTGGACAAAAACCCATTTCCTTCCTGATGACGGATTCAATTCAAAGTTTGTGATTGAGCATCAAAGTTCACTTGAGGAAATTTTGTGGGTCTTCTTTGAAGAGGGAATTTCAGAATATAGGGTTTCATTGTGGTATCAATTGGTTTTCAAATGGTACAATCATATTTGATGAAATGATATAACTTATTATCTTTGAATCGGGCTTCAGGAAGGTTTATCTTTCCTAGCGAATAAGACGAAGGTTGAATGAAATTTTAGAAACCACACAGGGAGCTAGCATGGCACATAAAGAGAAAGGAAGATTAAAGATAAATTTCCAATATGTAGGAGAGTCAAGGCGGGTCAAAAAGGTGGCATATTGACCTCAATTTGAAGACTTTCGAGACCAACTTAGATGCTTGCTCCATTTTGGAGATCACCATAGTCAAGGAGAGAATGACAACTCAAATAAGACCAAGCTACCGAATCCTTTAAGGCTGCATCAACAATTCGTTTTAATAAGATTCACAGTTCTTTTAGTTTACAAGACTATGATGTATTGAAGTTGATAACATTATAAAAGGAGACGACTTTGTGATAATTGTCACAGCTCAAGGAAATGAAGCTTTGGGACCTCTTTGTTTGCCTTGTCTTATATGAGTAAAGTGACATGAGGAACAAGGAAGTGTGTGCAATTTGGGTGTTGATGTGCATAGTTAAGACTTTGACTTTGGAATTGTAGGATCATAAAGGAAGCTACGATTGGTTGTAAGAGGTCAAAATTAGCAAGTGATGGCCAGGACGTGATTATATGAACAGAACATGAGCGCCAGTGTGAAGGGAAAAGTCATTTATGAAGGTGGTAACTATGATTTGTGGCGCCATTTCACTGTTTTGAGAATTTGCACCTTGTTGGGTGTTACATCAAACCTAGGAGTGACTATTGGCTCTGCTGGAATCCATTCTCCTAGCCGTTAATTACCTCTGTTGGTTGGGTGACTATTCATTTCTGGAGGGGTCTTCTTGGAATGACATTATTTTCTTGGTATTTATATTTGAGTCTTATCTTGCTACTTTCTTCTGATTGTAATCATTGAAAATATTATTGTTATCTAGAGAATATCTATGTGAAGATTTGTAAGTGGGTCTCAAAATTCATATGGAAGAATTCATTTTTGTGTTGTACTCTCAGACCTAGTGATTTGCTAGGTCTCTTACTCACTGTCCTTCGCACACTCACATGCATATGTATTGCAAGTTTATGAATGCACTCGATGTATGTAATGCACTAAAACAACAATTGTTGCATATATATTAATATTGTCTTGTTGCATAATCCTAAAAGCTATTTTCTATCATTAAGTTCTAGTATAGTCAAGGGTAGCAGTTTGACAAATGCCAATATGTCAAACTGAGTTATTGGAAATTGAAATATTCTTAGTGGGGATATTTTGATGCAGAGTAGGGGTGGAGATTGTTTTATCAAATACAATTCACTCAGCCTTGAACAATTTTCCCACTTTGCAAACCATAACTTGGTGTTTCCTTACCAATCCTTCAATATTGCTTGTAGCATATCAAACACTGAATTTTGGGCATATCTTTTAGAGAAGGCCTCAAAAAAATGAAAGGAAAACCTTTTAGGATATTCTTTATGCCCTTCTTGAACATATCCAATTTGTGTATACGCTTGTTTTAGAACATTCCCTCCAAAAATGGACTGCTACACAACAATTAAGCCAAATTAGGCCACTTTTACAAAGCAAGTCTATGATTTGCAAACACCAAACTTCCAAACTCTACTATAGGAATTTCAACAAGTCAAATGAGGTCTGAAAATGCAATTTTCATCAATAGGGATGATCTCCACTTCACCTATTTACAAAACCCTACTTCTACCTATCAAATCTAGCCTAATACTTGATGATATTAGGCTAGGGCTTGCACAATCAGGGCCCTAACTCCATCCCCTACAACTACAAACCTATTTAACATTAAAATTAACCTATCTAGTGCCATTCCACTGATTTGTAGCAATTTCCACCAGTGGAATGGTGATTTATTCCATTTTCTTGCTCAAACCCTCTCCTCCTAGGGTTTACAAACCACCTTCAATAATTTGGCTATAAAATCCTTCAAACTTTATGGAATTGATTCAAACCAAAAAAAAATGCTCTTAACTCATGCCATCATCAATTCCAATTCACCTAATATCATTTGGATATTGTACGGAGCCATACCAGTGCCTGTAGTAGCAAATTTACCAGAAAACACATAGAAAATTGAAGGTTTTTTTTATTGTTTGTGCATCAAAACTTTCAACAGAACCTTGCATCAAAATTTTTTAGGCATATTTAAACTTCAACCACACAAAAACAATGGTTCATAACCAATGTTTGAACCAAAAGACTATTGGACCTTGAAAACATGACAAAATTTGCAAAGTTGCAAAGCAACTTTTTGACAACATTTGCCAAACTTAACAAAACATGACAAAATTATCAAATACCGACCCCACATGACTTATTACATTGAAAATGGTCTATTATGACCTTATTACATCAACCAAGACTCAACAACACAGAAAATTAACATTAGACCCAAAATTGCACAATTTCACTAAGTGCCCCTGCACCATACACCCGGGTAGAAAAGGAATCTCAGCCTCCACTTGAGATTAGGTCTTGAATAGTTGTTCATGTTGGAAACACAAGGGCATAAAACTGAGAGGGGGGGTGAATCAATTGTCACAAAAATTTAAAAATTATTCAACTTATTAACTTTATTCTCAGATATGATTATTAACCATGAAAGCATAAATCATCAACTCATCAAAAACACACATAACACAAAGATTTATTACGTGGAAACCCTGTTAGGGGAAAAACCATGGTGGAGGTCATTCCACAAGATTATACCTTGTTAAAAGTATAAGAAATGAAAATATGGGGAATGCACTTGCATTCAGGCACACTGCCTAGAGCTCACTGCTCAATTACACTGGGCTAATTGCCCAAAGGAAGACACACTATCTTACAGAGAGAATTGGATTACATCTGCAAGAATTTGAATTGATAGAATAGCATTTTCTAATGCCTAATCATAGTTCCAGTTAAGCATATTGAATGAACACTTCTTTACTTTTCTTCACTCTTCTTCACACTCTACTCTACCTTCAAATGATTTAGATCAATATTCACACATATAAACACAAAAGCACACTCTGGCATCCACTCGCACACTCCAATTTGAATAATAAATCGATCTTATATATCCACAATAAGAAATTTCATCCCTTCAAGTCGGCCTCAACAAAATAATAAAATGAATATAAACTGTCAGCCCAAAATACTAAAAATTATTAATGTGAATCAACCAAGGTCGGCCACAGCTTAGTGAAGACATAAATCAACATCTCCAACACAAAAACACTTCAATTAATTTCTCCTTGAAGATCCACAACACGCTTCAACACCTTGTCGGCCAAGAACATGAAAAACATGAACACACAAGAGAAAATTGCCAACCATGAGCACAACGATCAATGCAAATGTGCAACAAAGATAGAGCACAATCTAGAAGCATCCACAAACATCATGAATCGCTAGAGAAACATCTACAATAATTGAACTAACTAAAATCTCATCATCTTCAATCAGCAACACCAACTAAAGCAACAAAAAAACTGTCAGAATGTAAATCTTCATAACTTGATCAAATCTTCACGTGGATCTTTGAAACTTGACGTGGATAAACTAGATACACTCAGCAACAAACCCTTTAGTCCACAACCTCTGATCATCAACGTACAAAACTTACTGACATACTGAACTTCACTTCACCACTGACAACCTGCAACTCATTCCATTACAATTTTCTCAATATCCTCGACATATACAACTTCTAATGAATTAATGCTAATAGTGTTGACATCAATGACAACCACATATCAGTAACACAACCACAACATCCAACAATCTCCCCCTTTGGCATTGATGGCAACACATGATGTGAAAAACACCATCAATGTAGCTAACTCTTGACACTTACTCCCCCTTAGGTTCTCACTTACTTTCTCCTCAACTTTTTCACACAACTCTTCTCCCCACATGACTCTTCTCTTCAAATAATTCACAGTTTTTAACATGACTCTCTCCCCCTTTGACATCAATGATAGATTTCTAAGCTCGACACAAACTTTGAACCACATATCTAAACATCTGAACATCTTACTAATCCCTCTGAGTAGCAGCCACCACAACATCAATCTGAATCAAGATATGATTATGAAATGCATGGACTGATGCAATGCAGTGCATCCTTAGTTCTAATTAGGAGGGGTAATCACACCTAACTTCCCTCTAAGATACTCAAAAGTATCCTTAGGCAACAGCTTGGTAAAGATGTCTGCAATCTGCTCCTTAGTAGGCACATACTCTAGTTTGACTTCCTTTTCACTCACCTTTTCTCTCAAAAAGTGAAACTTAATAGATATATGCTTTGTCTTTGAATGTAGCACCGAATTCTTAGAAATGTTAATAGCACTTGAATTATCACATAATATAGCAATAGGCTCATTATACACAACTTTGATATCATTCAACATTTGTTTCATCCACAGGACTTAAGTACAATTGTTAGCATCAACAATGTATTTGGCCTCCACAATAGATAAAGAAATGGCATTTTGCTTCTTACTTAACCATGAAATCAACTTCTTACCCAAGAAAAATGCTCCACCACTAGTACTTTTCCTATCATTTACATCTCTTGCCCAATTAGCATCAGTAAAGGCACTCAAAGTGGTGTAGGAGCACCTTGGAAAAATTAGGCCTCTATGAAGCAATGTTTTCAAATTTGATTCAAAGTTATTGTTCATACTTTGTAAATCATGTTATTAGAGTCATGTTTCATATATTTGAGGTCATTTGGTGTTTATTAAGTCCAAAAGTGCAAAAATGAAAACAAATGTAAAAAGTTGTCAACTTACCATTTGTTATAGAAGGGTCTTAGGTGGTTTTAGGCATTAGTAGGTAGTTAACAGGCTTAAAGTTAGTTGGAATGCCTTTAAAAAGGATTTTGTATCTTTTGGAACTTTGAGGGTGGTTGAATAAAGCATAAGTTTATAAGAAATCTCTAATTTTTATCATTTTTCTTCAGAAATCTTGTATTTCCAGGCTTATGTATGGAGTTGTACGGCTATAACTGATGGAAAATAATTTGTAAATGGTAAAGAATTCAATCACCTTCCAATTGGACTTGGTTTCATGCATTTTGGTGTTCATTTGAAAGAGATATAATTGTTTTTCTCATAACAGTCTAAACCCCTCATTAGGGTAACCAGTGGTCTGCAAATTTTAGATTTCTCATGTTATACTCATTGAAAAGTGCTAAAATCTGGTGGAGACTGTCTTTGTAGTATCTTCTTAAATGTTCTTGAAGTTTTAGATTGAATGAATAAGATTATTGTGTGGAAACTTGAGAGTTTTTGATTGAAAATATGTCATAGTCTGATAAAACACAAAGTTCCAATGGAACTTAACCTAGGGTTTGGAAAATAAGCATGGGAGTGTTTATCCAAAGGTTTCTTAAGCATAAACAAGTCTAAATACGAGTGATTGAAGTGATTTTCAAATGAGTTTGTGATTGAAGGTAGCCAAATGAATAAGCCCTTCCTGGTTGCAGACCTAATTAACCTTATTATTGAACATAGACAGTCTGAATTTGTGCATTTCTCTTCAAGCTACTTATGGTGAGTCTTTGATATGTTTTAATACATGATGAAGGGCATCTTAAAAGTTGTTTATAGTCAGTATTGAGGGTCTGTGTTTGTAGGAAAGCTTTGACAGACCTATGGCAGCCCTACTAGGAAAAGGGCAGAGTAATGAAGGAGTCTCACCTAAACCATATTCTTGAGGTTTGGAAAGAGTTTGTACATGTTGGATTAGGTCTCTTAAAGTTGTTCCACTTGTTGAAGGAATTATATGTGTCTTGGAATCAAAATTTGGTGCTTGGTTGAGGTTTATGGATGTAAGGGTTTTGTTTTCACATTAAGGACATTCATAAAGAGAATTAATGGTATAATGAAAGGGAAGATATTGTAAAAGTATTTATTTGTTATTTTGACTCAAATCAAGGTGACATATGTTATGATTGTGCTTCTAAAGTTAAAGTTTGTATTTGTGACCATCATGTACCATTGGAAAAAGTTATAAAGGAAGTTGATTTGGTTAATGGTTAAGAGTGTTTTGAAGAACTTGAATGAGATTGGAACTCTTATCTCAAATGTTTGAGTTGGATAATGTTACAAGGAGAAATATAGTTGAATAAGTGTGTCATGGTTTTGATTTCTCTCTTAGCTCTGCATCACAAAGTAAGATCATCATCTTTAGAATAACATAGGCCAAAGTCAACTGTCCCCTTCAAGTATCTGAAAATTCTCTTCACAGCAGTCACATGAGATTCCTTCGAATCAGCTTGAAATATTGCAACAATACATACAACAGTCATGATATCAGGCCTAGTTTGAGTTAAATACAACAATCCACCAATCATTGATTTGTATCTAGTCTAATTTGCCTTCGGAGAATCATCTTCTATTGTCAACTTTCATCTGGTCACCATGAGTGTACCAGCTGGCTTTGAATCTTCCATACCGAACTTCTTCAACAATTCCTTCACATACTTGGACTGAGATATAAAAATACCTTTGTCTAAATGAGTAATTTGTAATCCCAAAAAGAATTTCATCTCACCAATCATTGACATCTCAAATTCACTCTTCATCTCATTAGCAAACTTCATGCACAAACCATCATCTCCTCCAAAAATGATATCATCAACAAAGACTTCAATAATCAAATCTTTATTACCATTCTTGAAATATAGATTACTATCAGCAGTACCTTTGTTAAATCCAAGCTTCAACAAATACTTGTCCAATTTGGCATACCATGCTCTAGGGGCTTGCTTGAATCCATACAATGATTTCCTCAACCGACATACCATATCTCCCTTATCAGTCAACTGAAATCCATCAGGTTGCTCAACATACACCTCTTCTTCCAATTCACCATTTAGAAAAGATGACTTGACATCCATTTGATAAACCTTGTATTTCTTGTAAGAAGCATAGGCAAGAAATAATCTTACAGCTTCAATTCTAGTAACAGGGGAAAAAGTCTCTTCAAAATCAATTCCTTCCATCTGTGAATATCCTTTGCATACCAATCTTGCTTTGTTTCTAACCACTTCTCCTTGCTCATTCAATTTGTTTCTAAAGACCCATTTAGTTCCAATGACATTCTTATCCTTAGGTTTGGGAACAAGAATCCATGTATCATTCTTCTCAATATGTTTTAGTTCCTCTTTCATTGCTTCAACCCAATGCTCATCTTTACATGCTTCATTCACACTAGTAGGCTCAGTCTTTGAGATCAAGTAGTATTTTTTTGCAATCTTTTTCCTAGTCTGGAAACCTTTGTTCTTATCTCCTATAATTTGATCTTCTAAATGATTCAATCTTACATACCTCAGAGTCTTCTTAGGTTGTTCTTCAACTTCAGGATCTTGTGTTCTCTCTTATGCAACTTCACTGGTTTTTTCTTCCTCTTGATTTTCCTGATCCACCGGAATGATTTTCACTTGATTTGTAGTATGAACTTGCTTTCCCTTGTTTGTATTGACATTTTGATAATCAAAATCATATCCAAAGGTTTTGGATAGTGTACCTAAGTCCTCATCAACCTTGACATTTGCACTTTCAACCATTTTCCTCAATCTTTTATTGTAACACCAATAGGCCTTGCTATTAGTAGAATAACCCAAAAAGATACCTTCATCACTCCTAGCATAAAACTTTCCTATGTCTTCATCTCTCTTGATATAACATTTGCTTCCAAATATCTTGAAATATTTAACAGTAGGCTTTTGACCAGTCCATAGATCAAAAGGGGTCTTACCAATATCACCTTTGATTTGTACCTGATTGCTTGTGTACACAATAGTACTCACAGCTTCTCTCCAGTAGATATGAGAGACATTTTCTTCCAACATCATAGTTCTAGCAGCATCTTCAATTGTTTTTTCTTCCTTTCCACAACTCCATTTTGTTGAGGGGTCCGCGGTGCAGATAATTGTATCTTTATTCCATGTTCTTCACAAAAGGATTTAAACTCACCGGAAGTGAATTCACCACCTCTATCTAATCTTAGACATTTAATCTTCTGACCAGTCTCTATCTCAACCATAGCCTTAAAGATCTTGAACTTTTCCAAAGCTTCATATTTCTCCCTTAAGAAAGTAGCCCACATCATTCTTGAATAATCATCAATAAAAAACATGAAATACCTATAACCTTGTAAACTTTTGATTCTAGAGGGACCACACAAATCAGTATGCACAAACTCCAACAATTCATTTGAACAATGTTATTTGCTCCAAAATGAAATTCTAGTTTGTTTTCCCAACTGACATTCCTTGCAAATGGCATTAGTAGGTTTTGCCAACTTAGGTAGATCTCTCACAACCTTAGTAGAACTTATCTTTACAATGTTATCAAAGTTAACATGACACATTCTCCTATGTTACAACCAACTTTCATTAACTTGAGCAATCAAACAACTTTTACTAGCAGCATTCAGATGAAAGATATTACCTCTTGTTTTTGTACCTAATGCAATTACATTTTCGGAACTCAATATTCTGCACTTTCCATCATTGAACTGAAGATTGTATCCTTTATCATCCATTTGACCAACACTTAAAAGACTATGCTTCAAGCCTTCCACATACATGACATCATCAGTATTATGCTTACCATCAAGAGAAATGCATCCTCTTCCACGGATCACACCAGTTGTATTATCACCAAATCTCACAACACCACCATCATACTTTTCCAAGCTCACATACTTACTTTTATCTCCTGTCATATGATGTGTGTTAGCTCTAAAAAATGCAGGTTTTAACCACAAAAGGTTGCCAAGCTTTTACAATGTTTCAGGGTAATAGAACAAGGTTTGAAACAATAAAACCTTCTACTCTTTAGGTGCTACAAGACCGAGGCGGGTGTACCTCTCTGAATAATGCATACTTAATTTGCAATCAATCCACTTATAACACTTGTTCACAATGGAACATGGGAGTGAACAGATGAAATTCAATTTGAAAACAGTAACAATATTCTACTCTAAGTCCTAAATAAGTAACATAATGAGTTTACAATAATGAGGTGCAGAGACTAGTGCCTTGTTGGGTATGCGGAGTCAGATGAGATCAAGATAAGCAACACTTTCTGGAGAAGACACAAATTATCTGGCATATGCTTTGTTTACAACTTGTATAAACACACAACCATGTAATTACTAAGTTCTACTTCAATAATCAAAAATGAGTTTCTCTGATTACTGTGATCAATAAGAGGATTTAATCTTTGCTTGAAAGAACCAATTGATTGATCATACAAATACAACAAATGTGTATTGATAAATCAAACATAAACTTGCTATGTTAATTTAAATAACCAGAAAAATCGTTCATGGAGACAACTTAGCAATATTCTTCATTTCAATTCAACAGATAATTGACACCAAAGAAATGTAGCAACATCAACTGAATCTCATAAATACCTCCATTGTGAAAATCATGTAATAATAGCCTCTGATCTGATAATTTTATTCTACTGTATCTATTTGCAGTGTATCAAAAAATCTGATGTCTCTCATTAACAACTACAACATGCTTATTTATACACCAGCATGAGGAAAATGTTAAAATAAAAATAAAATGTCGGCCCTCCACAAGAATCGGGCTCAATTTGAGTCGGCCAGCAATGGTCTCAAAACATTCAATATGTCGACCACAAGATTATGAAAATCTGTTTTCACCAGTGAGCAGTCGGCGAGACACCCAAATCGTCCTGCCGAAGGCAATTCAAACGCTACCATCTCGCATCCACTATGTTCATGTTCGTCGTAGCTCACTCGGGTCGGTAAAATGTCACACAGACCATTTTGAGTTTCTTCGAAAACAAGAAGTGTCGCCGTAGCCCATCGCTCTCGGAGAGACCATATACCGAGATCACTATGCCAAGCCGAAGATCCACATATGCCCAAGTTGCTAGGACAAAAGAAATCTCCCACCGAACTACATAATTTATTTAATCCGCATGGCTATAGCCATCAGATATCGGAGAAACCCAATACCGATTACCATGTCTCTCACCGAAAGTCACCAATCATCCCCGCGTCGCCGAGATAGAGCAATACCTACACCGAAAGCCACATGAAAGAAACTTACGCTCTGTCGGTGAAACACGCGCACATTGCTAAGACCCCTCAACGAAGACCCGACTCTCGCCAATAAACTGTTCCAAGCACAAGTCGGGGAGACACATTGAAATTAGTGAGACCCTATCCCGATAGCCATAACACATGCCGATAGATGCCTCCATTGTCGCCAACACAAAAGAAAAGTCTTGCCGATAAGCAATAGATGTTTTCCAAGAGAAAAACAGATCGGGGAGACCTCACTGCTATCACACCGAAACACCTAAAACAAAAGATATTAGCAGAAAAACCACGGTGGGTCGCGGAGACAATGGGAGACTTATGTCGATATGACTAAGAATGAAAAATATGCATGACCCAATGGATTCACTAGGACAATATGGCAAGAATGGGTGAAATATGCATATAGTAGGATCAAAACTAGAAATTGATGAATGAAAACCAATGTAACAACCCCAGATTTTTACAGTCCCAACAGTGGCTCTGTCTGGGGATGAATGAATGTGAGATCATTGCAAGGATCCAAATCTTTGGGAGAGCAGGCCAGACAGAGAAAGAATCAATGAGTAGCAATGGGATGAATGGTAAAAGTGAGAGTGAATGCAAAGTGAATGCAAAGTGAAGGTGAATGGAGAATGGGAGTGAAATGGAGGTGGATGAAAACCTAAAACTACTGTGCATGGAAAAAAAATTTAAAAGAGGATACACAAGAGTTGTCCATGCACTGGCAACCCTCAACCCTCTGTGTAGCTCAAGAGAAAAAAAGTTTCAAGAATTTCCCATGAACAGAAAATTCCTGATCTTCACCAGCCATGTTCTGTAGATAATATGAATCCTCACCCCCTTTTCCAACGACAACAAAAGGTCCTAGCCAAAGAGTTTCAAATTTACCATGCTTGCCTTTCTCCTGACACCTTGCATTCCACATCAACACCAAATCATTTTCTTCAAATTTTCTATTCTTTGCCTTCTTGTCAAATAGATATTTCATCTGCGCCTGTAACTTCATGTTTTGATTTTGGGCCTCCCTCCTTACTTCATCAAGTTCAACAAGTTGCTCCATTATGTCTTCCATGGGTTTAAGAATTTCCAAATCTTCTTGCAAGACAAACTTGTAGACTGGTAACAAATTCTGCAGGGGCATCCTAGCCTGTGCTCCATACACTAATTCAAATGGGGATTTTTCAATTACCTTTTTCACAGTGATCCTATCAGCCCACACAACCAATTTTAACTTTGAATCCCAAGCCTTCTTGTTCTGTCCCATCATCCTCTTTATAATCTTCAAGAGACTCTTATTGTTGGACTCTGCTTGACCATTGGCTTGTGGATGATAAGGGGCTGCATAAGAAATAGTAATTCCATACTTATCACAAAAAAATTTGAATTCATCTGACCTGAAGCACATCCCATTGTCTATGATTATCCTCAATGGTGTACCAAATCTAATGACAATGTTATCCATCAGGAAATTTGTTACAACTTTGCTTATAGCCTGTTTGGTTGGGATTGCCTCCACCCATTTTGTAAAATAATTAGTAGCAACTAGTATCCATCTATGTCCTCCACTTGACCTCCCATGTATCTCTCCAATGAAATCAATTCCCCATTGATGAAAAGGGGCATCAGCTTGCAAAGGTCGAAGTGGCAAAGCACCCTGATACTTCAATCTTCCATAAAACTTTTGGCAAGCTTCACATTTTCTCACATGTGTGAAAGAATCATTAAAAACCCTTGGCCAAAAATATCCAGCCCTGAGAATTTTGTGTGCAGTCGTCTTTGCTGAATAATGACTTCCACAAACTCCTTCATCCATTTCCTTCAAAACACACTTAGCCTGTGACTCATCCAAACATAACAACAATATGCCATCCCTATTTTTCCAAAACAGATCTCCATCCATGAAAACATACTTTGATGCCTGCAACTTCAAAGTTCTCCTTTGGCTGTCACTCAATCCATCTGGACACTTCATGTATTTAAAATAATGCATAACATTAGTATACCAAGGAGTGTGCTCAATGCTTGCAACTGCAGCCCCTTCTTCAACATTGCAAATCTGATTTGCCTCAATATTAGTTTCTGCCATTAGCTTAGCCAAGCCTTGGCCTCTTATCAACTTAGTAATTTGTATTTCCATGTCAAATTCTTGAATCTTGTTGATTCATCTGCATCTTTTCCCTGTAACTTCAGATTGTGTTAAAATGTCTTTGACAGCAGCATGAGGGACAAAAGCAACTATTTTTGCTCCCACCAGATATGGCCTGAAAGCTTTTACAGCCTTTACCAATGCAAATGCTTGTTTCTCACATTATGTCATATTTTAATTCAGACCCTTGTAATGATTTACTAAAGAATGATACAGGCTGTTCATAACCATCATTATTCTTTTGTGACATAACAGCAGCAATAGTACGCATTGAGGCAAATGAAAAAATCTAAAAAGGCTTTGTAAAATCTGGAGATTTAAGAACATGAGCCTCCTTGATAGCCCTTTTGATAGACACAAAAGCATCCAAAGCTTTAGCCGTCCAATCCATTTTTTGTCCTTTCTTTAACATTTTTGATATGGGCTTGATAATCTCAGCAAAATTAGAAACAAATCTTCTAACAAAATTAATTTGTCCAAAGAATGACTATATAGCCTTGACAATTTTGGGAATAGGAATTTTATCAATAGCTTCAACTCTTTCAAGATCTATTCTAATTCCCTCCTTTGAAACAATATGCCCCAAGAGCTTACCTTCTGTGACTGAAAAAATGACACTTCTTTGGATTTAAACTAATACCATATTCAAGAGCTTTGATAAATACCTTTTCAAGATGTTGCACATGATCTTCAACCTTCTTCGAATAAGCAATCAAGTCATCTTGATACACTACCGTGATAATATTAATCAAATAAGCAAATGCAACATCCATGGCTCTTTGGAAAGTTGCTCTAGCATTGGTGAGACCAAATGGCATTCTTATGTATATGTATGTCCCCCAAGGAGTAGTGAATGTTGTTTTGTATTGCTCAGATTCCTTGACTTTGACCTGATTGTATCCAAAAAACCCATCCATCATGGAAAGCAGCTCACAGCCTATCACCTTATGTAATATTGCTTCCATGTTAGGTAAAGGATAATTAACCTTAAGAGAAGCCATGTTCAGATTTCTAAAGTCCACACATAATCTGATGTCACCATTTTTCTTTCTCACAGGAACTAGATTAGAAACCCATGTTAAATGTCTGATTGGTTTGATAATTCCTCCATCTCTGAGCTTTGTCAGTTATTCTTGCATTTTAGGCTCCAATGTTGGATTTATAGGTCTTTGCTTCTGTCTGAAAGGCTTGGTGTCTGGCTTTAGTGGTATTTCATGCTGAAATAAATCCTCCCTATATGCTTTTAGATCTTCATATGACCAGGTAAACACATGTTTGTACTTTCTCAACAGTTCAATCAACATTCTTCTAATTGCAGGGCTGATCTTCTTTCCAATGTATACCTTTCTTGGTGCTATTTCAATCCCCAAGTTAATCTCTTCAACATCTTCCTTTCTAACTGGTGTTTGCTTCATTATAGATCTATCATTTCCATCATACACCCTTTCCAATGCCACTAGACCCTTGGGCAATTTATTTGTTTTGAGCTGTAAGATCTCCTTACCATGCACAATTTGTTTCCCATCTACTTCCTCAACAAAAACATTGAAATCAATTTCCTGAGCTTCATACTGATCTATACAATTGAGGAATTTCAAAAGATCAGTATCATCATTGAAGACCTGCCAAGGAACAGCAGGCCTTGTTTTGAACTCAATCTGTAATACCCCAACTAATGTGATATCATCCTTCTTTAGCACCACATTTGCCAAAAAATTAGCCATTATGTTCTTTGATCGGTCAATCCACTCAATTGAGAATGCATCAAATAATTCAATGGTATCCCATACAACATTCCTGTATTGTTTAATCTTTTGTGTTTTGCTGCATATTTTGATTTAGTTTGTGAAACAACCAACTCAGAATTGCCCAAAACAGCCAATAATTTAATCTTGTGTTTCATAGCTATGTTCAAACCTATCAATAAGGCTTCATATTCTACCACATTGTTTGTACATTCAAATTCCAACAAGAATGAATATTTAAAAGTAGTACCTTTAGGGGAAAAAAAAACAATCCCAACGCCATTACCTTCTTGACTACAGGCTCCATCAAAGTACATCTTCCATATGCCATTACAACTCTGTGCAGCATGTTTTTCAATTGGATCACTATTTGTTAATTCTGGCTGGGCTGGTTCAATCTTAAAACTCCCAAGATCTATATCACAAAAATAATTAATCTGATCCTACGGAACACATTCAACAAGCTGGCTCATTCTTGGCTCCCTATACAATTTGACCTCCTGGACATTCACTGGTATTGTTGCATAAGATAAATCAAACTGAACATTTCCCCCTACAGCTGCGGTCCACTGCCTTGACAAAAGCATCCTGAATTGTGGAGGAGTATCAATGACTATTATGTCTATATTGTAAACCACCTGTGGATAAGTAGCCAACTTGACTTCAACTCCTCTCATAATTCCCACTATAGGTACAGGTCTGTTATCCATTGTGTAACACTTGCCTTCACATGTATCAACCCACATGCCCAACTGCTTCATTACTCCAACTGGCATGATGTTTATAGCAGCACCAGAATCTATCATGTAGTTCCTCAGTAATTTATTATTTATAAGCAATGTGGTGAAGAAAGGATCCACTTGTGGGGAAGTTGCTAAAACATCACCCATACAGACTTCTGATTTATTTAACTTTTCCTGACTACTGACTTCATTAGAATTCATATGTTTTTCATTCTGATTTGTAATCAATTGAACAACATTATCTTTGTATTCTTTAATTTTCATTAATTCAAGTAGTGGTACAGACATCTTTATCTGAGATAATGCCTGTGTGAAGTCAAAAGAAGAGTTCTCTGTCTTAACAACCTTCCTCAATTCTGGCGCTTCTCCTTTGCTTTCTTCTTTTTCTTTTTTATTAAGCTTGTCAAGCGTCTATGTTTCTTCATTTAATTCCACAACTTTCTGCTCTTGGACAAGCTTCTTTTCAATTTTATCATGCTGCTTGTTTTTTGGCTTCTTTACAGTTTCCTGTGTTGCCTTTTGATCTTTTATAAAAATTCCCCTAGGAACCCCATCTTGCTCATTTATTTTTCTGTTTCTCAACTAGTATTGACTTTTGGCATTCTCAGCTGCAGCAATAGTGATCCTTTCTATTTCATCCTCAGTAAGTCTCCTCACACTACATTGAGTATGCGCCTCTACAATAGGTGGCTCTATGTAATCTTCATCAGAATCATAAAAGATCTATTGTTCAGCCATATGGACATTATATTTCTAATTTGAAACATCATATTCATAACCTTCATCCTCTGAAGATGAATTTCTCTCCTCAACATGGTGAAACATTTGAAGTCAAATACACTTTGTGGTCTTCTCCATCATTTTCCATCAACATTCCCTCTTCATGCATCCTTTGAGCTACAACACAATAGTCTGGAGAATGTGGCTGATTACAAACTTCACAAAAGTAATTATTACTCACCATGTAAGTCCCTTTCTTGCTCAATGGATCTGAAGTTTCTTTATTTCTGGGCCTAGCTAATACAGGTTTCCCATCTTTCCAGTCTATATTGTAAGGCATTGTTATCACAGAATCTAGCAGCACTCGTTCCACGGATAACCCCCTACAAAACTTGTCCATTTCCTAGGATTCATGAAGTTCAAGTACGCATAACGAAGTGATTTTCAAGCCACCTCGAAATGTGTTCCTAAGTCTCGAATAGTCAATTCGATCATTCCCCCATGTTTACCTCGCGAAGACCTTCGAAATGAGATCCTTCGCGAAGTCTCACTGTTCGTACTTAGTGAATTACGAAAAATGCAGTGGCACTGAAAAAGTGCGTTCCTGCCCTGAAGCCAAAATTTGGCTAAGTACAAAAAGTGCAAGGGCGCTAAAATTTAGCGCCCCTGCATGAAGTGAGATTTTCTAAAATGCAATAGCCCTAAATTTTAGCGCCATTACACTTTTCTTCGCCACTTAAACTTTTTTATGGCCTTGGCACGTTTCTTCATGAATTTCGTGTTTTTCGTCAATCGTGCCACTTTTCATGCCTAAATTTATTGCTCGACTTGAGTTAGGTTTTTGATTTTCCTTTTCACTTAAAGGTGTTTTAATTCACCATTTTTCATTGTTATGATCTTTTGGCTTTCTTTTCTTCTTGCTGGGCGAAGTGCTCTTCAAACTGCAAAAAATGTTTTTGAAGATTTTGCATCCTTCCTTCAGCACTCTTCGCGTTTTGTCTCGGTAAGTCGTTATCTTTGCTTTGTCTTCATTCTTCTTTCTTTTCTGTATATGTTCTATGGTTTTACATATGCATTTTTATCTTTCTTTTCTTTTACCCTACGTCTTTTATCTTCCCACGCGTTTCCTTGAGTATACCATTCGCGTTCTTCTCCATACGCGTGTTCTTCATTCGCGTGTTTTCATCTCACCTGCATACAATGCAAATCTTTGCGTTTCTTTTTCAATACTTTCTCCTTGCTTTCTTTCCAACGTTTTTGTGTTGACACCGCGTTATTCTTGTCGCCCTCTTCATACGTCTCGGTGCGCACATTGAAGAGATCTCTCATTCTCAAATAAAGTTTTCTTTAACCCTTGAATGCGTATACAATGGTATTGAAACAAGTCCCAAATCGCAATTTCAAAGCTTTCCATGAAAACAAAAAAAAACTTTGCCAAGCATGAGCGCCATTTCCATTCATCCTTACATTTGTTTTACTAGAAATATGCTCAAAATGCTGAAGCGCTAAAATTTAGCGCCATGACATATTGAAACATGTCAATAATTTTCTAACTCTGAGAGATGTAAGGGCGCTAAAATTTAGTGCCCTTGCATCAAAAGTGAAATTTCCAGAGATGTCAGGGCGCTGAATTTTGGCGCCCTTACACTTTTTCCAGTTTTCTACAATCTTTTCCAGATGAGCTTCATTTTTGACCAGTGCACTCCTGAGCCTTGTTCCTTCCATTTTTGTGCATCGTTTTGTGTGCCTTGTCATCTGCTCCATGCTTTCCCATCCTCGTTGCTCGCTTCGCGCATTCCCATGTTTCCTAATGATTAATGTTTGTTCTAGCTAAACAAATTGCAGTCTCTTTTCAAAGATCATCAAGTCAGAGTGATCAAAGTTCCAGTTGTTTTTGATGACTGCTAGTAAGCCTCCATCTTCTTCGAAAGCAAAAGGAAAAATGAAGTACAAATATCAAGGTGTCTATCCGCCGACTGTAGTGCTCTCCAAGGTGGAAGAGATAAAAGACACGGAGGTTGGTCATCAGGACTTGGTTGATTTCGCAAAGCAAACAAAGACGAAGCCTCTTCCTGATTCAATGAGAGCAATCGTACACAACAACCTTCATTTGGTGGCAATGTTTCCTACAACTGCACATAATACAAAGTTTGTTCTTCAGGTGGCGTCTCACTACATCAGAGAAAGTAGAAGTGTGATCGATTCTTCCGGGCACGAGATTCTGAGACTCGACCCCGATTTCTTTGACATTGTCTTCAAGGTCCCTCATATGGAGAAATACATTGATATTTCTATATCAAAAGCACAGGAGATCTTTGACGCTGATCCTAATAAAGCTAAACAATTGATAAACACTCAATGGTTAAAGAAGCCTAGATCATTTGTTTCTAGATGGCCGAAAGGACTCCTGCGAAGTGATTTCAAAGATGACGTCAAAGATATGATCACATTTCTAAGCAGAGTGAAAGGCTTGCCGGAATCATCCACTTTTCACGATTGGATGTATGAATACATCAGGATCATAAGAAGACAGAAGGTGCATATTGACTGGGGCAAACAAATCAGTGATGAAATACACGAGCAGTTGATCAATGCTCCTTCTACATTAAAGTTCTACATGACTTCTTACCTGGTGTACGTGGCGGCTGTAATGAGACAATTCCCAGGTCTATCTACAAAAGGGAATCAGATGATGGTACCTGTGTACAGATATTTCTATCAATTGGAGCTGAAGGAAAGTTTTCATCACTTCAGACGAGTCATAGATGCTTTCTTTGCGCCTTTTCTTTTCAATTTTGATCCAGCTCTTGAAAGAAGAAGAATATCCGATGAGGCGTATAAGGTGGTAAGTAAAGTTGGATGCATATTTCTTCAATTCCCAGCGTTTACTTACTTGAGAGTAGGCTGCTACACTGGTTGTCCCTACATGCTACCACGTTATCCTTCGGATAAGTGGGTTATCATGGAAACATGCAGACAGTTGATGTCAGTGCAAAAAGAATGAAGGAGCAACCACAAGCGTGGATTCAAGTTCCCACTGACCATCGACCGATATACTATCCAAACTGCACAAAAGGCTAAGTCTGTTTATGCTGAAATGCAGATCATGACAATCAAAACCTACAGGTATAGGTTTGATTTTGATTACCGAGATGTCAGAAAAAGGTTGCAAAAGGGTCACCATCACAGGTACCGTTTTGAGGACATTTGGGCAGATTGTAGAGATGAAGAAGCCATTCACAAAATGGACTATTGCAGATTGACGGTTCAACAAATCAGAGATCTTGATATTGCTGACATACCAGAGGATTTTGTGGATCCAGGTGATATCATGAATGTTGTCTATGATGAGCAAGAAATTGCTAAAAGGTCGTTGCCTGCAATACAATGGTCTAGGAAAGAAGTTACCAGCATAAGAGAAAGGTTGAGGCCAATCCTAGCCAACACTACATAATGGTTGCATAAACACGGTTATGAAAGGAAAAGTTTCAGAACAGACTCAGAAGGAGAGGAATCCGAAGCAGAAGCTCGCCAACAGCAAGAACTCCGCGACAAAAATAAATCAGTGGTCGTTCCCACTTCTTCACGAAGAGGTCCTAGGATCAAGTTCACTGTTGGCAAGAAAGATACTCAGTCTGTCCCAGAGACAGAAATCACGGAATCTAATCCATCTCGCTCTAAGGGTAAAAAGTCTATTGTAGAAGAGGTAGATTCTGATGAAGAAGAAACTTCAAGTGATCAATCCGCTGAAGATGAAGATTCAGCAGAAGCAGACTCTGACAGAAGAGGTTTCTGAAAGCGGGCAAGAGTCTGAAGAAGATTCTGAAGAAGGATCTGAAGGTGATTTTGAAGGTGAACCAGAATCGGAGAGACAAGAGGGTGATCAACAGGAACCCGAGCATGATCAAGAAAGAACTACTTCTCCTCCTGAGAATGTAGTTGAGGAAATTCCCAGAACATCATCGCCTGTGACTTCCAATGTTCCTCATACCCCTCCAAATTCAAGAACTCCTCCACCTCCTGTTCCCTTGTCACCTATTCCTACCACATGCATTCCTGCAGCTGAGATATCCCCTATCCCTGCAGCATCAACCTCGCTTGATACTCCCTCAGTGACAAGCATCCATATGGTTGATATACCGTCAAGCCCTCCATCGTCCATTCCTAGCATGTCTTCGCCAACGTATGATATCACTTCTGAAAATGAATTCAATCGTTTCATGAATGAGTCAATGCGCGATCAACTCAATGTGTCAACTACAGGAGCGATGATGACAGACACTTCTCCGATTGTCACAATACCTATGGTAACTTCAGATGTGACAATAACTTCATAAGTAACAATGGCAACCAAATTGACAGTGAATCCAGAAGCTCGCACTTCTTTTCTTCCTCCTTGGCTAATATCTCAAGTGTCGAAGCGTAAAAAGCAAATGATTTCTCTGGAGGATCTCGACCTCGAAGAGATAGTCCTTCCAAAAGCTAAAGGGAAGGAAAAGGCAAAGGTATACTCAAGGCTGAACGTTGATAAGTCTGGCCACAAGTATGCGGAAATTGGCATACCACCAAGTGAAGAAGGTGATGTCAATATGGAAGACTACACGGTGACAAAGGTCCAGCTTGGCAAGGTTACCAATGAAAGTGCAAAAGCCGATGCGCAAGTCACTTTGGATATCTTGGCTAGAAGGCTGGATAAAGTAGAGCAAGCTCGCAACATGTACAAGTAGAGGGCAGAGCATTATGCCACTATTGTAAAGAGACTTGCAGGTTCTCCAAGTAATGCACAACCGCTGACAGTGGTAAATATTGAAGACCCAGTTGTCAAGAAAGCTGAGAAGTTCACCTCCAAAGGCAGGGTGTTGTATGATTTTGTTGAGAAGATCATTGAACACGGATCCCAGATTATAATGGCTGTGGGAGAAAACTACCTTGTTGGCCAAGCTCACCACAGAGCTTGATAAAGAAAAAAGTATACTTTCCCAGGAGCGCAGAGACATGGAAAAATGCCGTTGTCATGGTCGGAAATGAAACAGGTAAAGCTCAGTAAATTGGTGGAGGTTGGGGTAATTCCTAACAAAGAAAAGTTCGTTGAGGTAAGAGAATCATTGAAACACAGAATTCAAGTAATTCAATCTCTTACAGAAGATCTCCACCAAGTACAGGAAGATGTCGAAGGACATCGCGCTATTCTTGAAAAAGGTATCAAAGAGTTGCCTGGTCAACTTCTTGAGGAAAATCGTATCTTCCTGCCGGCCACAGAAATATCCCAGATCTTCAAGGAAGCCATCATGAAATTGATTGACAATTCAGACTTCTTAGAAGCTTCACTGAACATCATTTGTGATACAAATCTCACATTGGATAACCTGAAAACGCATCTTGACAGGTGCAAGAAGGTTCACTCATCTGCCATGAGATCGATCACGAGAATTCACACCATTGTGGATTACACCGTTGGTCTAGATGAGAAGTTCGTGCAGGAGACTAGGAGGAAATTTGAAGACTTCCGTGCCCAAGGAAAAGAAACATGAAGCAGCCTCCCTATTCTCCAGTGTTAGACATTTCCGATGCATCCCTTTATGCATCTTGTAAATATTTCTCGACATTTTCGAATGTCTTTTTGTAAATTGTAATTACACCAAGCTCAAAGATGTAATATTTTGAAAACAAATTACACTTTGACTTTGGTCAAAGTTAGGTGAGATCTCCTAAAATCGCTCACCTAACTTTCCTTAATTTCCTCAATCAGTTTCCTAATTTTGCTCATCCCTCTTTCTATATAATGTGAGGGATTTCTATTGTAAAAGGATCCTTTAGTGTTTTGCAACGAAGTGCTGCCCTTTTTGAAGAAAATTTGTGAAACTTTGTGTTAATGCTTTGTGAATGGAATTTGATCAATAAAGAAGAGGATTGCAAACCAAACTTTGCGTTGGATTTGATACTTTTGTGAGTTGATCTTATCTGGTGGTGATTAGCTTGAGAAATCTGAAGGACTCTAAATAGTTTATGTAAACTTTGTGTTGCATTTATTATTTAGATTTGCATTCGTGTTTCTGTTTATCATTCGGTTGGATGATCTACAAGACTTTGTGCTTGTAATCTTTCATGCTCTTGCATATTTTGGTTGAATGATATACAAGACTTTGTGCTTGTAATTATTCATACTCTTGGATACTTTTGTCGAAGGATCTACAAGAATTTGTGCTTGTAATCGTTCGTGCTTTTTGATACATTAGTTGGATGATCTACAAGACTTTGCGCTTGTAATTGTTCATGCTGTTCAAAGAATTGCTGCGTCTAAGAAGACTTTGTGCTTCTAATGTGACAAACGGTACATCTGCATAGATCCAACATTGATAAAGCTATGGAACGACTTTGTGCCTTCGTGAGCTTTCCCTTTTACTTTATTTGTTTATTATTAATCACTTATGGTATCTCTACGCTTCGCTTTGACAAGATAGAGATATTGGTATTACTACTAGTTGTTAGTTTAAGGTTATCAAGAATTGTGAACTTCCAATGGTGAAGCATTGTAAACATCTTCTCTGAAAAAAGAGAGAAGGATGAATGTAACACACCCCCCCACTCCGTAAGTTTCGTGTACATTTTGTAATTACTTGTTTGTTTTACTATCACTTCTGTTAGCAGTAAGAAGGGCGCCTCCCCTTTCCGAGAGGAGAGATTTACATCTCACATAGTTGTGGCTGAAGTCCAAGTTGTGTAATCTATCGAAAAGCTAATTACATAATTTTCACCCAACAGGCATATCATGCAGCCTTGGCCTTTCATTTTTGTTTTCATTTCTGTATGCATTCTCTTGTCTGTACTGATAATTATTGTTTTGCTGAGGAGGCCTTAGGTTGTCTATTTTATTAGTTATACCAGTAGTCTTCCTGTTGTTTTCAATTTTCAGTACTATCTTCTGTGCTTCAACCAAATCTCTTGGGGATCTACTTCTCAGTTCATACCCAATCTTAGGATCAAATGCATTTAAATAAACACTCAGTGCAACAAAATCTGACAACCTTGATCCAGGAGGTATTTAGTATGCAACTTGTTGAATTTTCTGTTGAAATCATAGATTGAATCATTCTGATTTTTTTGAATTCTCATTAGTTCATGAAGAGATGCATCTGGAGCATTTTGATTCCCATATTGCTCTAAGAGTTTGTCTTGAAATGCTTGGAGAGAATTAATTGAGAATGTTGGTAGGCTGTTGAACCAATCCTTGGCATCTTCAAGAAGTGACATCATGAACAGCTTCATGTGTAAATCTTCATAAGGCATATCTATGTCCTGAATGAAAATATTAAAACTTCTTAAATGCTCTTTAGCTGTGATTGCATTACTCCCTATAAATTTGTGCACCATATTCCTCCAACTACCATCCATAGGGTAAGGATACAACTGAAAACCAGTTAAATCAAACTGTCTGATCATGGTTGCATGCTGGTGAGGGGCAGGCATAGGTGGATGTTGATACTAAGGCATCTAATTATTATATTGCACGTTATGAGGTGGAATATAATGCTGACCCGGAGGTGGATACATACCCGTATGCTGTGTGGGAATGTGAGGTGGACGATTCGGCTACTTGTAATGATTCCCAATCTAATTTTGAGGAGCATTCTATTGATTGGAGGGCCCTGCACCATGATCACCCTGCTTGTGAGGTGGGACATACTTTGGGCCACCAGCTATCTGATCAACAATTTGGGCTTTCTGTAATTTAGCCTCCAATTCCTTTATCTTCTTCTCTTGTTGTTCCAACTGTGCTTTTACTTCATCAGAAACTGAGAGCTCTTGGTTTCTTTCTGCCTCTTGTTCAGCTTCAAACTCAGCGTGTTTCATAGCTTCAAACTTAGCCTGTTTCTGAGAATCATAAAAAGGATTTCTTTGGTCTTTAGGAGTTTGAAGTTCTGTACTTGAATCATCTCTCCATGTATCATAGCAATTATCTGTTTCACAATGTGATCTTGGTGCTTTACCTTTGTTTGTTATGCACATGTCTTCATTTATTATTTTTCTCTTATCAGCTCTGTCATCCTTATGTGCCCATTTACTGCTACCAGTAGGAGCTCCAGTATGACCTCCCCTGAACTGAGATCTTCTTCCATTTATGATGAACAATTGCAAAAAAATTTGTCAGAGTCGCCACTCACTTTTGTCAAAAGTGAGAAAATATTTAATGCTTCTTATTCCCAGCGGAGTCTATGCAAGATTTCTGACTCTATGTTTCAGGCTTTGATTTTGATTGTTCCCCAGCGGAGTTGCCAATTTGTTAGCTCTCAAAAATGCAGGTTTTAACCACAAAAGGTTGCCAAGCTTTTATGACGTTTCAGGGTAACAGAACAAGGTTTGAAACAATCAAACCTTATACTCTTTAGGCGCTGCAAGACCGAGGCGGGTGTACCTCTCTGAATAATGCAGACTTAATTTGCAATCAATCCACTTATAACACTTGTTCACAATGGCACATGGGAGTGAACAGATGAAATTCAATTTGAAAATAGTAACAATATTCTGCTCTAAGTCCTAAATAAGTAACAAAATGAGTTTACAATAATGAGGTGCAGAGACTAGTGCCTTGTTGGGTATGCGGAGTCAGATGAGATCAAGATAAGCAACACTTTCTGGAGAAGACACAAATTATCTGGCATATGCTTTGTTTACAACTTGTATAAACACGCAACCATGTAATTACTAAGTTCTACTTCAATAATCCAAAATGAGTTTCTCTGATTACTGTGATCAACAAGAGGATTTAATCTTTGCTTGAAAGAACCAATTGATTGATCACACAAATACAACAAATGTGTATTGATAAATCAAACATAAACTTGCTATGTTAATTTAAATAACTAGAAAAATCGTTCATGGAGACAACTTAGCAATATTCTTCATTTCAATTCAACAGATAATTGACACCAGATAAATGTAGCAACATCAACTGAATCTCATAAATACCTTCATTGTGAAAATCATGCAATAATAGCCTCTAATCTGATAATTTTATTCTACTGTATCTATTTGCAGTGTATCAAAAAATCTGATGTCTTTCATTAACAACTACAACATGCTTATTTATACACCAGCATGAGGAAAATATCAAAATAAAAATAAAATGTCAGCCCTCCACAAGAATTGGGCTCAATTCGAGTTGGCCAGCAATGGTCTCAAAACATTCAACATGTTGGCCACAAGATTATGAAAAATTGTTTTCACCAGTGAGTAGTCGGCGAGACACCCAAATCGTCATGCCGAAGGCAATTCAAACGCTACCATCTTGCGTCCACTGTGTTCACGTTCGTCGTAGCTCACTCGGGTTGATAAAATGTAACACAGACCGTTTTGAGTTTCGTCGAAAACAAGAAGTGTCGCCATAGCCCATCGCTCTCGGAGAGACCATATACCGAGATCACTATGCCAAGCCGAAGATCCACATATGCCCAAGTCACCAGGACAAAAGAAATCTCCCACTGAACTGCATAATTTATTTAATCTGCATCGCTATAGCCATCAGATATCGGGGAAACCCAATACCGATTACCATGTCTCTCACCGAAAGTCACCAATCATCCCCACGTCGCCAAGACAGAGCAATACCTACATCGAAAGCCACATGAAAGAACCTTATGCTTTGTCGGTGAAACACGCGCACATCGCTAAGACCCCTCAACGAAGACCCGACTCTCGCCGATAAACCGTTCCAAGCACAAGTCGGGGAGACACATTGAAATCGGTGAGACCCTATCTCGATAGCCATAACACACGCCGATAGATGCCTCCGTTGTCGCCAACACAAGAGAAACATCTTGCTGATAGGCAATAGACGTTTGCCAAGAGAAAAACGGATCGGGGAGACCTCACTGCTATCACATCAAAACACCTGAAACAAAAGATATTAGCAGAAAAACCACGGTGGGTCGGGGAGACAATGGGAGACTAATGCCGATATGACTAAGAATGAAAAATATGCATGACCCAACGGATTCACTGGGACAATATGGCAAGAATGGGTGAAATATGCATATAGTAGGATCAAAACTGGAAATTGATGAATGAAAATCAATGTAACAACCCCAGATTTTTACAGTCCCAACAATGTGAACATCCACTTTCAATCACCCATTCATCTTTCTCTTCAACTTGAGCAGCTAGGGCTTTCTCCACATTTGTACAACTAGCAGATTCAGTAGATACAGGATTGTTTTCCTTGATAGTAATAAATACCCATTCATCATCACTTCTATTTCCTTTATCAGATTCATCATCTGTCACACCTTCATCAAAAGAATAGTAACACTTCTTTTGAAATCTAGGCTTGTTATGTCTTGGTTTAGGAGTTCTTTCTAGACACCTTGATGCAAAATGACCTATCTTATTGCAAGAAAAATATTTAAGAGGTAATTTTCCTTCATACTTACCTTTTCCTCTTGGTACTCTTTTGACAATAAGTGCTTCCAACTCTTCCATCTATCTTTCTTCTTCTTCAATTTGTTTGATTTCATCCTCATACTTGAATGTCTTTCTAGATCAACTCTCACCTGGATCATATATGTGTCTATCTCTTCCGAAAGTAGTAGCCTTAAATGCAGATTCAACCTTAGGAAGGGCATCACCAAATCCAGTCAACTCAAAAGCAGTAAGCTTACCAACCAACATGTCTCTGGTTACATTTGTTACAGTCTGGAGCTCTTCAATAGCACTAGCTTTGACTTTGTAAGAATCAAGCAAGGAACTAAACACTTTAGCAACAATCTTTGATTCATCTATCCGTCCAACAACACATCTGATACCACACACAAATTCATTCACTCTTTGCATAAAAATAGTAATGTTCTCATCATCACCCATTCTCAACTTTTCATATTTTCCTTTCAGACTCTGCAACTTAGCAATCTTCACATTAGTATCACCTTCATACAAGGTTTGCAACTTTTTCCAGATCTCATAAGTAGTCTTCAGATCCATAACATTGGTCATCTCAGAATCAATCAAGGCACTCAACAATGCTTCCTTAGCCTAGATATTATACTCAAAATCTCTAATCTCAGAAGTAGTAGTAGGACCATTCTGAACAATAACATACCTATTGCATGTAATGTTCCAATAGGGTTCACCAATGCATCTCAAATGACACTCCATTTGAGTCTTCCACAGAGAGTAATTTGTTCCATCAAATCTCATACTATCTTTCTTGTAAGTCGCCATCCTGGATCACCTCAAGCTATTAAACTTCTTCCAGGGAACCTACTCTGATACCAATTGTTGGCAACACAAGGGTAGACAACTGAGAGGGGGGGTGAATCAGTTGCCACAAAAATTTAAAACTTATTCAACTTATTAACTTTATTCTTGTTGTACCCAAACCAATTTTTTTTCTTCATTAAGGCATTTTGCTTAAAAGAGTCTAAACCTTGTTAAAATAATGTCAAAACATAGTTTTTGGCAAATCAAGCATGTATTTTGAGTCAGTTTGGTGTTGGTAAGATACTAGTGAAATTTGGAAAAAATTGAAAATTAGGTTTTTGCACCCTTGTTTCACGTCATGAAACCCTAAAAATTGAAACTTATCAGAATTGGCTAAAATTAATTTTGTTTGGCTTATTTCACATCACAATCACAATGGAGAAGTCGGTTTTAGTTAAAAGTCAGTTTAAGTCTGGTGGGTAGTTTTCACTTTTTTGGGAGAAAAGTTAGCATCTTTGTGATCGTTAATGGCAGTTGGACAGTACCAGGTGTCAAAATCTAAGCCCGAAACTCAAAGAAGAACATTCTATGATGAAAGATGTTGAAAAAGATGCTTCACGGCGGAAGGGATTTTCAAATGGCGAAAAGTACAAAAAATATTATGTCTGGAAACACTTCACTTTGTAACGTGGGAGATACTTGCGCAAGCAACGTGCAAATCAATTTTACAGTGTTCATACATGTGAAAGTGGTAAAATACAGTCACATATACACGTCAACAACAGTAATGCTTCTATGTGATCAACTCAGCAACCGACACGATGTTTGCAAGAGTGCAAAATGGAGGAAATATCAACCTCAGAGTAAATCTATGCCCATGTAGCTCAGGGGCGCCCTTCAATTTGAAGTTTCAGATTTAGTTGTTTTTGGTTGCAAATACATTCAATATCTTCAGAATTCAGTCAGTTTTTTGGAAAACTATCAAGCAAGATTATCCAAGTTGTAGAACTTCAGCTATCGAAGGTTAAAGCGTAAGGTACGAAGAGGTTACACATCACAGAGGACTGTCAAATTTTCAGTTTTTGCGCCCTTGTAGCCTAGGGGCACCCTTGAATTAGACCCCTCAGATGATTGAATTTGCAGAATCCATTTCTGGGGAATCTTTTCTGATTCAGTCTAGCTTCATGATGCATCCGTGCGCGAGATCATCAAACATGCTAAGTGACTGTGATAGTGGTTCCAACAAGCACATAAAACAGAGGGTGGATAAATATGAAAATGTCAACTTGTACCTCTATAGGCCAGGGGCGCCTAGCTTTTTAGCCAGCTAGATGTGGTTTTTAGCAGCCATCGTCTTCACGAGACTTGTGCGAAATCCTCCTATCTATTCAGCAAGTCCAACCATCAGCCCTCGGGATTTTTCAAACTCCCGTGAATGAAGGGTCAACGGAGATTGCTACAAAATGAAAAAAAGCAGAAAAATGGCTATGGAAAATACATACTTCCTTGAAAAAGGCACCCTTCTTGATGAGGTCTTAGAAGTAGTTTTCTAGCTTTGTCTCCTCCAGGAACATCTCTTCTAAGTTCTTCCAGCATTGCAATGAGATCAACAGTGTGTGCATCGGAGCACTCCAAGTCCCGGTGTCAAGGGTCAAAGTAGAGAGTTTGTGCTAAAAGTTTCAAGTTGTAAAATCACTCTCAAAGTGATAATTGTGCTATTGCAGGCTAGGGGCGCCCTTGCTTTTGGGGTCATTAACTTAGTTTTTAGATGCCTTGCATACAGTCGTTGGTTGTGGAATTCTTCTAGCTACGCAATGGATCTATCATCCAGTCGATAGGAGCCATCATTCATCGACAGTAGTAGTTTGAAGTGTCAAATGGAAAATTAGAGAAATGGCTAAGTCTAGAGACGTGTACATCAATTTAATAAAAGGAGACTTTTATTTCGAGGTGTCAAACAAAGTTTTTAGTAGTTGCAAGTCCCAACAGACATTTCATCTTAGTTCTATTGGCTTCACGGTGGATATCTCAGCTCAGTTCCAGCATCAATCAGGCTTTCAGAAATCAGAGCTCAATAAAGGCAATCGTAACTTTTCAGTGAGCTATAAAGTAGGAAGTTAGGAAAAAATCTCAGCTATTGCTAGCGGATGCCCAGAGAGTCAAATTTGGACTTTTCAGAATCAATAATTTTTCTAAGCGCACCCAAATGTAGAGATTTCAGTTAACTCATTAAAATAATATTAAATTTCAGTCTTTTCCATGCCAGCTTTAAAGGGGCGATTTTACTCAATATTCTAATATTGGTGTCCTTTTTGATGTTAATTTGCAAATTCACATGTAAAGGTGAACTAAATATTTTAATATTTTTATTCTTTTGGGACTTTGAGTCAGTGACAGTTGAACAAAGTGGGGTCCAATCAGAAGGTTTCTTTTGAAATCAAGGTTTTATTCTTGCAGTGGTGCCATGAAGCAAAGAATTCTTCTATTTATTCAAGATGGCATCCATTCTTCTCTCACACAGTTGAAGATCAAAGTGAATTTTCTCATTTGGGTGAGTGAATTCTTCGGCAATCAGTATTCAGAGGAATCTCATATATCATTTTTACAAATTTCCTTGCAGGTACAAGTCTAGAATAATTAGCAAAGTTCAAGACAAGATGGCAATTTTAGCAGAAGCAGAGCATTAAAACTTCTATCTTTTGTCTTAATTTCTTCTAATCTCATCTTAGGTTTTCTTCACTTTTCCAAGATTCGACAACTTTTGACAAATCTGATCATCTAGGTTGGTTGTGCACGACTTCCTCTACAAAACCCATGTGTTAGAATTTTTTAGGAAAAATTGCTCCAGAGCTTCAATTCTCGAAGTTTTGATTTTCTCAACTGAAATTCCTTTGCATGGTGGAGTAGAAGTCAATATTTTTCGATTTTGACATTGTGGGTTGTCTTAGAATCGTCTTCTGGACAAAACCCATATTTCAAATTTTCTCAAAAAAATTGCCCCCCTGCAGCCCCTGCTGCCCCAGTTATTTTTTTTTTCAGAAAAGCTTTTGCATGTCAAGCTAAACAATGCTTTTTCGCAATTCTGACATTGTGGGTTGTCTTAGAATTATCTTCTGAACAAAACCCACGTCTCAAGATTTTTGGTGAAAATTTCCCTCTGACAGGTTATTTTTAGCCACATCAGGTGACATTTTAGCTTTCTGAAGAAAGTTGTCAGAATATAGTCTAGTTTACAGTCAACGGGCAAGTTTTACAAAATACAGTACACACAGATCGAATTCAAGACCAAATCAATCTTAATTCATGATTTCATCAGAAAACTGACACCGATTTGTATCAAGTGCATTCAAAGGGTTGACAGGGGTAGTCACTCAAGTCCACATGGTTTCATGCCTCGTATAGCTGATTGTCTTCCAAGGCCAGTTTAGAGGGTTGATACCGTTGGAACTCTGCGTGTGCAACAAGTTAGTGTGTATTTTTCACAACTAAAGTGTGCGCAGTCAGACTTCGCGATTTCATCATGCAACATTCTTCCATAGAGAAAAGCGTGAAAAACATGAGAAGCATCAAGCTGCATAAGAAATAGTGGCCATCACTTCAGTTATGGAGCCACCAGAGTTACCAGTCAGTGAAATGCTAGTTTAAGTGTACAAAGATTTCCAGGATTGCTTGAGTTGCTAACAAGCAGTGAATTGACAGTGGAGACATGTGACGACCTCCAGTTGGTGATGTAGTCAACAACCTTGTGGAGGGGTTACTTGCTCGAGATCGCGGCCAGTGAACTCCAAATCAAGACGTCCCACCTTTTTCAGGATAGATATCAGACACAACAATTAACTCAATGCTTCTTTTTGAGTTAACTTGTTGTTCCACCTTTCATGCTATAGTTGGAGTTTTCACTTAGTTTTCATTTCAATAAGGACGTGCATGGTTGCACATGTCCATTTAGATTAGCCTTGTTTCGGTTAACTGATGGTAGCTTTCCAATTAATTGTATACTTTCCTTTATTAGGGTTTAACAATAAAATATTGCATGCTTGCAAGATTGTAGTTGACTCAAGGTGATTTTAGGGTTCCCTACACCTTTTGATGTCTATAAATAAGAGCTTTTTCTCATTTGTAATTAACTTTTGCATGAGAGAGTAATATATGTTGTGCCCACCTTGCTTGTAATATTACTAATTTTGTATCTGTTCATGAGTTTTTGCTATGATGATGAATTGTTATGGCACTCGAGTTTCATGTTATTATTATGGTGAATGCTTATCTTAGTTAAATATAGTGGCTAGTTTGATCATGGATTGTATGCGTGTTTCGCCTATGCAATTTGCTGTCGTAGTTGGCTATTCTTTGTTTGTTCTTAATAAGCCTATTCAAATGAGTGAATCGTTGTGCCAAGTTTCCCTCATGTTGCAAATCTGTGCTTAAAGCTTATCGTTTGATGTGTGTGTTAATAAACCTATTCAGCCAAGCAAATAGTTGTGCCACCTTGCCTTCATGCTGTGAATCTGTACTTGGTTTATCGTATATCTATTATTTCTAATAAACTTTTTCCCAGCCAAGCAAATATTTGTTCCACCTTACCTTCACGTTGTGAATCTGTACCTGAATTTTATCGCAAATACATTCCTGCTCCATTTCCTCATGCTATGTTTACTTGAGGAGACTGGATAGATTAAAAGCCTAAGTTTAGTTGTAGTTAGTAATCTGTGAAACCAGAAAATCCTTAGCTGCAACGTTCATGGTTTTTCTTAACCTTGTGTCTCTTCCAGCTGAGAACAAAAAGATAGGATTTAGTTTACTTTTCTTTTCCACGCATTTTAGCACTACGAGGGAGCTTCCCCTCCTAATTTGAAGAGAACTCATTATGCAGTGTGCATAGCTATCTGTACCAACTTGCACTCCAGAGGTGTTAGTTGTTATGCCAACAATTCTCAGATCTGATTATTAACCATGAAAGCATAAATCATCAACTCATCAAAAACACACATAACACAAAGATTTTTTTACATGGAAACCCTGTTAGGGGAAAAACCACGGTGGAGGTCAGTCCACAAGATTATACCCTGTTAAAAGTATAAGAAATGAAAATATGGGGAATGCACTTGTATTCAGGCACACTACCTAGAGCTCACTGCTCAATTACAACAGGGATAACCACCCAAAGGAATACACATTGTCTTACAAAGAGAATCGGATTACATCCGCAAGGATTTGAACTAATAGAATAGCATCTGCTAATGCCTAATCACAATTCTGGTTAAGCACATGAACACTTCTTTACTTTTCTTCACTCTTCTTCACACTCTGCTCTGCCTTCAAATGATTTAGATAAATACTCGCACATATACATATAGAAGCACACTCTGGAATCCACTCGCACACTCCAATTTGAATAAGCAATCGCTCTTATATATCTGCAATAAGAAATTTCATCCCTTCAAGTCGGCCTCAACAAAATAATAAAATGAATATAAACTGTTGGGCCAAAATACTAAAGATTGTTAATCCAAATCAACCAAGGTTGGCCACAGCTTAGTGAAGACCCAAATCAACATCTCCAACACAAAAACACTTCAATTAATTTCTCCTTGAAGACCCACAACACGCTTCAACACCTTGTCGGCCAAGAACATGAAAAACGTGAACACGCAAGAGAAAATCGCCAACCACGAGCACAACGATCAATGTAGACGTGCAACAAAGATAGAGCATGATCTAGAAGCATCCACAAACATCACAAATCACTAGAGAAGCATCCACAACAACTGAACTAACTGAAATCACATCATCTTCAATCAACAACACCAACTGAAGCAACAAAAAAATTGTCAGAATGTAAATCTTCATAACTCGATCAAATCTTCATGTTGATCTCTGAAACTTGACGTGGATAAACTAGATACACTCAGCAAAAAACCCTTTAGTCCACAACCTCTGATCATCAATGTACAAAACTTACCAACATACTGAACTTTGCTTCACCACTAACAACCTTCAACTCATTCCATTACAATTTTCTTAATATCCTCGACATATACAACTTCTAATGAATTAATGCTAATAGTGTTGACATCAATGACAACCACATATCAGCAACACAACCACAACATCCAACAGTTCCATTCCTTTTAATGTCCTCCTTTGTCATCCATGTTGCGTCTTCAGGAGGGAGACCTTGCCATTTCACAAGATATTCATTATACACTTTGTGCCTAGTTCTCTTCACTTCCTTTGTGTCCAAAATGCTTTCAAGTTGCAAAGGTTGACTTGGTGGTAGGTCCTTGACGCAATCTTCATCATGAACCTCAGATGTACCTATTTCTTCACCTGCAAACACAGATCCCTTGAAAGGGTAAAGGTTGGAAACATTAAAGATTGGAGAGATAGCAACTCCAGGAGGGAGTTCTATCTCATAGGCATTCTCACCAAATTTGTGGACAACCTTGTAGGGCCCAATTTTCTTCATCTACAACTTTGTGTACTTTCCTTTTGGAAACCTTTCCTTCCTCAAATGTGCAAGTACTAAATCTCCCACCTTGAATTGAACATATCTTCTCCTCAAATCTACATGTTTCTTGTATTTTTCAACACCTTTTTGAAGGGTTTCCCTAACTTGCAGGTGTATTTCCCTCATGGCCTCTACAAATCCTTCTCCCTTAGCACTCCTCTTCTCCATCCCACTCAAATCCCTAAGCTCAAACACACCTCTAGGTTTCAGTCCATACACCACCTCAAATGGGCCTTTCTCAATGATTCTATTGATAGAATCATTATAGGCATATTCAACTTGTGGGAGAACCAAGTCCCATTGTTGTCCATGCTCCTTTGTGAGGCAGCTAAGCAGATTTCCAAGTGACCTATTGACTACTTCAGTCTAACCATCCGTTTGGGGATGATAGGCAGTACTAAAGGTCAAATTTGTTCCAAGCTTCCTCCAAAGGGTCCTCCAAAAGTGACCTACAAACTTTGAGTCCCCGTCTGACACACTAGTCACTGGTAGGCCATGAATTCTAACTATCTCTTTGAAAAATAACCCTACAATATGAGAAGCATCATTTGTACACTTGCATGGAATAAAATAAGACATTTTACTAAATCTATCCACAACAACAAACACACTGTCATAATCCCTATGAGTCTTTGGAAAACCTAACAAAAAATCCATACTGAGAGACTCCCATGGCCTGCTTGGAATTGGTAAAGGCTAGTAAAGACCTGCATTTGAATTAGATCCCTTGGCTCTTTGGAAAATTATACAACTTTCCACAAATTTTCTAACATCCACTTGCATCTTTGGCCAATCGTAAAATCTCCTTACCTGTTCCAATGTTTCATCCACCCCAAAATGACCTCCCAAGCTGCCACAATGTTTCTCTTTTATCAAGTTAGTTCTCATGGAGCACTTTGGAATACATAACTGAGCACCCTTGAACAACAATCCATCTTACAACAAGAAATCAGAAAATTCTTCATGAAAAGAACCCTTAAATTGATCACAAACAACATATACCTCTTTGAAGTCTTCATCTCCTTCCTACATACCTTTCAAGGCATCTATTCCCACACTTTGAAGTTGAATTTCTTGCATCAACATTGACCTTCTCCTCGAGGCATCCACCACTTTGTTGGACTGTCCTTTTTTGTGTTTTATGCTAAAAGTGTAGCTTTGCAGGCACTCCACCCACTTTATATGTTTGTGGCTCAACTTTTCCTAGCTGTTCAAGAAACTCAAAGCATGATTGTCAGTATAAACAATAAATTCCTTGGGAAGGAGATAGTGTCTCCACTTTTTCAGTGCTTGAACCACTGTATACAATTCTAATTCATATGAGGAATACTTCTTTTTGGCCTTATTAAGTTTTTCACTGAAAAATGCTACAGGTTTTCCCTTTTGACTCAAGAGTGCACCAATTACAAACCCACTTGCATCACACTCTATTGTGAAGACATTGTTGAAATCAGGCAGTGCAAGGATGGGTTGTTGTGCCACTCTGTTTTTCAGATATTGAAAGTTTTTCTCTACCTCATCAGTCCATTGAAACCTTTTCCTTTTGTCTCCTTTAATGGTGTCAATAATTGGAGAGTAGATATGACTAAAATTCTTTATAAATTTCCTATAGAAACTAGCAAGAACATGAAAGCTCCTTACCCCCCCTACTGATTTTGGAGTTGGCCAACTGAGAATGGCTTCTACTTGGTGGGATCCATCTTCAATGAACCTTTAGAGATGAAAAACCCAAGGTACACTACTTCCTCTTACATGAATTCACAATTTTTGAGATTTATCATCAACTTCTCCTCATTTAACTTCTACAAAACCATGTCAAGATGCTGCAAGTGTTCTTCCTTGGTCTTATTGAACACAAGTATGTCATCCAAATACACAACAACAAATTTTCCTATGAAAGGATTCAAAACTTCATTCATTAGTCTCATAAATGTGCTTGGAGAATTTGACAATCCAAATGGCATCACCATCCACTCATACAACCCCTCATTGGCTTTAAAAGCAGTTTTCCACTCATCCCCTTCTCCTATCCTAATTTGATGATAGCTGCTTTTAAGATCAATTTTTGAAAAATAGCAAGCTCCTCCTAAGCAATCCATCAAATCCTCCATTCTAGGTATTGGAAACCTATACCTTATAGTGATTTTGTTGATTTCCCTTGAATCGGTGCACATTCTCCACTCTCCATCTTTTTTAGGTGCCAAAATTGTAAGAATAGCACATGGACTTAAACTTTCCCTTATGAGACCCTTATCCAACAACTCTTGTATTTGTTTCCTAATTTCCTCCTTTGTTGAGGAGTCATCTTGTATGCAACCTTATTGGGAAAGTTTGCACTTGGTATGAAGTCCATGTGGTGGCTCACATCTCTGATGGGTGGCAAAAAACTAGGGAGCTCATCAACCACTATGTCTTGATACTTATTCAACCAAGTTTGCACTTCCTTGGGCACATTTTCAAGGCTTGCTATTGTCAAAAAATATTTGGGTTTGAGTATGATTGCATACCCCTGACCACCTTCCTCTTTCATGGTTTTTAAGAACTCTTTCTCCCCAACTAACATGACACTTGAACCGACTTGAGTATCTACATTGTCATCTTGCAAAGGAGTGAGGGTAAATGACACACCATCTTTTTCAATTACATAAGTATTTTTCTGCCCATCATGCTTTTCTTCTTTGTCATACTGCCAATGTCTTCCTGGAAGCAAGTGACAAACATCCATGGGGATTATGTCACATAAGATTGTCTTTATACCCACTAATGTTAAACTCTACCCATGTTTCCTCATTGACCAAGTCTTATTGACCCTTATTTAGCCAAGAAACCTTATAAGGTGTGGGGTTTGAAATCCTTTTCATCTTTAGTTTTTCAACCATCTCTAAAGAAACTAAATTATCAGTTGAACCAAAATCTACAACAACCTTACATACCTTGCCTTGTGATTTGCAATGTAACGACCTGTTCCTTGCGTAAATTAAAATTTTCCAATTCTCACTTAAAATATGTAAAGGTAACAAGTAACAAAGATAATACAATAAAATTCTTCCTTTCTTTATTGATAATTACATACAAGTTACAATATGTTTCCTCATGGATTTCATTTTCACTGCAAATATAAATCAGAGTTCAAAAGTAATACAGTTACATACATAGCTCGTAAGCTTTTGCACAAATAGAAGTAAGAAGGTCCAAGAATTCGTCCTTTCAAATCTTGGTACATCGGCCGCTTGCTGTGGAGGAGAAACATCACTCGGGCGCTTTTCTGCCAACCACGGACTTATAATGCGGTCCCCCGCACACCTATCGTTAGATAGACGGCCCTCCCTTTGAAGAAGAGATTGGTAGGGTATCCTTTAACGATTACCAACTAAGCATAGTGTTGTGTCCTACACAACTAGAACCTTGCTATTTCACAATCTCGATCTAGTACTTGGATCATGATGAACTGATAGTGTAGTCTCAACTATCTCACTCCTAAGTGGATGTCGTACCTTTCACTACTTTGGCCAAAGTGTTCTCATTCAGTACTTCGAATGAAGGTCATCTATCATAAACACTACTCAAGGCCGATTTGACTTGAGGCTTCCTTACTCTATGCATAGGTTTTATCCTTCAATGGGTAAATCCATCACCCCAGATATCCTACAATCATTCGAACCTACTAGAAATGAAACAGTCTACAAGTGTCTTGTATCAATCCTCCTAATTAGGAAATATTTATCCTAAGAGTACTTAGCTTGCCTCAGTTATCCTAATAACTTAAGCTAAAAGACCTTACTTGATTCTGCCTTCATTCCGATCCTAGTAGATAATAAGTACATCTACGTATTCTCCATATACAGAGACCATACACAACATGCAATAGTCATTCAAAATGCAAACAAATCCCTCCCTTTTATCTTTTTCCATTATTACTCTTTAATGTAAGATAAGTAAACTAATCCCTTAAGCTTTTTACTCATATAATCCCTTTTTCACAATTCCCCTAGTCATTGAGTCCTTTACACATATTCTTCTTTAATGATTTGCTTTAAATATTCATCAAAACAGTTCTTTCCCACTAGAGCTAATTGAAAGCAGCAATCACAAGACCAAAAAGGAAACAACACTTCAATAAAAGTTATAAACTAGGAAGATTCATGCCTGATTTTAAAGCTTCTCCTTCTAGACTTGCTCTTCTAGATTCTCCTTCAAATAAGCTTCCAGAATTTCAGCTAAATATGGCTTCTTTTTATGAAAGTATTTCACTCTATAGTGAACTTCTATATCTCTTCTCTCAGATGTGTTTCCACCACTCAATTCCTACTCAGCTATACAAATACCTCACTCTGAACTCAAAATGACTTAATTCACTGTGACTGGTAAATGCTGGTAATAATTCACTGTATTTATCAAACTCAGATTGCTCAGATGTGTGTTTTTAATGAATGGAAGGGCGTGTATATATATAGGCCCGAATTGTAACAGTTTTCCATTTAAGAAGGCATGTCGAATGACAACACAGTGCTCAAAAATAGTCAAAATGATACTTGGTGGATTCTTAAACTGTTAATCATCAAAATGGAGGTGATTCGACTCCCTTTTAAGCCAGCAAGAGAAGAATAAATCAACTCTCATGGCGGATTTTGACAGCTCAAGGCATTCTCCAAATTTTAGGTTAATTTGATATAAATGATTTGAAAAATTTGTTTCAAATGATAGGTTGAGTCTGCAACAATCCACGTTGCCATTTTAGATGCCTAAAGAATAGTTTTTGGCCATTACTTATTGACCTATTCTCAGCCCGCGTGCTTCAGACGCGTTCTTCTTTATGCACACGACTTTCTCACGCGATTTCCATGATTAAAACGGTTTTTCCTCTTTTCAAATGCTTCAAATGTTCATTAAAAACAAATTCGACTTCTCTTGATTTAAATATCTCAAACAAATGGACTCAATTTCTATGTTGAGATTTATTTTTATCTATAGCCAAAATCGAAATATTTCATCATTTAAATCCTTTTCACCATTTAAATCCTTAATATTTCTATTCTATTGAATATTTTATGTGTTATTTAAATTTATATAATTTACATTTCAATATTATACATTTATATATTTTTATTATATATGTATTTCAATTAAGTGTAATATTTTTAAATATATAAATATATATAGTTTCCGACATTACATCGTGATATTTATATATATTTACATATATGTAAATATTACCTTAATATTAATACATATATTTTAAATATATAAATATATAATATATTTACATAGGTATTTATGTATTTATGTCAATATCCATAAATATTATCACATCCTTAATATATACATTTATACATAAATATATATATGTAAATTTGCTAGGCAATAATATTAAATATTATTTTAACCACAGATATTAGGCGGATTGAGTACATATATACTCTTGTGTATATGTATGTATGCGTATATACATATCGACACATGTGTATGAGCATATACGTCTGCTTAACGTACACATGTATTGATATGTTTGTACATATAGATATGTGTTCACAATGTATATATGTATGTGCATTCCCAGTCAATCTTTAACACATCTTTCACATCATTCATACTTGGGCCATGGTAAAGCAAGTCTGACATTAAACAATCACATCTCCTAAAGCATAAAGAAGTGAATTCAGAACCTTAATGTCAATAAACAAGCCTATGGATGACTTACCCTTATTTCGACAAATAAACTTGGCTTACTCAATCTATAGTATGTGTGTGTATGCTCAATTTGGTAATCATTACTGGTTACCCGACCAAGTTCCTCCCCGAATGATGTCTCTCCTCTGTCTGGAGGAACAGTCTTCATACCTGCACACCATGACATGACACTAGCAGTCATATGCTCATAACAAGGTAAAACGTCTCACAAGTTAGAATAACATTATCCATAACTTATATGCTACATTTAATTAAGAATTAAATAATTAGAAGTAACAATCAAATGAAACCATCATTCAAATAAGACACATTCATTTAATAACATGATCAAACATGTTTTATTCATCATAAAGATTCAAACATTACATTCAATTGTCCTATGCAATAGTAGCTATAAAATTGGGATGTAACATGCAAGTTGTTTTGAACAAGGACTTTCTTTGAGGAGGTTCCTTCACCACATGAACCTTAAGGAGTGTTCTTCTCATAATCAGATTTTCTCCAACCTCCGGAGCAGCATGCTGAGAAGGAGATTTAACACTCTCACAATCTTTCTCTTGCACCAACTGTGTTCTCCTTTCACCACCATGTGATGAAGAAGGTTGTTTCTCTGGGAACTTCCATGCTTGATGGCCAAACTGGTTACATTGATAGAATCTCCCTAAATAGGTGTTTGAACCTGTGCCTTGTCCTCCAAATCTGCCTCTCCCATTAGGTCTTCTACCTCTGAATCCACCTCTTGACTCCAAGTTTTGTTCTTGATTTCCACTTCACTCACCTTGTGACTTTTTTGTTTGTCCTCTTCCACCAAAATATCCTCTGCCCCTGAAGTTCTTTCCTTTGCCTCTATTTTTTTTCCTACCTTCTTTTCAGTTTCTCTTTTTCCCTAACAGCCAACTGAAAGCACTCTTCAGCTGTTATAGGGGTGGCAAGACTCAATTCATCCTGAATGTTGAACCTTATTCCATTTATATATCTTGCTATCTTCTCAACTTCATCTTCAATATGGCTTGCTCTAAGGCTTAATTTGTAAAATTCCTCTGTATAGGCCATGACATCCATCTCCTTTTGCTTTAATTTTTGCAGCTTCCTAAATGTTTGAATGGCATGGTCACTGGGAAAGAATTGGGTCTTCACCTTAGACACCATCCTATCCCATGAGTTTATTTTTGCTTTGACCTTTTTCACTCTTTCCTCTTGTACATAGTTCCACCAAGTTAGGGTAGGGCCTTTCAACTTAGTCTTTGCAAAATTTACCCTTTGTTCTTCTGCAACCTCCTTGTACTCAAAGTAATTGTCCAGTGCATCTATCCAATCCAATATTTCTTCTGCACCCATTTTCCCATTATAAATGGGCAATTCCATTTTCACCTCAGAAGCATCTCATCTAATAGCCTTCAACATTTTCACCATCCTTCTTTCATCAGGGTCCAACTCATCAAGGGTTTTCATTCTCACCCTCTTCCTCTTCCTCTCGGTCACTTTCCTCTTCAGTGGCCTTTCCTCTCCTTTGATTTGTTTCCAATGTTTCAAGTCTAGCCAAAAATGCTTCTTGAGACTCTTTCTTCATCCTAATCTCTCTAGCAATGATTGCACTACCTTTAGGAGGCATCTTGTCCTTCAATTTGCAACTTTTCTTTCTTCAAACTTCAACCCCTTTTCTTCAAAAGATCAAAACCTACGCTCTGATACCAATTGATGCAGAGTAGGGGTGGAGATTGTTTTATCAAACACAATTCACTAAATCTTGAACAATTTTCCCACTTTGCAAACCCTAACTTGGTGTTTCCTTACCAATCCTTCAATATTGCTTGTAGCATATCAAACACTGAATTTTGGGTATATCTTTTAGAGAAGGCCTCAAACCCATGAAAGGAAAACCTTTTAGGATACCCTTTATGCCCTTCTTGTGCATATCCAATTTGTGTATAGGCCTGTTTCAAAAAATTCCCTCCAAAAATGGACTGCTACGTAACAATTAGGTCAAATTAAGCCACTTTTACAAAACAAGTCTATTTTGCAAACACCAAACTTCCAAACTCTACTCCAAGACTTTCAACAAGTCAAATGAGGTCTAAAAATGAAATTTTCTTCAATAGGGATGATCTCCACTTCACTTATTTACAAAACCCTACTTCTACTTATCAAATCTAGCCTAATACTTGGTGATATTAGGCTAGGGCTTGCACAAATAGGGCCCTAAGTCCATCCCTTGCAACTACAACCCTATTGAACATGAAAAGTAACTTATCTAGTGCCATTCCACTGATTTGTAGAAATTTCCACCAGTGGAATGGTGATTTATTCCATTTTCTTGCTCAAACCCTCTCCTCCTACGGTTTACAGACCACCTTCAGTAATTTGGCTATAAAACCCTTCAAACTTAATGGAATTGATTCAAACCAAAAAAAAAAGGTTCTTAACTCATGCCATCATCAATTCCAATTCACCTTATATCATTTGGAGATTGCATGGAGCCGTACCAATGCTTGTAGCAACATATTTACCATAAAACACACAGAAAATTGAAGTTTTTTATTGTTTGTGCATCAAAACTTTCAACAGAACCTTGCCTTGAACTATTTCAGGCATATTTAAACTTCAACCACACAAAAACAATGGTTCATAACCAAATTTTGAACCAAAAGATCGTTGGACCTTCAAAACATGACAAAATTTACAGTTGTAAAGCAACTTTTTGACAACATTTTCCAAACTTAACAAAACATGACAAAATTATCAAATATTGACTCCACATGACTTATTACATTGAAAATGGTCTATTATGACCTTATTACATCAACCAAGACTCAACAACACAAAAACTTAACATTAGACCCAAAATTGCACAATTTCACTAGGTGCCCCTACACCATATTTAAAGCAAAAACTTAGATCAAGGTGGGATACCTCAGTGGTATCAAAGCACAGTTATTCTTGCCGTCCTATTGGGTCATTCAAAGTTTGAGTTTTAGTTGTAAAACATGGCTTCATTGAGTGAAAAGGAGTTGGGAAAAAATATTTATATTATAGGAAATGAACTTGGACACTTGACCTCATCAAAAGATGTTTGTCTCAACACTTTGGAGGAACTAGAAACTTGTTTATACATGGTTGATCAATCACCTTCTCAATTGTTGCAACTAGATCTGACTCGAGCGGTGCATTCTCTGGGTAAGTCAATGCTTATGAGACATCATGATAAAGATGTGAGACTTGTAGTCAATTGTTGCCTTAGTGAGATTATGAGGATTACAACTCCTGAGGTTCGCTACAAAGATGACATAATTAGAGAGATTTTGCAGCTGATTGTTGAGAGTTTCCATAGGTTGGATGATACTATACAACCTTCTTTTGATAGGAGGGTAGGAATTTTAGAGACCATGGCTAAAGTTAGATCCTATGTGGTGATGTTTGATCTCAAATGTGATGATTTAATACTCGGAATGTTTTAGTGCTTCTTTGTCAAAATCAGAAAATATCATGCAAGGAATGTTATAACAGAAATGTAAACTATTTTGTCACTGATTTTAGATGAGGAGGATGGTATATCCAAGAAGTTGTTATCTAACTTGTTTGCCTTTTGGAGGAAGGAGCAAGTTGTTTCACCCATAGCTCATGAATTATCAAAAGGGTTGGTTGAGCAGAAAATTGAGAAGATTAAATACCAGTTGACTAAAGAGGAATTGATTTCTTGGGGTTTACAAGTTATAGGACCTCCTAAAATGAGCAAGAACCAAATGAGAAGACAAATATTTGTTTCTCATGCAAAGGAATTTGAAAGCCTAACCACCAATGCACAAATAAAAGGGTGAAGAAGCTTGAAGAAGAAAATTCAATCACAAAAGAAGAGGTATGCAAAAGTTTTTATGTTGGTGATGTAAAGATTGTATTTGATAGGCTTTGTGGGGTGGAAACGAATACTTGTGTGGATACAAGGATAGAACATTGTAATGATTCTAATGTGGCCCCATTAACCTTACAAGAAGAAACACATGAGGCATCTACACAGGAGGTGAATATGAGTCCCTTTGACATGGAGCATGTTGGTTTAGATAAACCTTATGGAAGCATGGATTCTATTGGTGCTCTTTTGGATGATCACTATGCCATCTCCGCTTTAATGCTTGAAGATTGCAAAGCATCTACAAATGAGAAAGTTGTTTTTGATACAAATGAAGAGCACATGAAGATGAAAGAAGACACTGCAAATAGGTATGACACAACTTCTAAGTTTTTGTTTTATGACAACAGTCATACTATTGACTCACTGAGCATAACCATGAAATAGAAGCTATGGCACATGAGGGGAATGATGTTGAAGAATCTTCTAATGTTGGAACTTAAGACGTGAGTGTCAAAAAATGAGGAATGCATTGTGGATTCAAGCAACAAGAAGTCTGATTTTGTAAATCAAACCTTGGAAGATGTGAACAAGACACAAGTTTTGTGTGATGGGTGGTTACAAAGAGCTAAGAAGGAAAAGATGCTAGCTTCCCGAGCAAAACAATGCTTGCGAGAGGTCAAGGAACATTGCATTCATATAGATCAAGCGAGACAAGAAAGAGAAGCCTATCTTCGATCACTATTTCTTCCAAGGGAAGAAGACATGGAGATGGAGTATACAAAGGTTGAGCCTCTTGAGATAAGGAAGCAAGAAGAATATGCGGTTGTGTGTGATCAAGAGAAGAGGTATGATTCAAATTTTTTTATTGATATACATAACTTGCATCTTGAGTCTCATGAGTTACCTCTAGTTGAGAGGCCATTAAAGGCTCAAGACCTAGAGTTGGGTGAAGTAGTTGAATACACACTGTAAGAACTGGACCAAATTTTTTCCAATTCTTTAATGAACAATTCAGCTCAAGCACACAGTCACCCATTAAGGTTAGCTCCAAAACCAAAACGATGCGGAAGGTAACTCTAACCAAGAATGTGCATAGGAGGGGCGAGCATATGGTCAGAGGATCTTGTGCATGCAGTACTTGAAGTAAACAATGCTGAAAGAACTAAACACCAAGAATGTGCTTCCAAACCCAAGGTGGGCAAGGAGCTACCATATGGCGGAGGTACTGAAAGAGATGATGCAATGCTAAAAAGTAAACTCAACACCAAGCATTTGCACTCCAAACCCAAGGTGGGAATGGTGCTATCATATGGTGGAGATTCTATTGATGACAATGTAGTGCTGAAAGTAACTCAATCATCAACCATGTGCATTCCAAGCTCGAGGCGAGCAAGGCACTATCATATGATGATGAGGATCCAATGCAATACAATAAAGACTGAGCTAGGGCCAGTCTCTTCCACAGCTGTGGGAATACAATGTAACTTAGCAAGAAATAGAGAGGGCTGAACAGTACTACTGTAACAGCCTTACAATTAGAAGAGTTTCCTACCAAGAACACTGAATTAGTGATATATCAATGCTGCGATGAAGTTTAATGTTTCTCCAATACTCAGTATGATCCATGACTCAAACCCAATTCCTAAAGAAAACTCTAACAAACTGATATGACTGAACATAGACTGAAAATGCATAACTAGCAACACTGTAACTCACTAAAATACTCATAACTCTCTCCAGACTTGTCCAAATGACATGAAATCTGATGCAAATGAACACTAAGAAGATGGCGACCAAATCCTAATCAAGAAATGACTCTAAAAGCTTGTAATTTTATTTTCTAAACATTTGCCAGGCAAAACAGAATGGTACGGCCTCAAGAAATGTTCTACCAACAAGATAAAATCCAAGACACCTCTACAAAATCTGCAACGTGGCATAGAGGGGCGCCCAAGGCTAGCAAATGCATGGGTAAAATACCCAGAACCAAAATAAATTTGCCCAAAGACTTATGAGTATAAACTTCAATCTGCAATACAAAACCAACAACTCCAGATTATGATTAAAATGCAAGAAACTGAACTACAAAGGAAAAACGACTTCTACAATGCAAAATATCACTACAAATCTCACTCAACTACAATCTAACTCTCCACTAGTTGCTATCTTTCAAGCAAGAAGTTGAGCCTTTGCTAGGAGGCATGCATTCCTCGAAGCAACTCTGATACCATTCCGGCAGCATAACATTACTGAAGAGCAGAGGCATACTTTGCAGGTGAAGTTGAACTATGACACAAGCACTTGGAGTTTCCCTAATGAGGTTATTCAGAGCATTCTGATCAAGTGTCAAGATGAGAGACCATTTATTGTTGCACCCAAAGGTATTTGGTGTTCTTGGATGACTGAATTTAAGAAATGGCAAGTGGAGGAGATTCCTGTGCACAATTTATATCAAAATGATTGTCAGATTTGTGATCCGGGAATTTGCATGCTTTCTAGGTTGTTGCAAAATGACAGTTATATCAGAGTAGCGTAGTAGGTGGGTGTAGCAACATTTTAAAGATGGATATGGGATCCTGGTATTCAGGTTGGCATGCAAATGTAGATTTCTTAAGGGAAAGCAATCTTTGGAAAGGGAGGACTGTAATGTCCCCAATTTCTAGCCAGGTAATATTTAATTAATTTAGTTAATTGAATATTATTTATGTCCTAAATTAATATTTGGGATATTATTATTAAAAGTGACTCAAATAGAAAATAATAAATAATTTAAAAGGGAATCTTCTAGAAGTTCGGACTAAGCCTTTAAAAAGGGATGAAGGCAATTCATTTGGTATCATTGAAAAATTATTATCTTTTGGGAGTGTTGTCCCTAATTTTTGACTTGTTAAAAATTGGGATAACCTATCAAAATTTTAATAAAATTTGAATATTTTCTCTTTTAAGGCACATTTTACGAGGTGCAAAAGTTAGAAAATCTCAGTTTTGGGTCTATAGTCCTTTGGGTTAACATTTTTCACTCACTCTTGTCCATTTTCGTGAAATTTTGAGTCATTTTTAGTGTGTTTTTGGTTAATTTCGGGTTTTTCTGTCATCACTGCAAGTAGGGAATTTAGTTTCTTATTACAAGTCAATAATATGAACTTTTTATCCTCATTGCAAGTGTTTTTGTTTTTAATTTTCTTTTAAAAGTCTTTTTAGGAACTTTTTGAATAAATTGTAAGTGTAGGAACTTTTAGAGCACTTTGCAAGTTACTTTTTAGAAAATGAACTTGCAAATGCTTCTAAAAAGCCTGATTTCACTTAAGTGAACTTGCAATCACTTTAAAAAGGTCTGACTTCCTTTATTTTTACTTGTTTTTGCTCATGAAAAGCCCGATTTTTTTTAAAAACACTTGTTTTAACTTGAAAAAGGTCCGATTCAATTTAAAAGTAACTTGCAACATGCAGAAAAAGGCCCGATTTTAGTTTTTCATGTGAATAAACATGCAAATGCTCATCAAAAACCTGATTCTACTTGGTGCGAACTTGTAAAGACCTTTAAAAACTCCGATGCAAGTTAAAATCATTTAGAATCAGCCTCTTTGCTTGCTCTAAGTCTTGAAATTTCCGACGCCATTGAAGAGAGAGCAGTTTGTGTTTGAATTCGCTTCTCTTCCTGTTTTCATAGCGGATTTTTGAATATTCAGCTGTGACAAACCATTTAATCATCTTTGGCTGCGTTTCCACAAGGCGTCCAGGGTTTTCTTTCTTTTAGTTTGCAATCTTTCATTGCAGGTATGTTCTCCTCTATTTTTATTTCTTTCTTATTTTAGTATGTTTGTTTTATGTTTTCTTGGCGCCTTTGGATGCATGTGATATTTATTTATTCAAAAGAACTTTCAGAAAAACGCATTTTCATCTCATTACATTCCATACGCCTTCTTTTGTAAATGCGTTTTCCACTTTATCATTCCATTTCGCCTCCATTCACAAATATGCCTTCATTCAAAATGCATTTTCATTATTCAAAATGCCATTCATTTCAAAACGCTTTCATCTTTCATTAAAAACGTGTTTTCTTCTTTCCTTTTCAATGGCCATTTGCCCATTGCTAAAACGCGTTTTTACTTATTCTTCATATCAAACGCCTCTCTTTCCTTTCGTTTCATACGCCTCCATTTTTACCATCAGCTGAGAATGTTTACCCTTCATTCATTTCATTTCCATTATGCCTCCATTTCAGTAAAAAAAAAAACATCATTCATTATTTGTAAATGGTATGCATTTTTCATTCCATTCCATTCGCCATAATGCCTTCACACAAAAAATGCGTTTTTTACTGCCATTAGTTGAAAACGTTATTCACATACCTTTCATTACTAAAACACGTTTTCCATTCCATTTCATTTACATTTTCCCTTCATCCCATTTCATTACATATTCACATCTCCTTCCACTTCATTCCATTTCCATTTTCTTGAAAAGAGAAAATATGAAAAAGTTGCCCTTGGAGGAAAATCGGGTTTTTGCCCACTCATTGCAAGTAGGAAGTTTTAATAAAGATTGCAAGTTAAAAGTTTTCAAAATTTACTTGCAATGGCTTCCTATTTTTCCTATTATTTCACTTGCAATGGCTTCTCAAAATCCCGAAATGCACTATTCACTTGCAGCCAGCCTTTAAAATCCCGAAATACCTTATAAGTGCCTAAAAATTGGACTTTTTGAGCTTGACCACAAATGCAAGTTGAAAGTTCTAACTTGCACTTTTCAAAGATGTAATTTAACTTTTTCATTTGTCATGAAAAACACATGTCCCTTTCACTTGCAATTAGCCTCCAAAGATCCGAAATGAGTTATAATGCTCATTTTCTGCCCTTATACAACAAAAACACCATTTCGAGTTAGAGCCTTCACCATGTCTATGCCTGTTAATGTTGATGATGTCTTAACTTTATGGAATTTTCATCGCAGCCTTGCAGATTCTTGTTCGATGACGGAGGAACCAGCTTCTCCATCGAACAAAAAGATGAAGTATAAGTATGACAAGTATCAGAATGAGATTCCTCCTTCTCATGTTGTCTCAAACATCGAAGAAATCAGAGACACGGAAATCAGACATGTTGATATGACAAAATTTCTTAAGAGGACTGTGAAATCAACTTCTCATCATATGCAGTTGTTGCTGAGAAGTCACATCCATTTGGTTTCTTCTTTCCCTATTGTTGCCCTAGAGCCAGAGTTTGTCCTTGCATGCACAACTCGCTTCGACAAAGAATCCAGAACTATTAAAGATGATGATGGTAATGTGGTCATTAGGCTTGATCCAAAAACCATTAATAGGATTTTTAGAGTTCCAGATGCACCGATATATTCAGACATCTCAATAAAGAGTGCTCTAGATCATTATGAACAGAAGAAAGCAGATTGTATACAACACATCAATACTAAATGGCTTCTGAAGCGTCGAACTTGTGTGTCTCGGTGGCCTAAGCTATACAGATTTGAATTCAAAGAAGAGGTCAATGATATAATCACACTCTTGAGTAGGATAATGGGGTTGAAATTCTCTAATGTCTTTGAGAAATGGATGTACAAGTTCATAGTGGTGATAAGGAAGGCACAACACCCAATCTTTTGGGGTGAGATAATCAGCGATAGTTTATGTAAGCATCTTGCATAAGTTCCTACTACACTCACATTCTACATGAACTCCTATTTGGTCTACATAGCAACTTCATTGAGACAATTTCCAGGCCTTTCTACCCAAGGAGATAGATTACTAGTTCCAATTTGGGAGTACTATGATCAGCTGCCTTTGAGACCAAGCATAATTCATTATAGAAGAGTCCAAGATGTATTCTTTGGTCATTTCATGTGTCTATTTGACAAGACCTTGCAAAACAACAGAGTATCTGGCGCTGTTTGGAAGAAGGTCAATGAATATGGTTGTCTCTTTCTCTAGTTTCCTACTTTTACCTACATGAGAGTGGTTGTTTTGAAGATCAGCCATACATGCTTCCAAGATATCCAACAGATAAAATCATTCTAATGGAGCTTGCAAGGCAATTGATGACAGTGTATGCATGACAAGTTGTACAACATAAAGCTGGAGTAAGTATCTCGTCTCATAATCCATTGTAGATTGGGAGATACTCCTTGACAACTACCTCAAAGGGAAAAGCAATGGAAACTGAAATTTAGGAGATCAAATTAAAAAGATTCAAGGCTAGAACAGATTTTGATTACACAGGAATGAAGGACAAGATAAAAAGAGCTTTCACTCATGCACATCGTCTTGAAGATATTTGGGTAGATCTTCGAACAGAGAAGGACATCCATAAAATGGATTATTGCAGGCTCATAGTTGAACAAATTATTGATCTTAATCTGACCTTGATCCCAGAAGGAGTGATTGATTATGGGAAGATTTTAGATCCAAAATATGAGGAACAAAGAGTTGTTAACGCTCCAATTCCAGCAATACAATGGTCTCATAAAGAATCAGTTTCTATCTTTAACAAATTTCAATCAGTCTTGGCAAATACTAATTCTTGGCTCAAGAGTATAGGTGTCAAAACTATAAAAATCAGGGTTAATGATGATGATGATTCAACTGGACCTGTTGGATTGAAATCAGAAGTCAGAGATAAGTCCAAGGAAGGTGCTTCTTCTTCAGGAACTAGAATCAAGTTGAAAGTCATCCGTGCCGTGGAAAAACCTTTGGAGAAAACAACATTAAAAGGGAAGGAGGTTAAAGAGACGCAGATCCAAATCATCAATCAACAAGAAGGAGAGGTTCTTGAGTCTCCTACATGTTGATGTGATTGTCGTGACCGCACCAACACAGAATAAAGTTCCCCAATGGATACTCTATCCTCTCTTGAACAAAGTATTCAACATGCTAAGATTGCGAGTGAGTTCATGCTTTCAACTCCAAGGTTCCGATAATGCAATAGAATACCCTCAGTTGGTTCGTTGTGATTTTGTTGGTATTTCAAGGGGACTTACACAATTGTTCGGTAGCTGACAGCAGGCAGTAGATTATGGGTTTTACGTGGTTCAAAAGATTTGGCAGATAAGTATAAGTTTCTTAATTCTAAACAGAAATGAACTGAATTTAAAATGAGTGTAGGGCCTAAGAAGTTTATGTTCTACTCTAAGGCGTGGGACATGGGATCAATCTCGACAGACTTCGACCAGACTCTACTCCGCCTCACGTTGGACAACTTACACAAAGTCGGTGCAATCTTCAAGGGTGTGATAAGAGGTTTTCAAATTATAACTCAACATGTAAGTACCATCAGAACGACGCATACAAACACCTAAATCACAATCGAAGTTAAGTTTGTAATGGTTTTCCAGTTGACCACACAAGGAAAACTTGCCGTTAGCAAGCCGCTAGTGGTATGGATAAAAATGAAGTTGTCTCGATTGACACCACAAATCCACATCTAACATCTATTTGCGTGAAAATGAAAACTACTCTACTTTACGCTACTTGAAATCGAAGGGATGAAGAAATCTTGCTAGCTACTCATAACAAAGATTAATTCAACATTCAATGAAAGATCTTTTATTACAATAGTTTTTCACAACAATCTCTTACAAAGTTTTCAAAGGAAAACTTTCCTTCTCCTTCAAACTAGGCTATGCTAAGATATTACAACTAAAGTGTCTCTGCTCTACTCTCTAGTTTGATCTCTAAGCTCTACTTCTACTAAAATACAAATGAGGGGGGATGCCCCTTTATATAGCTAGCCAAGTCTAATGGACGGTTCAGATTACAAATGGTTGGATGGCCCATATTGTGCCACCTCAGCCCTAAACAAGATTCACCCTAAAAAGCCGCCACCAAGAGGAGTGGGGTAACAAATGAGCCATTAATGTCCATCTTCCAGAAGATTCCTGTTTGGAAACGTGTTCACATTGCTTCAATTTCTTGGACTGGTACAACAGGTACGTTCCCGATCTAACTTTAAGGTGGCAACCTCCTTCTCTTGCTTGATGATGATTTTCCCTTGTCATTTTTCTTCAACTTTGAAGTACTTGATTGGGTTTCCATTTTTTTTTTATCCTGAGCTTTGAAAACATTTCTTTTTTGCCACTTGAGCTGGGCACATACTAAGTCTCAACACTTAGCCATTTTCCCCAAATATTCGCTTCATCTCCCCAAGTCATCACCGTTTGGTCTCGACGTTCCTCCTGCAAAACAAGCAAGGAGAAGAGCATCAGAACACCTCATAATATAAATTCACTTTACTTACTTGATCTCAATGTTCGAGTGATCTCTTCATCTGATAGGGTTCATCATTTTTCCCTAGCACAACTTTTTCCCTTTAAATTCCTCTTGCCTTAGAAATTTTTTAAATTTTCCTTAGGAAAATTTCATAATTCAAGTGCCGATCAAAATTTCCATCTTGAAAGCCTTGGCGAAGTGCAGAGGACTTGGAAATCCATTCCTTGTCGAAGATCTTCAATACCCAGAAGAAAATTCCCTCTGGAAAGCATCAAACTCATGTGTCCCTGAACGAAGGGGTTCATTTAATTTTTTTGAATTTTAACCTTAGAAAAATATTCGCCAACAATTTTATTCTCATTCTTGATCTTTGGGCATATTTTCTTTGCTCCATAGAAAATTTCCATTTTATCCTTCATGCCAGGCACAATCAGGGGTCTAAATTTCAAGTTTTCAATCAACTTCCTTCTCCACTTCAAACTTCATACACTTAGAATATTTTTCCATCTCCCTTCTTGAGCTGGGCGCACTTGAGGGTAGCAACTTCAAATTTCAAAGACTTCAAAAATTTCAAACCTCCTCCTTCAAATTTGGGCGCTTTTAGCCCCTTGTAGTTCCAGTTTCCATCACTTAGCAAAATTTCCAACTTTCATCCCTTAACCTAGGCGCATCTAACCCCTTGAACTTCAAATTTCAAGTACTTAGAAAATTTTCCTATCATATTCTCCCTCAAGGGCGCATTTGAGCCTTCATACCTTGAGTTTACATGTCTTAGTAAAAATCCACTCATCAAAATCCTCTTGGGTGCAAACAGAGGTGTCTACTCCAAGTTATTCATACTTAGAAACTTTCAGCCACCTTCCTCTTCTTGGGCGCAAATGACCCCTGCTAGTTTCATTTTTGAAGACTTAGAAAATTTCCTACCTTGCTCTTGTCTCTGGGTGCATTTGGAGGTCTGAACTTCCACCTTTGTTGCCTTAGATAAATTTCCAGCTTCATCTTTTGACTAAGGCGCATTCAGGGGTCTGGACTTTCATTTTCATACACTTAGAAATTTTCAAGTCATTTCAATCTTTCAAGGGCGCATTTGAACCTCTCTACTTCAAATTTTTTTACACTTAGAAAATTTTCTAAGTCATCTCCAAGCATGGGCGCATATTGGAGGGTCATCTTCCATTTTGAAACACTTGGAAAATTTCTTTACTTCTCTTCCAAGTCAAGGCGCACATAAGGGGTCCTACTTCAAGTTTTACCATACTTAGAGAATTTTCAGCCTTCCAACCTCCCAAGGGTGCATTTTCATAGGTGAGCTTCAAATTTCAATCACTTAGAAGAATTTCCAACTCAAACTCCAAGTGAAGGCACTTTTAGGGGGTAGCTACTCAAAGTTTTCCATACTTAGAAACTTTCAGCCACCTTCTTCTTCCTTGGGCGCAAATGACCCCTTGTGCTTTCAATTCTAAAACACTTAGAAGAATTTCTAGCTCCATGTAAGGTAAGGCGCATACGCAAGGGAGAGCTTCAAATTTTGAACACTTAGACAAATCTTCATTCTCCCAAGTTCTTGGGCACATGTGGAGGGTGGAGCTTTCAATTTGTTTTCCTTAGAAACTTTTCACTTACCCTCTCCTCAAGACTAGGCGCATATAGGTGCTCTTGCTTCAAATTTTAGAAATTTTATCAACCCCAAGTTCAAGGGCGCATTTCAATGGGTGGGCTTTGAATTTAACACCTTAGTGAAATTTTCAATCACCTTCCTTGACCCTAGGCGCATATCACACCTTGAACTTCCAATTTTTAAGTACGAGAATTTCAAGTCTTCTCATCCCTGGCAAGGTGCATATAAGACCTTGTGCTTTTAATTTTCCATACTTGGAGCCTCTCATGAGTCAAGGCGCATTCAAGGGGTGGAACTTCAAATTTCACAACTCCAAAACTTTTCCAATATCCTCCAGCTTCAAGGGCGCATTTGAAGGCCTTTACTTCAAATTTGAACACAGGCGAATTTTAGACTCCTCCATCTTCTGAAGCTTGGGCGCATTTACCTAGGCAAGCTTCCATTTTTATTTGCCTTGGTAGAATTTTCATCCGTCTTTAGCTTTTTAAGGAAAATTTTGACGCTGGACTTGAAAATGTATCAAACTTGGTGGATTTCATGTCTTTTGCCAAATTTGGAGTGATTTGCTCATGCTAACCCTAGCTTGCCCTAACTTTCTATTTTTAGAAAGTTTCACAATTCTTGCATTTCAAGCTGATTTCGGGCTCCAGAAGGCTTGATTTTTGTTTTGCCCTTAAATTTAGGAAACCCTAATTCCTCTGCACCAGCCTGCTAAAAATAGTAAGTGTCTGATTTTCCATCCTCTACAACTCTGTTTGTCTTGAAATTCGCGCCATGGGGTCCTCATTACCTGCTTGACTTGTTCATACTGACGCTTCGCGCCGACTTGCTATTTCTGGCATGTTTCTAAAGTGGCTTACTATTTATAACAACTGCTTGATTTTGAGACTTCCTTAGCTCCGTTCGACTTGAAATTTGAATGTCGTGATCCTCATTAGGTGACCTGCTTGTTCACACTTGTGCTTGCTGCTGGTTTACTATTTTTAGCCTATTTCTGGAACGCCTTACTATAAATAGTAAGTGCTCTGTTTGTCTTCAAAATTTACCAGCGGACTCCTTGGAAGATGTTGATCACGATGGGATACTTCAGTTTTCAGAAATTCTGGCGTTTGACCCCTCATTTTGGGTCTCAAAGCTTGAAACCCTAATTCATCTTGCATGTGCCTCGAATGAGCTCCATTCAACTCCGTTTCTGTTGCATGTCACTGTGTTCGTGATTCTAAAGTGTTGGGCAGCTGCCAGAGTGTACTTGCTAAAAATAGTAAGTGGCTAAAAAAGTGATCAACCAGCCATCAGATGAATTTGCATGTCACACTGGTCGAGAGATCTTGAAAAACCTAGAAAAACCCAGAAAAATCATCAACATGCAAGCACTGGCTAAAAATAGCAAGTTCCTGAAAAGTGACCAACTCTGCTTGCATGTTACCTCGTTGCAAAGCTCTCAGGAAACCTAGAAGGATTATGCAGACATGCGCTGAAAACTCTGACATGCAAACCCTAAAAATAGCCTCTGAAGGCTGAATACTGAAAGTCATTGTCTCGTTTTGCATGTTATATCACTGCGTAGGTTTCAAAAAACCCAGAAAGAATCTCTAGACATGCATTGAGAAATTTCGCATATAAACCCTAAAATCCGCTCCTTAAGTTGTACTGCTAAAAATAGACAGTTGTCCGTTCTGGCTCAAAATTTGTAGACGAGCAGCTTGACATGTCCTGGATGCAGTGTAATGATCAAAACTCCAAAAGTGCTGAGAGAACGCTCCGAATTGAACACTTACTAAAAATAGTAAGTTGTCAGAATCTGATGAAATTTCATAGGGAGCCTGCTGGAAGCATACTGACTGCAACGTGAAGCTCAGATTCCAACTTATTAACTCCATTTGACTTTAAATTGACCAGAAATCTCAAAACCCTAATTCTATAGACTTAGCCAAAATTTCACATTTAAGCTCACAGATGGGCACATCCCCGGGAAGGTAGACAGCAGAAAAGAGAGACAGAGAGAGAGAGACAAAACCAAAGCCAAAAAACGAGGAACGGAGCAAAAATTAGGGGGTCCCCATTTTGAATGGGGTGATGTGTGAAAAGGTCACAACACTACTACTCTAAGTATGATGTCTCCACATATTGATGTTGCACCAGTATCAATATTGTCTCCTATGTCTCAAATTGATAGTGATGTTGATTCCTTCTCAATGGTTTTCGTTCCTCCTATTGCTCCTACGGAAGTTGCTCTTCATACTTCAATTTCATCCACATTGACCACTTCTATGGAGATCATGCATGATAATTTGGAGAATGTTTTTGATGCCAATCCGATGTATCCAATGACATCATTGATGACACTTCCAAAAATAGATACATCAGTTGCAAGTTTTGATTGCTTTATGGCTAATGCTGATCACAATACACCATTTGAAAAAACTTTTGTTGCAATTCAAACTGAAACATCTCCTAGAGTAACAACTGTGGCGCAGAATGAATCTGTTTCTGCACAAACCACGGTTGCTGTTTCAAATGCAAATACATTGGATCTTCCTCCATGGTTGAGTTCAGTCACTTTAAAAAGAAAGAAACATGCAATCTCTCCTGATGTGTTTGATTTCCAGCAGTTGAAGAGATCAAAGCCAAAAGTTGCAAAGAAGGCTAAAATGGTTTCATGGGTAGTTGTGGACAGCAATAGAATGAAGTATGCAGAAATAGCTGAACCTCTTGCAGACAAGTCACCAGAAGAGATGCAAGTATCTGACTACAAATTCACCAGGGTGAATTTAGGAAAACAAACACATGCAAGCATGATGCAAGACGCCCAAAGTTCAGTAATAGTCTTGACACAGTTATAATGAACTCTTGGCAAAGAAAGAAAAGCTGAAAGAGGAGAATGCACAACTTGTCTCGGTAATTCAAAAGATTACCAACTCTTCAGAGCAAGTTAATCCACTAACTTTTTTTACCTCTGAAGAATCAGTCAAGCAATTGGAGAAAATTGCACAAAAGGCTAAAGCAGTTGATTCTTGGGCAGCACAGCTGATTGATCAAGGTATACCAGTAATTGAAAAGGCATTACAAATTTTGAGTACTGTCAGAATAGCAAGAGTAAAGATGAACTAGACTTTGGAAGCTTTCAAGAAAAGTTTGGATTCACTTGAAAAAGATTTAAAAAATATGGCATGAGAAGGATCAAGTCAAGCTAGAAATTCTACGCAGCAATTCAATCATACCAAATAGAGAAAAATACGTAGAATTTGAAGAACTCATGAAAAACAAATCATTAGTTATTTAGGATCTCATCAAAGATGTTCAAGCTACACTAGAAATGAGTGACGAAGTTGAGCAGGACATACTTTCTAGCTTTGAGAAAATCTCTTGCAGAATTTTAAATCATGAAGGAAAAATATTTGCAACTGATGTAGTTACTATAGAAATAGCAACAAATCTTCATCAAGAGTTGGAATCAAAACAGTTTACCATGGATTCAATTCACAAGTTTGTTAATCATCGAATGATCCTTGATAAAATGCTAACTGTCCATGAAGAGCATAGAGAAGCAACAATAAGGTATTTTGATGTAATCCTGAAGACTGTTGTGGTTGCCAAACACTAGGCCCCGATCCAGATGAGTTGCAAGAAATTATCAGCAAATTTCAGTCTTTCAAAGCTAGGACTGAAATGGAATAAAACTGTTTTATCTTTATGTATTTTGTTTTCGACAAACTACATGTAAAAACAAATTTTGTAATCACAAGTGTTCCTTTCACTTGCAGTTTTGTAAATTGTAATTACATGTAATCAAATTACAAGTCAAGATAATTTAGGACTGTAATTTGGAATAAGTCAATTGCAAGTAGTTGGTGGTTGAGAGAATTTCTCAAGTTAGTTGGGATCCTCCCACCTTTTTCTCATGACCTGACTCCTATAAATACTTGATAGGGTCCTTTGTAATTTTTATCTTTTTGGCAAGCAAGAAAATTCTGCAGAATTTTGTAGTCATAAAGACTTTGAGCTTTATAGTTGTAAGTTGTTATCTTTCAAGTAATATCAAAGGGTTGGAAATTTCAGACTTTGTGTTGAAGTCCTACTTTACATCCATTGTGTTCTTATGTCATTTTGGAGCATTACTTTGTGATTATTTGGAGATTGTGGAAGATTGCTAAGGAGAGCTTCAATTGAAATATTTGCAGACTTTGTGCTGTGAATGTTGAGGGTTGAATTCATAATTTGAGTTTAGAAGTTAAGAAGAATTGCAAGTCTTTGTGCTTGTAATAATTCCCATTTGTAGTAATTAATAGATACATCATACTTGCAGACTTTGTGTTGTCTTGTGTTGTATATTGTCATTAGATTATCTTTCAAAAGGGTAGATAGGATATCAGATTTTCAAGACTTTGTGCTTGAAATTGTTTTCCCGTCCCAAAGGAAGTGACGGAAGTCTTTGAGCTTTCAGGAAACTTCATTTCCTTTCTCTTGATGTTATTGCAAGCTGATGTAAAAGTTTATTTAAAAGTTAACATTACTTTTCTGAAAAGAGAAAAGAATTTAATCTTTCCTGAAACAAGAGGAGAGGTTATCATTCCACCCATATTTGTTTTAGTTAGTAAGAAAGGGGGAGCCTTCCTTTAATTAGGAGAGTTTTATCTCACAGACTTTGGCTGAAACCACCATTTTGTTGAACCTCACAAGTTTACAAAATATTCAACCAACAGGGAGATTGTAAATTTCAAGGCTTGGCTTTGGAGGCTTGAGGAAGAAAACCCCCGAGTTTTAGATTCAAAGGATTGGATGAAAACCCAATTCCTTCCTAAGGGCAGATTCAATTAAGAGTTCGTGATTGAGCATCAAAGTTCGCTTGAGGAAATTCCATGGGTCTTCTTCAAAGAGAGAATTTTAGAATATAGGGTTTCATTGTGGTATCAATTGGTTTTCAAAATGGTACAATCATATTGAGGAAATGATATAGTTTATTATATTTGAATCGGGCTGCAGGAAGGTTTACCTTTCTTGGAAAATAAGACAAATGTTGAATGAAAATTTAGAAACCACACAGGAGCTGGTGTGGCACATAAAGACAAAGGAAGATTAAAGACAAGTTTCCATTCTGCAGGAGAGTCAAGGCAGGTCAGAAAGGTGGCATATCGACCTCAATTTGAAGACTTTCGAGACCAGCTTAGATGCTTGCTCCATTTTGGAGATCACCATAGTCAAGAAGGAGAGAAAAATAACTCGAATAAGACCAAGCTACCGAATCCTCTAAGGCTGAGTCGACATTTCCTTTTAATAGGATTCACAGTTCTTTTAGTTTACAAGAATATGATGTATTGAAGCTGATAACATTATAAAAGGAGAGGACTTTGTGATAATCGTGGCTACTCAAGGAAATGAAGCTTCAGGACCTATTTGCCTACCAGGTTATTTGATCGCCTTGTCTTATATGAGTAAAGTGACGTGAGGAACAAGGAAGTGTGTGCAATCTGGGTGCTGATGCGCGTAGTTAAGACTTTGACTTTGGCATCGTAGGATCATAAAGGAAGTTGCGGTTGGTTGTAAGAGGTTGGAATTAGCAAATGATGGCCAGGACGTGATTATAGGAAGAGGACACGAGCGTCAATGTGAAGGGAAAAGTCATTTCTGAAGGTGGTAACTATGATCTGTGGTGCCATTTCATTGTTCTGAGAATCTGCACCTTGTTGGGCATTACTTCAGACCTGGGAGTGACTATTGGGTTTACTGGAATCCATTCTCCTAGCCGCTAATACCTCTGTTGACTGGGCGACTATTCATTTCTGGAGGGGTCTTCTTGGAACGACATTACTATCTTGGTATTTATATTTGAGTCTTATCTTGCCACTTACTTTCTTTTGATTGTAATCATTGAAAATAGAGAATAGCTGTGTGAATATTTGTAAATGGATCTCAATATTCGTATGGAAGAATTCATTTCTGTGTTGTACTCTCAGACCTAGTGATTTGCTAAGTCTCTTATTCACCGTTCTTAGCACATTCACATGCATATGTATTGCAAGTTTATGAATGCATTCGATGGATGTAATGCACTGAAATAGTAGTTGTTGCATATATATTAATATTGTCTTGTTGCATAATCCTACAAGCTATTTTCTATCATTAAGTTCTAGTACAGTCAAGGGTAGCAGTTTGACAAATGCCAATATGTCAAACTGAGTTATCAGAAATCGAAAGATTCTTAGTGGGGATATTTAAAGCCAAAACTTAGATCGGGGTGGGATACTTCAAAAGAGGCCAAAGAGAGTGGAACAAAGGGAAAGACCAAAGCCTGCCTATGCTTATGCCTACTAATTACTTGCCCTAGGATAAGCTATATTTTCCTAGTACGATATTAAGATTTACCAACTCAATTCAATATGGTATGCTCTCTGGATTGAATTACATTTTCTCTATTAGTTAATGCCAATTGGGGCCTCCTCAAGAATACATGCCTTTCAATGCAATGGGATGAGCTATAGTCGAGGCCCTGCTGATTGAAGTGGATGATCAGACTGGTGTTACATTCCCCCATGGAACATATTTTTTGATTGCCTATGATTTTGTAACTAATTACTGAAGTTGTGGATTGTTTGAGGTTTAAGAGTGATGGAAAACCAGAGTTTGGATAGTTGTTGCCTGCCCCATCATTTGTTAAACAGTTAGTTGGCTCACCTCTTGTCCCCTGTCGTCACACTCCCTCAGCTAAAGAAAAAATTTAGTTAATTAAAAAGTACAAAAGGCTACATGTTTAAGTAATTTAAAATTAAAATGAGATAGACCTATGCACTTGTTACATCTCAATAATTATTCAGACTTGTTTAGTTGGGTATACAATTGTCATGGTCTTCTTAAAATAATTGACAACATGCCTGATTAATAAAAGCAGGACATGCCTAAATAATAAAAGTAGGCAATTAACATGTGCCTTGTCATTGTGTAAGCGATCAGGTGTCTCTCAACCCTGACTTCTGACGGTGAATGCAAATTTTTGTTTGTTTTTTATTTTTTTGTGGTTTTTTGCAAATAAAGAGATAATGCGATTTTGCAAGAAATACTTGGAAAATTAAGATAAAATACCAGAGCTCTAAATATGAAAGAATACAGCTCGAAATCTGATGCCAGATGATTTATTGATCTTTCAAAACAATTACAACTGCAAAATTCAATCATGCAAGTAAAAAGGCAAGCTATTTATTGAAGAACCTGAATGAGCTTGCAGTCACCTGAAAAGAAGCATGAGATGGTACGGCTGAATGAAGTAATGCAATCCCCCACCTCGAAATCAGTGCAAAATCTCCAGAAACCCTAGGCGCCACCTCTAGAAGGAAGATTGTCCAAAAAGGCAAGGCGTCTTAGCTTGCAGGAAAATACGGCCCTTGATGCTGTATAAGTACGGCCCAAACCAGCATTCAATGAAATCCGTACGGCCTTGGGATGAGTGTCAGATGAAAAGTATAAATAGCCATTGCAGTCGAATACCCTTCTGAAGAAGATCAATCCAAACCCTTGTAGAAATACTTCACGATATGCTCTATAATGACTTCTGAATGAAGCCACTCAATTGACAAGCTTCAACTGATATCTCACAGTCTCAATATGTCTGACTCTGAAGAGGGAACGTTCTCCAAAATCCAATGTTTGCAGAAACCCTTGTTTCACAAACCCCAATGCTCTCAGAGAGAAAATAAGACAAATTAGAATAATTCACAATGAAGTTCGATTTGCCTTGAGGTGAAATATAAGCTCTCTTCAAAAGTTCGACCCAAAAAAGCAACTTAAGAAGCATTTAATATATTATAAAATTTTCCCTTTGAACTTAGGAGAAATTATTATAATATGGCGTCCATTTTTATTAAATGATTAATGAATAAATAAATCATCAATAATCGCCCTTTTAATATAAAGTATTAAATACTTTATATTATTCCATTGATATTTTAATATTTAATTAATTGACTTTATATTTAAAGTCACAACTTAAATATTTCTCCCAATATCATTAAATGCTTTGATATTCACTATCTGCTCACCAAACTGTCAAACTGGGTCAAAACTGAGCTGACCAACTGAACCAGGTGCCCTGCCAGAAATAGCAACCCCTACTTGCCTGACTTACTATAAATAGTAAGTGCCTGAAACTGACTCTATAAGTCTCTGCCAAGGCACAAAACTTGAATCAACTGATGGAGTAGTGTCCCCAAACACTGGATAACTGCCAAAATAACCCTCTAAACACATCTGTCAGCCTACGAGGGTTTGAATGATAGGCTAACCCCTGAATCAACTGTACTGCCTAGGAAGGGGACATTACACATTGACTAATACGAATCATATCCATGCAGCTTTGTCTAGAATGATTTATAAGCTGGGGGAAGTTTAAAATCTTAATAACTCATCTTCTCCATTAAAAAAACTCCTTCAGATAAGACCCTTCATACTATAGATATTTATGAATTGTCCTTTTATGGAAAACCTCTACTGATCCCTTGTTTCATTTGGAAAATAGGATGTCAAATTCTATAGTTGCTTCTAAATACTCATCCATCTGTTTTAATAGACACTTCATATTGGATAAGTAAAACACTCTTGGCAGTTGGCATATACCTGTGAGAAAATTGGACTTGTATTGTTTGCAAGGCTTGGTTTATTCCTCTTGCAGGAAGGTGTTCTTGTGTCAAGGTCCTTTGGCCTTTGATACCCATTGCTTATCCCTGTTGAAGAATTTCACTACAACAGAGAACGTCCAAAACAGCATGGATTACCTTAGCCTCATCAGTACAACATTAGAAACAAAAATCTTCTTTCTAAAAGAGATGAAATTGAATAGTTTTGCATACAAGACTGCAATGGACTAAGTTACATTGCACATGGATACAATGATGACATGTTTTTCTCCACAAACGTAACATCATTTACAGAAAACTCTTACATGACATCATGGAACACATAACACACCTTGTCAAGTCTAAAACTAAACTTAAAATATAGAACTAGAATATATACACATAGATATGAAATCTATTTTCTCATCCTATAGATTTAATTAGGATTTTAGTGTATGAATTTCTAACTGGAAATTAGAAATGTTGCAGTCAGGTTTTTTTTTTTTTAATGGAACAACTGGATTACATAGATATCAGCATCTCTGTCATTTTATTAAGCCGATTACAACATGCTGAGTAAGCATACATCTAAACTAGAACTCCTTACAATAATTCTGATGATTTCCATATACAATGTAATAGAGCAATAAGCTGAAGGGCTAGATTATTCAAATACATTGGTGTGCTTAGATATTTCCATAATTTCAAAAAAATAAAAATCGATAAAGATCCACCTCCAGATGTGAGGATAGTGGTTATCATATAGGATATTGATTTTCGTTTAATTATTTCGTTGTACTGAATTTGTCATTTTTGCTGTTTGGAATGTCCAGTACTTTAAGTTTGAAAGAAATCGTACCACATGCCTTCTGACTCATCTAAATACTTTTGACATATTAAAAACTAGTATATTTCAAGAACATTTTTGCATAATGGAACCTAATTTTACAAAACAAAAGAACAGAATGTTATTCTAAATAAAGGGAAACAATATTATCTCCTGAATGGTTGATAAGAAAAATGTTATGAACTGACTGAATGGATTCATAGTTTACAAGATAAAAAGCTTAAATGTTGAACGTCACTGGATCTAGAAATCTAATGTGTCTCACATGCGACTTGAATCCCTTCCAAATATTATCCTCTTTGTCCAATCAAAGACTACCAATACTCTTGAACGCCAACTGACTTGTTTGCTGAGTTACAAAATAAGTGAACATGTGAGCAATTAAAAAACAAATTTCTAATACAAAGATGCACTCGAAAAGAAAAGTGGCAGGAAAGTAAAGTTCTTGAAAAAGATATGGAAACATGCCTGGCATAAACAGAGTACCAAAGCCATTGGCTGCTATGGCCTATGGAAACCCAGTCCCCAGGTAATTCTGCAGCTGTCTGTTCACCACCCAAAGGAGCAAATTGCCCAAAGTGCTTGTACCTGTTCAGTGTCATTATTTTTAGCTTGGTGCACTTTAATAGGCATGAGTTTTCCACAATCCATAAATTTAGTTATACAGAGTGCTTTTGGATGTTAAAATACACAGTTGAATCCAAAAGCACTCTGTATGACAAAATTAGTGCACTTTGTTGTGCTCTAGAAAAAACAGACTGAAATGGACCAATCTTGGTTTTCTATGAAAGCTGAAATTTTTTTTGATCATTCTCTCAGAAAATATGTACACTCTAAACTTATCACTAGACTGAGACACATATGGAATGCTAGATAAGAACTATGACTGAAGTTGACATTGGAAACTCTCGTGAAATGATTTGTTCCAAGTTCCAACTCATATTGTTCTGTACAAATGCCTAGTAAGAAATATTACACCATTTTTTTTTATTGCAAGATAAAGACTAATATTTATATATGAAAGTAACTGATACTGTAACAACCCGCCCCATTTCAGCAAAAATTTCTTAATTTTACATCAACGAGTAATAAAGCCATTGCAATAAAAATTTTCTTTTCTTTTATAGATAATACATGAACAAGATGCCATATCAAATCACTATAAAGATTCCATTTTATTAAAATAACTTCACAAGTACACGAAGAAGAATACATACCTTTACAAACATAGCTTCAATGAGCTTTAGAACAAATAGTAGTAAAAAGGTCTAGGAATCCGTCCTTTCAAATCTTGGTTCTTCAACCGCCTGTTGTGGAGGAGAAACATCACTCGGGCGCTTTTCCGCCAACCACAGACTCTTAATATGGTCCCCTGCACATCTATCATTCAATAGATGGCCCTTCCCTTCGAACGAAGAGATTGGTAGAGTATCCGATAAACGACAACCAACTGAGCATAGTGTTGTGTCCTACATAACTAGATCCTATGCATCCAGCAACTCTCGAACTAGTATGTAATACGGGATCACGGTGAACTGAAAGCACGTAGTCTCAATCATCTCACAGTCTAAGTGGATGTTGTACATTTCACTACTTTGGCCAAAGTGTTTCATTCAATATGTTCTACTGAGGGTCATTTGTCACATGCACTATTTAGGGTCGATTTGACTTAAGGCTCTCTTACACTAAGCATAGGTTTTGTCCTTCAATGGATAATACGTACCCCAAACATCCTACAACATACTAAACTACTAGAAATGAATCTGCATTACAAGTAAATACACCAATTCCCTCCCATACAGGAAATCTATCCTAGGAGTAACCCAAGCTCTTACGAGTTAATCTAATAACTTAGCTGTTTGAACTTTACTTGACTCATACCTTCATTTCAACCTACTTAACTAGCAGGTTCACAAGCTAGGTATATCCTTCAATGGATAGTCCGTCATCCCAGATAACCTATCTTCATAACAATCTACTGGTAATGAATCTATTAAGCAAGTAAGTACACAAGGTCGCTCCCATGATTATCCTAGGAGTAACACAAGCTTTCCGAGTTAAACTAATAACTTAGCTGGGTGTACCTTAAGTGACTCTTGCATTCAATCCAGCCTAGTATATATTTAATTGAGAAACTCACTCATCTCCTACTATGGAGTAATTATCAACACATTGCATCCCATGTTCACACATATCTAGTATAATTAAATACCCATGTCAAGCAAGTTCTTCGACATATCTAGTATAATCAACTGCTTGTGTCAAGCAATCTCTCCTATCATGGAGTACTTAAAAACACATTAAAGAAGCAGCCTCAATTCCTTTTACCAAAAGCAATACTTCTATAGTTCAACAGAAGAGACATTCCATATAGTATAGAAAACACAATGATCTCTTGCAAACATAAGAAGGTAAAAACCCCATGCCTGTAATTTGCTCTTCCTTGAAGTGTTGACAATACAGCCTTTTCTTTTAGATCAATCTAGCAATTTCCAGCTCCTCAGATAACTAGCAACTCCCTTTCAAAATTTTACTTTTCCTCACTCAAAAATAGATATTCAGAACTGGTAATTACACAGAAGTAATTAGCAGCAAGCGTATGTTTTGGTAAAATACGCCTTTCTCAATTGGACACTTAGAAATGATGGAAGCTGTTGTTTAATTGCAGCTGGTAAAGTATGATGCACCGATATATATAAAACATGGAATTATGATTTCAGCCTTCAATCTCAGAGAAGCGAGTATAATCAGAATGAGTGAATGTTGAACAATGAGTAATGCATATGAGTGAATTCTCAATCAAAGATAAGTGAAAGCTCCACCCAAAACTAAGATGTAAACAATGAAGGTTGGGCGGCTATATATAGAGCCCCAACCCCAATGATTTCCTCTTCCAAAGGCATGTAGTTTGCCACCATAGAAATATGAAATATTCAACCCTGTATGTGGCGCATTTTCTCTCCCTTAGTTTCAACATGGTTAGTCGGCCTCTAGTAATTGACAGCAAAATGGAGACTAATTCCTTTGCACATGGTGAAATTGTGTCAATCGACACCTACAGGATTATTCAACAATTGTGACGCCAGTCTTCAAGAATGGCAGATTTGTGAAGATATAGAGAAAATGTCATTTCCAGAATGATGAACACCTAGCCTCTTTTCCAGGTTGTGTTGGATTTCATTAATGCCACGGGCTTTGTCAAAACGTTTTCTCCTGTTTCGCTGGTTTTGCCAGGCGTGCAACTCTCAAACGCTGTTTTATTTGATTCTGATTTAAATGTTCAAGAAATATTTCAATTAAATGATATTTCGATTTGTATAGTTTGAAATCATTTGATTTGGAAATAATTCGATTTCCATAGTTTGCAATAATAAATATTTAATTGAATAGGAAATAAGTCGATTTCCTAAGTGAGATTAATATTAAATCAATATGGGAAATAATTTGATTTCCCAATAAGAGTCAATAAGAAATATATATATTTAAATACCACGGTACAATATATATGTGTATTATTTTACTATATTATATATATCCATAATATATATATATTTACATATATATATATATATCCCACTATAAACATATCGTAAGCCAGTCAGCATATCTGATATGTATATATATTAATATATACATATATTTGTATATATAAATTTGTAAGGCAATAATAATATAATATTATTAATATCCACATACTATAGAATGTGTGCATATATACATGTATATACTTGTGTATACCTCTATGTACACGTATGTGTAGGTATACCATATTGATGCATCCGTATGAGCATATCCATCTGCTAACATACGCTTGTATCGATATGTATATACATATGGATACGTGTATATACTATATGCATGTATATATGTCCACTTCCTATTCACTTACATTCATTAACGTTACCATTATAATGATCGTAATATCACAAGACAAATACATAGATAAACATCACTTATAAATGCATACAGAAGTAGACAAGAATCCTAATGCAAACATACAAGCTACGGATGACTTACCTATAACGCATACAACTGACTTAGTTTACTCAATCTAAGTGACATGTGTGTATGCTCAAATAATTTACTTTACTGGTTACCTGACCAAGCTCGTCTCCCGAGTGATACTTCCCCTCCGCATGGAGGAATGGTCCATATAACTACATCCACTGACACATGCTTTCGAAAGACATATGTTCATAACATAAGCAGTATATATAAACATCTCAAAAGTTAGAATAACAATAATTCAATAACCATCTATTCTCATTTATGCAGTATATCACCATGAATAACATCAACAGAGATAACATCAGATGAAACAACATCAAATGAGATAACATTCATATTGATAACAAGGTTTAAGCATCATTAATTCATCTGCAGAATTCACATTTACCTTATCTAGTAATGGTAAATAGTAACTTCACAATTTGGGGTGTAACATACTTCCCCCCTTGTGAATCATCCTCCTTGATGATCTATAGCCTTTTAACATACAGTTAAAGTTATATAAAGTTTTGCTTACAATTCTCAAATACGTAAGATTTATAAAACATTCATCCTATGTAGCAATCTTGTCCTTTGTGGACCTTGTTTCGAGTGTCCTCACTATTGCATAGGGAAATCTCATATGCCTTACACATACTCTCTCAAAGAGTTTTAACCCATATACACATCCAAAATATAATAGTAACTATACATAACACCTAACACACAGTGATTGGAAATCATTGGCCCATGAATTTATCCTTAGTATAATCTAAAAAGGAAAGGAATGTTGATGCATTGTACACTACATCGTGGATCTCATCCTTTCCCTTTTGTATTTACACTTTTAGACAACTTGTAAACCGAGTCCGTTCATCACTTACACATCCATTTTCCTTACCATGAAGTACTTGTTCTTGATTACTTGTCCATCTCGAGCACAACATTGCTCTTGGGCACCTGTCAAATCCTAATACTGCTTCATACTTAAGCTTTGTATCGTCAAAGTTTCATTGATCTCTTCGATCTAATTACTCCTGTTTGACATTCTATCAAGTCTAGGGCTCACTCTATTTCTAATCCTATTTCAGCTTAATAGAGTTTCCAACGTTTCCTTTCATATAATGGTTCAAACTTCAATGTTAGAAGTTTATAAATCATCCAAGATTTAGTCTACCATTTTCGCTAATTTGACTATAATAATATATTGCACATTCGCTCAACTAAATGTTTCATAGTATGATCATGGTTTACACAACCCTATCATTATTTGCTAAACTGAAATAACCTTTCAGGATTACTAAGCAACTACTTTCCCACAATATATTATTTAGGACCAAAATCCTATAAGTCAAGTTTCCAAAAAGCGTTGGTTACTTTGATGAGTTTGTCCACTTAGAACATTATGTTAGTTATACTAACATAGACAAATTGACTTGTCTTGTGTTCTACCCCTTTCCTTTTGGAATCTCAAGAGAGTATATATGTCCTATCGATGATGACACCGATCTTCATTTCCTGGTATACTAGACATTACCTTGCCACATTCCGTGCAACCTCTTACTCTATCTTTTCCTAGGTTATAGCGGTTTCTCATCCGAAAATTCCCATTGTCATTCCGATAACTATGACATTAATTCCCTCATTTCATTCCCAAATCTTTCAAAATTTTGGGTACATAGGTTCTTTTATATCCAATAATAGTCTATTTCTTTGACTAGTTGAAAATCCATTTTACAATCTCATGCCATCTTTTAATTCCTATGTAATAATGGTTATAAGTTTTGTGGAGATAAATCCCATTTATCTTAGGACATCCACAACTTGGATTTCTTCCGTCCTTGGATTATTTTAAAAGATATAATCCATCTTTTTAACTCAATCTAATTTTCTCGATAAAATTGATACTAATTTCGAGTATTAATCCTTGTTCAATCATGTTGGTCCCTAGAAGATATCAAATTTAATTGCATACCTAATTTCCAAGCATGAACGTTTCTCGTTGGTTCCATTGATTCTCCTAATCATATAGGAGAGTCCCAACTTCGGTATATCCTTTTTGAGTACAAGAAACAACCCCGGTATTCTGCTCAGTAAGACTCCCAATATTTCATGAAAAATGAAAATGCTATGTTGCTCCGACATAACAATAGATGCTTCCCTTTGAGAGTGTATCCTCTTTTAGCATAATAGTTAATCAAAGTAGAGTCTTGTCATTACTATGACTTCCTTTCTAGAGTGTAAAGCAGCTTCTTTAACTCACTAGGTATCCCACCTATGTTTCTACTCATAGAACTTCATAGCTTAAGTGATTAACACTTTCTCAAGGGCGAACCTCAAACTCAACATTCCCTTTCAATTCTTAGGATAGAGTTCTCAACTGTTGACCAGTCCGATGTTGCAGGTTTCTCTACCTCTATATGCCCCAATCCAAGACCAAATGTACCACTCAACCAAATAAGTTATTTCCAACTTATAGGTGTTAAAGAGTAGTCAAGTACCTAGCCCGACACAATAGGTTAAATCTTATCCTAAGATCTCTCTCTTTATTCGAATGAACTTCTTGTCCCAATTAGGTTATTACAAACCTAGGGTTTCATTAAAGAGTAATGTGATGATCAAGTGATTAGCCAAGTAAAGATAATTGATGCATTTGCATAGCGTCATATCCCACCTTATTTTCCATTCCATCTCTATAGTTTATGGTTAAACCTTTTCATCCTTAGGTTTCTTAGCACAGTAAGCTTCAGTGTCAAGTCACTTCACGACTTGGATATATTTCATATTAAGTAGTATTACTATTTATGTATAACATCGTTATCTAAATTCTCCATATAAAGTATATAGGAGTGTAGAGACACTTTCTTCCAATCATGAGTATCTTAGATCTTCCCTTGCCAATCTCATAGGCAATGATCTTTCTTATCATGATCAAATTATCTGCCTATCCTTTTCCAAGGCATTAATGATAATATAGTTTGATTCTTCCAATCAAATTAATATAAGGTATGGGATGATAATAGGTCATAATCCTTGACCTTTCCGATTAACTTTCTCCAGAAATCCCAATACCTTTTTCCTTGTGGTCATTAAATGTATGACTTAATTGTCATCATGACTTGCGAAGAAGTCATTAGTTATTTCAAACTGAAAACATATCTATGTTTTTCGTTGGGTGGGGTACTTAACTCGAGTCAATCCACTCTCTTCCTTCCCCCCCTTAGTGTTTCCACAACTTTCGATTTACTTCAAGTTGAACTCCTAGTAGACACTTGCTTCTTTGGAAGAATTTTCCATGTTGGCTTTCCATTGCCTTTCCTTGCCTTAATGGCATACTTTGAATATACTCTTTCCCAAAGTTAGATTCATTGTTGTTTTCTATCACATAGATTTCAACATTTCGGGATTATCCACTAGGAGATCCAATGAATAATCAGCAACTTTTTAGAGTCACACTAATAATCCAATTCTCTTTTCGGCATCCTTTTTGTGGAGGAAAATCCATACCCACAAAACTTCGTGGATTGATGCACCTTTCAACTTAGAACGTTGTTTCCTTTGCAATTTCAATTGCTCTGACACATAGTGTCTAATTGTATTCCATTTCCTTTTTGGAACTTCTAAATATATGATGGTTTTTGTTGACATGTTGGTGTGTTCAGCATATGCTCCAACCAATCTATGTACTATCCAAACCTTTGTTAGGCTAACCTGATTTTACCACTTTAGGTTTCTTTCTCCCAATCACTTTTCAAGTAGTGTCTAATTGTATTCCATTTCCTTTTTGGAACTTCTAAATATATGATGGTTTTTGTTGACATGTTGGTGTGTTCAGCATATGCTCCAACCAATCTATGTACTATCCAAACCTTTGTTAGGCTAACCTGATTTTACCACTTTAGGTTTCTTTCTCCCAATCACTTAATTCCAATGCTTGGAATCTTATTCTCTTTTAACCTCTAGAGATACCAAAGTTGTTTGGTCTCTTTTTTTATATTATAACTCCAATAATCTAATTGATTTTGGTCGGTGGAAACTTTTCCACTTTGTTGATTACTTTATTTCGGACCATTCTGGTCTTTTCTCTTTTCCTAGATACTAACTCTTTCCTTGCAAAATCCTACCTTTACATAAGAATTAGGTTTATGTCAAGAGTTATCCAACCCTTGTGGATACCTCCTTCGTTGAATCTCTACTTCGATCAAGTTAATGCTAACATTGCATACACATAGATTCGTAGTGTTTTTACCAAATCCAAAAGTTCCTAACTTTTAATAACTATAGTTTTTCTTCTATAAAAGGGTTATCTCATTCCTTCTGATTACCTTAGAGTCATAAAACTATTTCGTTGGATAAGGTATATACTAGTTATTCTTTCTAACCTTCCTAGATATCTTTTATACATAATCTTCCGCAACCCCAGGTAATATCTTAAGTTGTTTGTTTTAGGAGTTCTTGCTCCAGGGATGACCCTCAACTAGTCCCAATTTACACAAGTTACTAGGGATCACACCTTCCTTTTCACTTCACTAAGTTCTTTTCTCTTGCAGTTGTGTCACAATAACTTTTCAACCATTATCTTCTGATAAGGTTTACGCATTGTTGCGTAATGAGCTCATAGGTTTCAGTGCAAAACCTGGTAGCTCTGATACCACATGTAATGACTCGACCCATTTCATAAAGCAAAAATTTCTTAATTTTACATCGAGTAATAAAGCCACTGCGATAAAATTTTTCTTTTCTTTTATAGATAATACATGAACAAAATGCATATCAAATCACTAAAAGATTCCATCTTATTATAATAACTTCACAAGTAGAGGAAGAAGAATACATACCTTTACAAACATAGATCCAATGAGCTTTAGAACAAATAGTAGTAAGGTCCAAGAATCTGTCCTTTCAAATCTTGGTTCTTTGGCTGCCTGCTGTGGAGGAGAAGCATGACTTAGGGGCTTTTCTACCAACCACGGACTCTTAATGCAGTCCCTTGCACATCTATCATTCGATAGATGGCCCTTCCCTTCAAACGAAGAGATTGGTAGAGTATCCGATAAACGACAACCAACTGAGCATAGTGTTGTGTCCTACATAACTAGATCTTGTGCATCTAACAACTCTCAAACTAGTATGTAATACGGGATCATGATGAACTGACAATGTAGTCTCAATCATCTCACAGTCTAAGTGGATGTTGTACATTTCAGTACTTTGGCCAAAGTGTTTCATTCAGTATGTTCTACTAAGGGTCACTTGTCAAATGCACTATTCAAGGTCGATTTGACTTAAGGCTTTCTTACACTACGCATAGGTTTTGTCCTTCAATGGATAATACGTACCCCAGACATCCTACAACACACTAAACTACTAGCAATGAATCTGCATTACAAGTAAATACACCAGCTCCCTCCCATACAAGAATTCTATCCTAGGAGTAACACAAGCTCTTTCGAGTTAATCTAATAACTTAGCTATTTGAACTTTACTTGACTCATGCCTTCATTTCAACCTACTTAACTAGCAGGTTCACAAGCTAGGTATATCCTTCAATGGATAGCCCGTCATCCCAAATAACCTATCTTCATAACAATCTACTAGTAATGAATCTATTAAGCAAGTAAGTACACAAGGCCGCTCCCGTGATTATCCTAGGAGTAACACAAGCTTTTCGAGTTAAACTAATAACTTAGCTGGGTGTACCTTAAGTGATTCTTGCATTCAATCCAGCCTAGTATATTTTTAACTGAGAAACTCACTCATCTCCTACTATGGAGTAATTATCAACACATTGCATCCCATGTTCAAACATATCTAGTATAATTAAATACCTATGTTGATCCACATGTTAGATAATTAAATACCCATGTCAAGCAAGTTTTTTGACATATCTAGTATAATCAATTGCTTGTGTCAAGCAATCTCTCCTATCATGGAGTACTTAAAAACCCATTAAAGAAGCAGCCTACAAGATTCAATTCCTTTTACCAAAAGCAATACTTCTATAGTTCAACAGAATAGACATTCCATATAGTATAGAAAACAAAATAATCTCTTGCAAACATAAGAAGGTAAAAATTCCATGCTTGTAATTTGCTCTTCCTTTAAGTGTTGACAATACAGCCTTTGCTTTTAGATCAATCCAACAATTTCCAGCTCCTCAGATAATTGACAACTCCCTCTCAGAATTTTACTTTTCCTCACTCAGAAATAGATATTCAGAACTGGTAATTATACAAAAGTAATTAGCAGCAGGTGTATGTTTTGGTAAAAGACGCCTTTTTCAATTGGACACTTAGAAATGATGGAAGTTCTTGTTTAATTGCAGCTGGTAAAGTATGATGCAACGATATATATAAAACAGGGAATTATGATTTCAGATTTCAATCTCAGAGAAGCGAGTATAATCAGAATGAGTGAATGCTAAACAATGATTAATGCGTATGAGTGAATTCTCAATCAAAGATGAGTGAAAGCTCCACCCAAAAGTGTAATGTCCCCTTCCTAGGCAGTACAGTTATGTCTGAGGTTAGCCTATCATTCTGATCCTCGTAGGCTGGCAGAAGTGTTTAGAGGATCACTTTAGGCAGTTATCCAATGTTTGGGAACATCACTCCATCAGTTGATTCAGGTTTGGCCCTTAGCAGACACTTTCAAAGTGATTTACAGATACTTACTATTTATAGTAAGTCAGGCAGGCAAGAGTTGCTATTTCTGGCAGGGCACCTGGTTCAGTTGGTTAGCTCAGTTTCGACCCAGTTTGACAGTTTGTTGAGCAGATGAAGAATAAGGGAGCATTTAATAATAATTAAATGATTATTATTATGACTTTATATTATAAAGTCACTTTAATGAAATATTAAAGTGTTAATTATTAATGGCATATTATAAAGTATTTAATACTTTATAATAAAGGAGAATTATTATTATAATGAGTATTTTATTACTCATTAAAGGGACGCCATTATTTAATTATACTGCCTAAGTCAAAGAAGAGGCGAATTTATATTATTAAATGCATTTTAATTGATTTTTGAGAAGGGGTCGAATTCTTAAGAGAGGTTATATATTTCCTCAAAGAAAATCGAACTCATTATGTTGATTATTCGAATTTGTTATTATTTCTCTCTGAGAGCATTGGGGTTTGAGAAACAAGGGTTTCTGCAGATCATCAGGTTTTGAAGAATGTTCCCTCTTCAGAATCAGGCATAATGAGACTGTGCAATACTAGTTGAAGATTGTCAGTTGAATAGCTTCATTCAGAAGTTATTACAGAGTTTATCTTGAAATAAATCTCCAGGGTTGGTTCAATACTTGTCAGGAAAGTGATATATTTGTGCGGCTGATTTAGATCTTTATCTGGCACGATTCCCAAGGTTGTACGGATTTTATTATTGCTGTTTTAGAGGCCATACCACTGCTGAAAGGCCGTACTTTTTATGCAAGTTGAAATGCCTTGCTTTTTGGTCTTCTCGTTTCTCCAGTGTGGGCGCCTAGGTCTCTGGAGTCTTTTGCATCGTATTCGAGGCTGGAGGCATTTGTTCTGAAGCTGGGCGTACCTTTCTTCATCATTTTTGGGCGGCTGCAATAACCAGGTTTTCTCAATAAATGTTATTGCCTTTTTCATGTATGTTGATTTGTCGCAGTTGTAATCATTCAAAAAAGATTAATAAATCATCTGGCATCGAGATCTGATCTATATTCTGTAGTTTGGTAGCATCTGGTATTTTATTATATTTTTTCAAGCATTTTCTTGCAAAATTGCATTTTCTCTTTTATATGCAAAAACACCAAAAAAACCAAAAATTACAAAACAAACAGAAAAACGCATTTGCAGTCAAAGGGTTTGGGTTGAGAGACACCTGGTCTCTTACAGTGGTATCAGAGCACAGTTTTCCTGCCATCCTGTGCTTTTTCAAATAGATGTGTGCTTTTTCGATGCTTTTTCATGAGTAGAGATATCATTTTCTACTGTAAGGGTAGAGGAACAGGCAGAGTTGAGGATTGGATAGGTCCGCCTATTCCTGAAGGTGAGACAGTATCAGGGGTTCTGGGTATCCACAGATCCAGTTCCAATAACAGTGAGAACAGTGTCACAACATTGATGACAGATCGTGAGATTCCTGCAGAGACGCATAGGGATCCAGGGAAAGAGCATGCCGAAGGTGATATTACTAATGAGGAGTTCAGACGCAGGCATGATAACATGATGGACATGATGTCTCAGTTGATGGGCACGATGAGGCAGTATACTCCATCCCAGCTGCACTATATTCAGATAGGACAGACAAGCAGGACTGCAGGTGTAGACTAGCCTTTGGTGTCAGCACCGCGACAGTCGTCACCTATCTATCATGAGCGTAGGCCTCGACAACCTACATTCATGTCTAGAGAGACACCACCTTCGACTCGGCGGCAGAGCAGCAGGGTCATCATCATGTGTTTCAGCCACACAATGGCATGTCAGTGGTAGATGTGACTAGATTTTATGGTGAGTATTCGTCATTGGCACCTGAAATCAGACAGTCTTTGACTTTTCATGAGTTTATGGATGTGCATAAACCTAGAGGGGGAGGTAGATTTGACTGCAGAGCTCCTCAGCACCAACAGCCACAGCCACAGGTGAACATGGATCTACAGTATGCAGTCAACAAGATTACCTTGCCTTACTTTGATGGTTCTGATAAGAGTTCAGCGAGGTCTTGGGTACAGAAGCTAGACAATTACCTATCATTGAGACCTATGCAGGAGGACGAGGCCATTAAGTTTGCTACATTGCATCTTGATGGATTGGCATATGACTGGTGGCATCATGGCATGTATACACTTGGTCATCACGCAGTTACTACTTACTAGGAGTTCATCAGCAGGCTCATAGAGCGTTTTGACAAGAAGGATCCAGAACTCTACTTCAGGGAGCTAGCTCAGCTTAGGCAGACAGGTAGTTTGGATGCCTACATTGGCGAATTTTAGAGGGTTGTAGTCATGGTGAAAGGCATTTCAGAGAGGAGACTTGTTATTCTCTTTGTCGAGTGTTTGATGGAACCGATGAGAGGTTGGGTCAAGGCATTTGATCCTCCTACTCTTTAGGAGGCCATGCGGAAGGCACGTAGTATGGAGCTTGCAGCACCTAGCAGCAAGTTCACTTCAGGCTCGACACCTTACACGAGGCCTAATAGGCCATTTGACAAGAATAGGCCATTTGACAGGAAGAGGGATCCACCTGATCCTAAGAGACAAAATGCACCACCATTTGACAGGGAAACGTTAAATGAATTACGTAAGAAAAAGTTGTGTTTTTGGTGCAAGACACCCTATGATGAGAAGCATGTATGCCCTCTTCGTCCCAAGGTGAAAAACACCCAGATGGAGTGGTTTTATGAGGGAGAAGAGCAATCTGATCTGTCAGACCAGCAAGCTGATTCAGAGCATTTAGATGATGAAAGGTCTGAAAATGATGGTGAAAATGAAGGAGGAAGGAAGCTACAAGAGGCACATTTGACCAATCTTCAGAGAGATGGATCTTTTAGACTTCGTGGGCTCCTAGCAGGTCAGAAAGTGATCACTCTACTCGACACTAGCGCTACTCATAACTTTATAGACGCACGGTTGGTAGAGAGACGAGGTATACAGACAAAGGAGTTTGAGGGTATTCGAGTCAAGGTGGCTGATGGGTACACCCTCAAATGTGATAGAAAGATAACAGATCTTCCGATGCGGCTGAACAACTATGAGTTCAAGACTGAATTCTACGTTGTTAATATGGGAGATACTGATGTGGTACTAGGGATGGCATGGCTTCATGATTTGGGTGAGTTCACACTCAATCTTCGGGATATGGAGATGAAGTTTAAGGTGAACGGGAAACCTCATGTCATCAAAGCCATCAGAGAGAGTAATTTGAGGATGGTATCGTACAGATGGATGGAGAGACTCATTCATCATGATATGGTTGATTGGGCTGTAGAGTGTATGTTATTACCAGCACAACAGGAGTAGCAGAAGGTTGAGTACCATCCAGACATTGAGATACTGAGGACTAAACTCTAAAGTGTTTAGCGACATTCCACCTGGCAGACCTCCGGACAGAGGCACTGAGCACATTATTGAGTTGGAGGGCGCAAAACCCATTATGATTACACCCTACAGGCATCCGAAATGGCTCAAGGATGAGATAGAGAAGACAATCAATGAGCTGTTGGCTATGGGGCATATCAGACCTAGCAAGTCACCTTTTGCTTCATCAGTCGTATTGGTGAAGAAAAAGGATGGATCACTTCGGATGTGTATAGATTACCGCCAACTCAATAAGAGAACAATTAAGAACATCTACTCGATACCCCACATCGATGAGTTGATTGATGAGTTGCACGGTGCCATCTTCTTCACGAAGATTGACTTGAGATCTGGGTACCATCAGATTCAGATGAGGGAGCAGGTCATAGAGAAAACCGCTTTCAGATGCCATTGCGGTTACTTTGAGTTCTTGGTTATGCCCTTCGGTTTAACCAATGCACCTGCTACCTTTCAGGCTACCATGAACAGGGTCTTCAGTTCTCAGCTACAGAGATTTGTGTTGGTCTTCTTCGATGTCATCCTAGTGTACAGTAGGTCATGGGAGGAGCATTTAGCTCACTTGGATACAGTTTTGGGTATCTTGGCTGAGGAGTCCTTTTATGCCAAGGAGTCCAAGCGTGAGCTAGGCATGGTTGAGTTGTTGTATCTGGGGCACATCATCAGTGCCAAGGGAGTCGGTATGGACCCTGAGAAGGTCCGAGCTATAGTTGAGTGGCCAGTACCAGAGAACCTTACGCAACTCAGAGGATTCATTGGGTTGTGTGATTTTTACAGGAGATTTGTTAGTGGGTTCTCACGTCACGTCGCACCCCTTACTGATTTGACAAAGAAAGGGGCTTTTGCTTGGTCACCACAAGCTCAGGAGTGCTTTGACAGGTTTAAGGTGATCATGACTTCATGTCCAGTGTTAGCATTACCAGACTTCACGAAGTCATTTGATTTGTACTGTGATGCTTCAAGAGAGGGCATTGGTGCTGTTTTGATGCAGGAGAGACACCCTATTGCTTTTGAAAGTAGGAAGCTTAGGGGTCTTGAGAGGTTTTATAGCATCTATGACAAGGAGATGTTAGCCATTATGCATGCTTTGGCTAAATTCAGGCAATACTTGGTGGGCAGCAAGTTCAGTGTGCGTACAGACCACAACAGCCTGAAACACTTCCTTGGACAGCGAGACCTAAATGAGAGACAACAGAAATGGGTCAGCAAACTGCAGTCGTATGATTTTGACATCACCTTCATTAAGGGGAAGTAGAATGTTGTAGCTGACGCCTTGTCTCGCAGACCTTAGTTGAATGCTATGGCACAGATCTCCGAGGATTGGAGGCATCAGATCATTACAGAGTATGCTAAGAACCCATGGGCTTCTAGCATTGTTGATGGGACAGAGTAGGATATTAGGTACACCGTTGTGAATGACTTGATCATTTACAAGGGGCGGATTTTTCTGGTTCCTGATTCAAAGTTGAGGGATACAGTTCTGAGAGCCTTTCATGATCTTCCTATGGCAGGCCATCCCAGTTATTTCAAAACATATAAGCTGGTACGGGAATGGTTTATTTGGAAAGGGCTAAAGACTTATGTTCTTCAGTATGTACGAGAGTGTTCTGTTTTGTTGTACCCAAACCAAATTTTTTGCTTCATTAAGGCATTTTGTATAAAAGAGTCTAAACCTTGCTAAAATGATGTCAAATACAGTTTTTGGGCAATATCAAGCATGGAGTTTTGTCAATGTTTTGTCAGTCAAAGGCATTATTCATTGATCGGAACCTGAATCAGAGACTCAGAACGAGGCATTTCATGATGGTGGAGCATTTCACAACGACAATTATACCTTTGTATGGTCATTTTAGTGGCTATGACAAAGATTTCAATGGTTAATTTATGAAGATTTCTCAAGGAAAAGAAAAATTGCACCCCTGTAGCCCAGGGGCGCCCTTCTTTTTGAAGGTCTAAATTTTGTGGCACATGCTCATGAATACAGTTAAACTCTTCAGGATTATTCCAGTTATCCAATGAGCTATTCTGCAAGGCTATCCGAGACTCGTGACTCCGGTAACTGGCGACAGAAGTTGAAGATTCCAGAAGTTACAGATTGCAGAAGCCTATCATTTTCCAGCTTTTGCGCCCCTGTAGCTCAAGGGCGCACTTCTTAAAGGGGAGTTAGATCTTGGTATTTGTTGACGTGGTTTTTGAGACCGCACCAACACAGAATAAAGTCTCCCAACGGACGCTCTATCCTCTCTTGAACAAAGTATTCAGCATGCTAAGATTGCGAGTAAGATCATGCTTTCAACTCCAAGGTTCCTTAAGTGCGAATAGGCTCAGTTTGGCTCGATGTGATATTGCTGGTATGTCAAGGGGACTTACACAATTGTTCGGCGGTTGACAGCAGACAGCTGACTAAGGGTTTTCATGTAATTCGAATGATTTGGCAGGTGAGCACGGGATTCCTAATACTAATCGGAAATGTGCGGAAAGTAAAAGGGGGTTTAGGGCCTAAGAAACTAACATTCTATTCTAAATGCAGGATATGTGGAGCTTCGTTTCAATAGACTTCAACCGGATTTCACCTAGCCTCCGTCGGACAGCCTCAGTAAAATCGGTGCAATCTTCAATGGAAATAGCAAAGGATGTTCAAATTATGACTTAACATGCATACACCATCACAACGACGCATATAAGCATATAAACCATAACCGAAGTTAAACTCAAGATAATGTCCAGTTGACCACACAAGGCGAACTTATCATCAACAAGCCGCTAGTGGTATGGAATAAAGCGAAGCTATCTCAATAAAACACCACACACCAAAGTAAGCTACTTGCATGAATTTAAGCTACTTGGATGCGGAAGAAGAAACCTTGCTAGCATTTCATGACAAGACGAATTTCATCATTAATGAAAAGATCTATTATCATAAAATGTGTTACACAACAATCTCCTCAAAAGTTTTCAAAGGGAAAACTTTCTCTCTTCTCCAAATGATGCAAAAATGCTCTACAATGCTACACTATCTAGCTCTAATGCTCTACTACTCCAATGTCTAATCTGATTCTAATCTTCTAATGCCTTACAAATGAGGGGGACTCCCCCTTTTATAGCTAGCCAAGTCCCAAAAGACGGCTAGGGTTACAATTAATAGAGTGGCCAGAATCGTGCCACCTCAGCCCTAAACAATATTGCCCTAAAAACCGCCACAAAGGAGTGGGGTAATAAATGCGCCATAATGTCCACCATCATCCTTCTAGAAGATTCCATTTGTAGACGCGTTCACACTGCTCTCGATCTTCTTTCTTGGCGTTGTTCTTTGATTTCTTCCACTTGAGGGTTTTCATCTTCGTCACTTCGAGTTATACTAAGTCTTAACACTTAGCCAATTTCTTGCAACTTTTTCTTTCTTCATGTGAAACTCATCTTCATCGTGCTTCCACTTCCAGACATCGTGCTCAGGCTTCAACGTTCCTCCTGCAAAACAAGCAAGGAGAGAAGCATTAGAATACTTCATGATATAAACTTAACTCACTTACCTGATTTTCATGCTTTGATCTTCAAGGGCTCATTGCCAACTTTGTGTTCAAGTTCATGCCTTAGACAAACTTCATCTTTGAGAAATTCATTTCACCTGCTGGGCTCTGACAACCTTGAACTATCCTCACGAAGGATTGAAGCAAATTCACCTAGGCAGTTTCTTTCAAATTCATCGTCTGGAGGATCTTACCTTGAAAACACATTTTCTTCATTTTTGCCTTAGAAAATTTTCAAATTTCCCTTAGGAAATACATCAACCTGGTGCCCACTTAAAATCTTCATCCCAAAATTCTCGACAAGCTGTGGAAGACCTTGAAATCAACTCCTCATCGATAATCTTCGATACCCAGAAGAAAATTTTCTCCAGAACGCATCGAACCCATGGGTGCACAACGAACGGGTTCATTTTATTTCTCTGAATTTTGAACCTTAGAAAATTATTCTTTCAACAATTTTGTCCTCGTTCTTCGATCCCCCACTGAGAATTTTGCTCTGACTTGGAAAATTTTTATTAACCTCGTGAAGCTGGCAGTCACTGACTTCACCTCAGGCGACTCATCTGTGTTTCAAGGAAAAATCCACCACCTCTCCAGACTTAGGCATTTTTCTAAGGGAGAAAATATTTTGTGCCTTAGAAATTTTCTTGAATCATCTCGAAAATTTTGCCTTAAAAAATTTTATTTTTACTCAACTTTGATCATCTTGCCCGCGAGGGAAAATCAACTTAGAAAATTTTTCTTGAAGGCGCATCACACTTAATTTACTTTTCATCTGGCATGCATTATTCATCCTTTGTATTTTATTCTCTATAAAATTTCCAACGCCCTAGCAATCATCTTGTCACTCATCTTATATTTTATTTCACACTTGAGAAGAATCACGCCTTAGCACTCACAAGCCTAGCATCACACTTGAAGGTGAATATTTTAAAAGTCTAACGCCTTAGCATACTTATCATCCCTCAACACTTTTAGGCGCATATGGCATATACAAGAGGATACGCCTAGCAATTTTATTTTCCATCACTCACCACCTTTATACTTGAAGAGGAAAATCACGCCTTAGAAAATTTTCACACTTATGCCTTAAGAAATTTTCTAACACTTCATCACTTATCACCCTTGGCGCATAGCATTTGGAGAATAATATTACCACTTGGGAAAATTTTGAAACCACGTCTTATTTCATCTTCAACACTTCACATGCACCTTGTCCACTCCTTAATCACATTTCACCTCACTTTGGCGCACTTGACACTTGAAGAAGGACATCACACTTTCAACGCCTAGCATTCATCAAGCTTTCACCACGCCTAGAAGAGAATTTTCACCCACCTTTTACCTTATTTACTACCTTTATTCACCTTTCACATCTCAACTTTGGGCGCATTTGAGACATAGAGGAGGATGGGCGCATTTTGCATGATGTAGTGGATGAAGATTCCAACGCCTTAACCTTTTGTCCTCACTTGAGCTTGTTTGGGCGCATTTCTTGCCTTGAGGAGGATAAACTTTGTTGACCCTTTGACCTTTTTGCTTGCTGGGCGCATTTTACATGTCTAGGAGGATGAAAATCTGCAATGCCACCTCCTTTGGAATATTCCCCACCTTGTTTTTGTCTTTACTTGCCCTTATTTGGGCGCATTTCACATAGGGAGAGGGATAGAAGATGTTGACTCTTTTGACCTTTTGAGAGATGGGCGCATTTGCTAGGTGATGGAGGATGAGAACTCATACTTAGAAAATTTTTCAAATACCTTGCACCAACTCTTCCTTGGGCGCATTTTAGCATGGGAGGAGGATAAAATTCTTTGACTTGTTTGACCTTCTCTCAAGATGGGCGCATTTGAGGCCTCTAGGAGGATGAACAGTGACTTAGAATATTTTTCTTGATGCCTCTTTGAGCTGGGCGCATTTTACCCCTGGTGAAGGACGAGGTCTCAGACTTAGAAAAATTTTCAACTTTTTCCTCTTCAAGTTTGGGCGCATTTTGCCCCTGGAGCAAGATGAACTTCAACGCTTAGAAAATTTTCAAGCATTATGTCTGTTGAAGAAGGCGCATTTTACTATGTGTGAAGGATGAGCATCTTGACTTAGCTATTTTTCCTCGTCCTTGCCAGTTCCTGCACGCCTTACTATTTATAGTAAGCTCCTCAATTTTCACACTTCTGAGGCTCATATTGCTTTGAAATTTTAAACACTGGATCTTCGTGACTCCATTACCTTGCTGACACTGCCATTCTGAGCAAGCCTGTCATTTTTAGCCTGTTTCTGAAGGTGGCTTACTATAAATAGTAAGCTCATGTTTCTGATAGCTCCCAAGCTCCGATCGAGTTGAAATTTGGATGAGGCGCTCCTCACCACGTGACCTGCTGGCTGACACTGACGCATGCAGCTGATTTACTATTTTTAGCACGTTTCAAATTGACTTACTATAAATAGTAAGTGTTCCGTTTGACTTGAAATTTCACCCAGATAGCCTGAAGAACGCCGACGCGTGGTTTACATCGGATTTTGAAGATTTTGACTTTTGATGCCTATTTTTAGGCAGCCGGAAACCCCTAACTTGCACGCGCATATCAAAGATCTCCGTTTGTCTTCGCTGCGGCATTGCGATCACTCGAATCTGCTGGTGGCGCCGACACACCTGCTAAAAATAGCAAGTTCCTTACTGAGTGGGAATCTCCGTTTGCATGTCACACCATCGCGAAGCTCTTGAAAAACCCATCAGGAATCATCGACATGCAAAAGAAACCCCGACATGCAAACCCTAAAAATAGCCTCGGAAGGCTGAATCCTGAAAGTTGTCATCTCACTTTGCATGTTACATCGTTGCGAAGGTCTTGAAAAACCCAGAAGGAATATGCAGACATGCAAAGAAAAACTCTGCATCTGCACCCGAAATTTGCTCTGGAAGCCGGACTGCTAAAAATAGTAAGTCGTCTGTTTTTGCTCAAATTTGCATGCGAGCAGTCTGATATACTCTGAGTGTGGTGTGACTGTCGGAATCTCGAAAATGTTGACGAATCGCCTGTAATCTCACACTTACTAAAAATAGTAAGTACCTCGGAATCTGATAAAAATTTGCTGAGAGCCTGCTGGAAGCACACTGACAACAATGTTGAGCTCAATTTTTAATTTATTCACCTTACTCGACCTCAAACTGACCAGGAAGACTCAAACCCTAATTTCAGACTTGGCCAAATTCACGCTTAAGCTTGCAGACGGGAACGTCCCCAGAAAGTAGACCATCAGAAAAGAGATAGACAGAGAGAGAGACCAAAAAAAACAAAGCCAAAAAGACCAGAATGGAGCAAAAATTAGGGGTCCCCATTTGAATGGGGCGATGTGTGAAAAAGGTCACAACAGGATGTTAGTCCACAAGATTATACCCTGCTAAAAGTATAATGAAAAAACAATAAGGGGAATGCACATGCATTTAGGCACACTTCCTAGAGCTCACTGCTCAATTACAAAAAGAGGCTCACTGCCTAACAAAGTTGGATTAAATATCCAGAGGGTATGAACTGAGAAAATAGCTTCTGCTCAAGCCTGATTATAGTTCCAATTAAGCTAAACACTTCTTCACACTTCGCACAATTTTCTTCAAACTCTGCTCTATAATGATATTCTCACATACACACATAGGAGCACACGAAGCATACTTTCCACCGATCACATAATCACTCTTATATCCCCGCTACAGGAGATTTCATCACAATTTAGTCGGCCAAGAAAAATAAAATATATTTTCAATGTCGGCCCATATTTACAAATAAACTTTTAATGCGAATCCACCAAGGTCGGCCACAACATAGTGGAGACCCAAATTAACATCTCCAATACGAAAAGACTTTAATTAATTTCTCCACGAAGATCCACAACACACTACCACTAACATGTCGGCCAAGAACATGAAAAACCGAACATGCGCACAAAGATCTTCAACCACGAGCTCACCGAGTAATGTGGACGTACCACAAAGAGAATGAACTAGAGACATCTGAGAACACCAAGAAACAATAGAGAAGCATCCACAACAACTGAGATAACTAGAATCACACAATCTTCATTCAGAAACACTGACAGAGACCAGCAAAACATTGTCAGACCATAACTCACACAGAAATTCACGTGGACCTTTGAAACTTCCGGTAGATGATCTAGACATACTCAACAATAAACCCTTTAATCCACATCAGCTAATCTTTTACGTACAGAACAAAACACCTTCATGACCTGCACAGTTCCACTAGGAACCTGGAACACTTTTTCTTATAATTTTCTCAATTTCCTCGACATATACAACAATAGATACACCAAATGCTAATAGTGTTGACATCAATGACAACCACATATCAACAACACATCCACAACTCCCAACAATCTCCCCCTTTGGCATTGATGGCAACACATGATGTGAAAAATACCATCAACCCAACATGTTGACTTCTTCTGCACTTCATTTCTGAAAAGATTTGTCATGTTGCACTTCTCCCCCTAAGATATTTTTCACATTACTCTTCTCCCCCTTTGAAATCAATGGCAAAGGTAATCATGACCTTTCCATACGCTTTGAACCACATATCTGCACATTTGACTACTCCCCATGAGTAGCAGCCACAGAAACATCAATCCGGATCACAATATAGCAATGAGGCTCACGGATTGATGCAAGAAAATGCATCATTTAGTTCTTATTAGGAGGGGTAATTACCCCTAGCATTCCTCTGAGATACTCAAAAGTATCTTTCGGAAATGCTTAGTAAATATATCTGCAATTTGTTCTTTGGTAGGTACATACTCCAGTCTGACTTCTTTTTCATTTACTTTTTCCCTCAGAAACTGAAAATTGATTGATATATGTTTTGTCTTAGAGTGCGTACCGGATTCCTTGATATATTTATTGCACTTGAATTGTCACAGTATATGGCAATAGGCTCTTCATATATTACCCTAATATCTTTCATCATTTGTTTCATCCATATCACTTGAGTATAGTTATTTGCAGCAGCAATATATTCTGCTTCAGCAGTGGATAGAGAAATTGAGTTTTGCTTTTTACTTAACCAGGATACCAGCTTCTTCCCTAGGAAAAAAGCACCACCACTAGTACTTTTCCTGTCATCTACATCACCAGCCCAATCCACATCAATGTATGCACACAAAGTGAGATCATCATCCTTTGGATACCAAAGTCCAAAGTCAATTGTTCCTTTCAGATATCTAAAGATTCTTTTGATAGCAGTCACAAGTGATTCTTTTGGATCAGCTTGAAATCTAGCGACCATATATACAACATTCATAATATCCGGTCTAGTATGAGTCAAGTAGAGCAATCCATCGATCATTGATCTATATCTGGTTTGATTTGCTTTAGGAGAGTCATCATTCTGAGTCAACTTACATCCGGTTACCATGGGAGTACCAATAGGTTTGGAGTCTTCCATTCCAAACTTCTTCAACAGTTCTCTCACATATGTGGACTGAGATATGAAAATCCCCTGGTCCAACTATGTAATTTGCAATCCTAGAAAGAACTTCATTTCACCAATCATGCTCATCTCAAATTCACTCTTCATCTCATCAACAAACTTCATGCATAGTGTTAGGGTTAGAGATGGCAAATATCTAACAATTAAATGCAGATTTAATTAATAAACAGAGAAACTAAAACACACACAGAATAAATCATAACACAGATAATTTAACGTGGTTCACCCAATCCGGGCTACATCCACCAAACCGCAGCCATCCAATACTTTTATTATCCAGTGTAAAACCTATTACAATCTTGCGAATAATCGCGTTTTTCATCATACAGTAATACCCATCCGAACCTCCTTTAACAAGCTTAGAAGCTTCCAGATTTTTAGGGTTCTACAAAATCGGATTTTTCTTTTTTTCATTGATTTTTCCCTTTTTCGGTGATCACGCGAAAAAGTAGGAAGAAAATTTTTCTCGGGGGCTGCCGCCCCCGAACCCCCACCCGGAGCCCAGCCTGGCAAGGATAGGGGCCGGGGTGTACAGTATACCATGGGCTATACAGTATAGCATGATCAGTCGCCACATACCAACAATCTCCCACTTGGAAACTGATCAGGCTCCAACACAATCTCCCACTTGGAGACTGATCCTGGACGACATTGCTGCAATTATAGCTCCCACTAGAAATAAGTACCTTGGACCCTGCTGCTCTGTTATACTTGAATTCAAACTTGAAGACCAACCGAAGCTGAAGAGGAGCTCAGCTTCTCCCTTGTCACCGTCTTCGTAAACATATCCGCTGGATTGACATCTGTATGTATCTTGTCCAACTTGACCTGTCCATCCTCCAACACTGACTAAATGAAATGATATCTCAACTGTATGTGTTTTGTTTTAGAATGCAAAGCAGAATTCTTTGCAAGATGTATAGCACTCTGGCTGTCTGTAAACAAGTAATTTCTAGCCTGTTGTTTTCCCAACTCATCCATGAAAAGTTGCAGCCATATCATCTCCTTTGCCACCTCTGTTGCAGCAACATACTCTGCCTCTGTGGTGGATAAAGCAACCACCTTCTGCAAGCGAGAAATCCAACTCATTGCTGTTCCACCAACTGTAAATACATAACTTGTGGTACTCCGCCTGGTATCTATATCCCTTGCTAAATCTGAGTCAACATAGCCTTCTAAATCAGTATTAGAGCCCTATTGTGACCTTTTCACATCACCCCATTCAAGATGGGGACCCCCAATTTTTGCCCCATTCTGGTCTTTTGGCTTTGGTTTCTCTCTCTCTCTCTCTCTGTCTGTCTCTTTTCTCTGGTCTGCCTTTCGGGGGACGTGCCTGCCATTGAGTTTAAATGTGAAATTTTGGCCAAGTTGGTAAAATTAGGGTTTGTGCTTTCTTGGTCAGTCCAAGATCAAACAAAGTGAATAAATTGAAAATAAAGACTAACGTTGTTGTCAGCATGCCTCCGGCAGGTTTCCAGCTAAGTTTCATCAAATTCCAGGTACTTACTATTTTTAGTAAGTATGCAATTCCGGACATTCCTTCAGCACTTTCGAAGTTTTAACAGTCACACTGCATTTAGAACACATCAGGCTGTTCGTGTGCAAAATTTGAGCTGAAATAGACAACTTACTATTTTTAGCAGTTCAGCTTCCGGAGCAGATTTCAGGGCCTATATGTAGAGTTTTTCAACGCATGTCTGGAGATTCCTTCTGGGTTTTCGAAGACCTTCGCGGTGATGTAACATGCAAAATGAAATTATGCGTTGCTCCAATGTCAATCAAGACAACCATTCGCTGCCCCTTAATCATCCCTCGAACTTTGAAGGATTCATTCTTTTGAAAGCTCGAAAGTTGAGCCAAAACAACTCCACTTCCCTTTTCATCTTCGGACTCTTCTGGAGCTCTTTCCACTTCGCTGTCATCAAAATCAGACTGCTGGTCTGAAAAATCAGAATTACTTTCTTCAGCTGAATAGTATTCGATTTGATGAAATTTGACTCCTTTTGGGCAAATATGATTTTGGGACCATTTTTCTCTACACCGGAAACATAACCCCTTTCTTCTAAGTTCGTTAAGTGTCTTTGGATCCAATCTTGTGACATGAGGTTTATGCTGTTTGAACTCCTTATGATGAGGTCTTTGATGATGTCTTTTTCCTTTATCCCCTTTGTGAAATGATGGCTTGGATTGAAACTTTGCTTTAGGAGCAGCCCACTCCATGTTTCTTGCTTTCTTCATTGCCTCATGTAGGGAGGGTGGATCAAAAGCTATAATCCAACCCTTGAGTGGCTCCATCAATCCTTCATTGAATAGGATCACTAGATGCCTCTCAGTGATTCCCATGACCATGACTGAAAGTCTCTAAAACTCAGCTATGTAGGCATCAACTGTGCCATATTGCCTAAGCTGTGCCAATTCTCTGAAATGCACTTCAGGATTTTTTTCTCAAATCTCTCTATGAGCCTATTGGTGAACTCATCATAGGTAGTGATAGACCCATGACCTAAAGTGACTAGGCCATGGTACCACCACTCGTGCGCCACCCCATCTAGGTGTAGCCTAGCGAACTTAATCGCCTCTTCTTCTGCCATGGGTCTAAGAGCTAGGTAGTTGTCTAACTTTTGTATCCAAGCTCTTGTTGAACTGTTGTCACTCCCATCAAAGTGTGGAAGCATAACCTTGTTGATAGCTTGATGCAAATCCCCTTGCACTGCTGACCTCCTTTGTTCATGATGCCTTCCTTGTCCTTTATTCTTCCTTTTATGATCCATGAAATCATTGTAAGACATATCTATCTTAATTTCATCCGAGAGAGAATCATACTCAGCACGGCCGAGTCTCAACTGTTCCACAAATGATGCATTTTCTTCTGTCTCAGGTTGAGGGTTTACTGGTGCCAAGAAGGTGGGTTTGAATGGCCTGGAAGAAATGTATGTGCTGTTTGAAGCAGGCTGAGTAGCATGTCCATTATGCTGGTTGGTGGCACTGTGTTCTCCCCTATGTCCTAGATTGTTCTGTGGAATTGGGTTCTGACCCACTTTCCCCATCATGAAAGATACCATATCCATTAAGGCATCCATCTTCCTCTCGAATCTCTTTCCCGGACTTATCGACCTTTCTCTTCCTTTCCCACTATCATCTCTGTTACCACCCGATGTCCTTTCATTATCCCCCATTTCTGTTTCCTGAGAAGACTCCCAATGAGCCCTCAAAACCTTTGATGTTGTCTGACCTTCTGGAGCCTGCTGCCACTGAAACTGATTTGCAGCCTTCTTGTCTTCCCTTGCTAAGTATCCCTTTTCTCTGTCACTCATAGACGGTTTGTTTCACAGGATGGCAGGATGCGTGGCTCTGATACCACTGAAATATTCGGAGGCAAATTTTTTTTGATTTTGAATGCGGATTACAACAACATGCACCCATTAGGGTTAGCAAATAACTAAACAATGCAGAATTCAACTCTAACCAAGGATGTACACCAGGATCCCGAGATGGGCATGGTGTTAGCTTGTGGTCAGAGGATCTCAATGCAATGCACGAACTGAAATAACCCTAACCAAGAATGCGCCAGATGATGGCGTGCATATGGTCAGAGGATCCCTATCACTAATTCTGCTAAAAGTAACTCAACACCAAGTATGTGCTACCCAATCCAGAATGGAATGAGGCGACCATATGGCAGAGACATTAAAACTTCAAAGCAACTCAAGGTAAATAGGTGGCAAGCCAGCCTCTTCCAATTATTCAGTGGGCATTACAAAGTATGAAAAGCAAGAATAAGAAAGATGCTGACAGTACTACTGTCCATCTTACAATGTAATGTAGAACATTTGCAAGATCAAGGATTAGAGCTCTTCAAACTGTTGCAATGGTAAATGTATCTTCCACAATGCCTATCATGACCCCCTAACACCAACTCAACTCAAATGAAAGCCTAAATGCAAACTGATATGACTGAACCATGGACTGAGACTAATAACCAGCAATACAAAAACTCAATGAAAAGCTCACAACTCACTCATTACTCACTCAAATTGCATGAAATCTAATGCAAAGTACTCATATAATGCCGGCGCCCAAGATGATAACAGAAATCAGACCTTAAACGTTGATATTTATTTTTGGCACGACTCCCAATGAAGACCAGAAAGGTACGGCTGCAAGGAGGGGTGATTTTGACTTTTAAAATTGAAGACTTCATAATAAAATCCCAAACTTCAGAGAGAGGGGCGCCCTAGTCTAGCAATTGCATGGGTAAACTACCCAGAACCAGAATAAAATCACAAATATTCTAAGAAACTAGCCTAAGAAACTTATATTCTATTCTAAATGCAAGATATGTGGAGTTCAATTTCAGCAGACTTCGACCGAATTTCACCTAGCCTCACGTCGGACAGCTTCAGCAAAATTAGTGCAATCTTCAAAGGGATAGCGAAAGATATTCAGATTACAATTTAGCATACATATACCATCAAGACAACACATATAAGTATACAAATCACAATCGAAGTTAAACTCAAGATAATTTCCAGTAGACCATGCAAGGCGAACTTATCATCAACAAGCTACTAGTGGTATGGAATAAAATGAAGCTACCTCAATAAAACGCCACACATCAAAGTAAACTACTTGCATGAAATGAAAATTATGCTACTTTATGCTACTTGGATCCGAAAGGATGAAGAGACCTTGCTAGCTATCCATGACAAAGACGAATTCCACCATCAATGAAAAGATCTATTTGTTTGCCTACAGAATGGGATTCTAATCTGACGTACTACTGGCAAACTTGTAATATGCAGAACATAGGATAAAACAGTACACGGAAAGATATCAAAGTGAAATGCCAGAAACTTTATTCATTCTCAGGAAATAACATGTACAAGAGAGTATCACAATGCTTACAGTATAACCATCGGCAACAAAACTCATTCATAATTCATAACTCATGACTATCTCCCGACTATCCCAACCGACTACATATAACGCTCGGCGGTGGTTAGACAACCAACCGACACAACGCTTCATAACAACATTACATTAACATTAATCAGAACATGTTTTGCCGAGAGTACATGGCATTACATGACATTATTATTCTTTACTAACTATTGTTTTATTTGACAATTGCCAAGTACGATCGAGGCCAACTACCACCGACAACAAGTAAAATATCCGACTAACATCATCCCCCCCAAAAAGGAAGTCGTCTTCCAGACGACATATACAACAAGATAAGATTACTGAGAAGTAGGGGGAAGAAAGTGCGTCCCTGGATGCACAGATGACGTCGGAGTGGTGGAACAATGCTCTGCTCTCAGGCGCCTCAGCTCCTCCGTGCGTGTGCGAAGCTGCCGATCTGCCAGGATCTCCCTCTCCCTCGCCGCTTTTACCATCCGGGCTGCCTCCATCAGTTGGCCCTTTGCCTGCACTGCTTCTGCATTCTTGGCCGCCAATTCTACTTCTTTTGCAGCCAACTGGTCCTCCAACGCTTTCATTTGCTGCTGCCATGCTGCCTCTTTCTGCTGTGCCTCCTCCTCCAAGGCTGCCACCCGAGGCTCCAAGATGTCCAATCGGGCTCCCCTCTCGCTGGCAAGCCGAGATTGTTTAGCTAAGTCAGTCTGAATGCTCTTGATGGTCGCAGCTGACTCATCCTTGACCCGCTGAAGGAGTCTATAGGCATCCACTCGGCGAGATACCGCTACCTCGGTGGAAAATATCTGGCGCTTCATCAGAATGAAGACATCTCGGAAGGCAAGCTCGATATAGTATAAACTCTCCAGGACGCCTGCATCCTGCCCTACTAGCCTCGGTGGCCGACCCCGCCAGGCTCTCATCATAGCAGGAGTCTCTCCTGCTGGCCACCCCTCGCCAAATATCCGTGCAAACTCCGCCTCACACCCCATCTGCACAAATCCCCAAATGCGGTGAACCTCCTGGCCTACTAGAGGCGATCGGCCAATCCTCAGGTCCCTGGAAACCTGTCCCACACGGATCATCAATCTGCCCATGTGCTCGAGCTCCTCCACATATCTCTATACCATGCCTACTGGGTCCGACGGGTCCGGCTGTGACATTTCCACGACAAAGCCCTCTGTGGAAGCGCCCTCCCCGTTCTCATCATCAGAAGGTATGCAATGTTCTGTTTCCCCCTGGGGCTGTTCCCCGTCTACTAGCTGAGGCTCCTGAATGGCTGTCTCTGGTGCCTCTGCTATGCTAGCCTCCGGGTGTGCAGGTGTATCTTCGCCGATCCTGGCCGTCTCACTCTGCTGGGTGTGAATGATCGGCCCCTCCTCATCCCCTTGTCCCTCCGAGGGACTCTTCTCCTGCTGGTCTGGCTGCTCGTCCACGTCGAGAGTGAGGCCCACCGATCCCAGCCAACTATCGATCTGTGCTACCCCGGGTGCTCCTGGGGTTGGAGTCGTCTCCTTTGTGGCCTCAGTCATTCCCCTAACTCCTGCTGCCGAGGTTGCCACTCCTGTCACTGCCGATGCTGACAGTGGTGTAAGAGAACAAACTGCTGGCAGTATCTCAACCGAGGCAGTGGAACCTGCCGCCGATACAGTGAGTGCCCCCTGTGATGTGGTGGCGAGAGGTGCCCACCCTGGAGATGCTCCCGGTAGTGAAGCGGCTACCCTCAACATCCGCCCGGCTCCAACTGGCGCAACAGGGAGGGTAAACGTGACTGAGTGTGTACTCTGGCTGGCTGGCGGTGCCGGAAGAGTAAATCCTGCCGGCTGCAATACTGGTATATCAATCTCACCTGCCTCCTGACCCCTGATGGCAACAAACACCTCCTCATCGGCCGGTGGACTAGACTCCGATGGCGAGGAAGATAAGTCAATGGGCTCCTCTCTGTCAGATGCATCGCTCTCCTCCGAGGCCTCCTCCTCTGATGTTTCCTCTTCCACCGATGCCTCCTTCCGTTTCCTCTTTTTCCCCAAAGCTGTGCCCTCGCCTACTTGCTTTACTTCCAGTTCCGACCAGTAAAATACGGTAGGCCATCCCGGGTCCAGGTGAGTGAGTGGCCGCAACCGACCCCAATTGCCCTCGGGCACCTGTGTGTGCACGGCATCCAAAAAGAGAGCTATGGCGTGCTGAGTCATATAGAAGGCCTTATGCCTCTGCGCTAGGAAATCCCTTATCCGCTCTGTGAGTAGCCTCGCCCAGTTGTATACTCGGCCAACTCGAAGTCCGACCATGAAATCCACCTGCCATAAGGCAATGTCCGACGCTCGGCTCGCCCCTGTGAGTCGGCATTTCATTAGGTCAAGCAAACATTTCCATTCTGCCGTTGCTAGGTGGTTCTTCCGGAGGCCTCGATTGCCAGTATTCCATATGATATGCTGTTCTTCGGCTGACAAGTCGCTTCGGCACACTTGCTTGACCAGCAGTTCTTTGTGTTCCTGTGTCATTCTCTTGGGTTTGTTAACCCCTATTCCCGAAGCTGGGACGCCGAACACCCGCTCAAAGTCCTGAGGCCAGAATGAAACGGTCACTCGGCAACCTCTGTAATCAATGACTGACTTGTGCGTATGCCTGCAATAGTTCTCCACCATCGCCTTCAGCCAAGGCTCGAACTCCCGAGAATTGAAAAAGGGCACGAGCACAGCCTTGTCTACCCGAGCGTGTCGAAGCGCAACCTTCAGAGAGTGGTCGTCGGGAGTGCTTCGCCACCATTGCTTGCACTCGTTGCCGGTCAGGTTCTCCCATGCCATCGTGTCATTATCGGCATCCATCCTTTTTCTTTTCCCAGCCGAGGCTACCTTTGGCTGGTGCTGCATAGCCTTCTTGCCCTTGTCCATCTTTCTGTCAGTTTGGCGATTCCAGCCGACTTTATAACTCCTGAAGCTATGGCCGAAAGCGGTGGGAACTGCCGAACTGCCAAAAACTGCCGAACTGCCGGTGAGAACTGCCGAAGTGCCAAAAACTGCCGAACTGCCGGTGAGAACTGCCGAAGTGCCAAAAACTGCCGAACTGCCGAAAATTGCCAAACTGCCGATGGAAACTGCCGAACTGCCAAATGATCTGCCAAGGCCGTACGATTTGGATGAATGGCCGTACGACTGTGGAACCCTGAGGCCGTACGGTTTGAAGACACTTTGAAATCCGTACGATCTGGAAGTACTGTGAATTCCGTGCAAGTTTCCCTGAAATGCTGGTGCCGTACGGATTCTCTTGAGGCAATAATGCCGTACGAAATCTCCTGAGGCCGTACGAAATCTCTTGAGGCAATAATGCCATACGGATTCTCCTGAGGCCGTACGAAATATCCTGAGGCAATAATGCCATACGGATTCTCCTGAGGCCGTACGAAATCTCCTGAGGCAATAATGCCGTACGGATTCTCCTGAGGCCTTACGAAATCTCCCGAGGCCGTACGGATTCTCCTAAGGCAATAAACTGGGACTTCACTGAGCTGCCGTACGATTTCAACCCTGGCACCAATTTCAATCTGGAATAGCTGTACGATGCAGGACTTAACAAAATTTTCCAGTTGCAAAGGCCGTACGGTGCAGAACTTGGCCAATCTTTCAATTTTCACTTGCCGTACAATGTAAATCCTAGCGAAATTTCCAACTTGCAGAGGCCGTACGATGTCAACCTTGGAAAAATTTCCAACTTGCAGAGGCCGTACGATTTTTACTGACAAATAGAATGAATACTGGGAAATATGAAGATACCATACGGTTTGAGAGTCCCTTGGATGCCGTACAATGTCAGGCTTTGAGTTCCGTACGATTTGAAGGATTGGTGAGTGCCGTACGTCCTCCACAGGCTTCAACCCTTGGCGTGCAATTTGAGAAATAGAACCCCGTATGGCCTTGAAGTCTTTTAGATGCCGTACGACTTCCTTCCCTGGCGAATTGTGCTGAGTGTAGAATCTCTGATGCCGTACGGTTTCCTTGTCTGGCGAATTGTGCTGAGTGTAGAATCTCTGATGCCGTACGACTTCCTTCTCTGTGCCCCCTGTGCCTCTGCAACTGATAAATTCGTGCAAGTTCTTCCTCCCTTCTTTTCCCTGTGATCTTTTCCTCGACCTGTCGCCTCTTCAATTGGCCGTACGATTTGAGGTTTTATATTTATTTCATTTTTTTCCTTACTTTCCTTCACCCTTGGCCGTACGCCTTGCTTCCTCTTCGGGTTTTGGCCTCTCTTTATTATTTTAATATTCTTTCCCCTAATCTTTCGCCTTTTACTCGCCTCAGTCAATTTCCCTTTTGGCCGTACGGTTTGCTTAATGCTCCAGGCGTTTATTTTAATCTGCCTCACTTTACTTAATTTAATATTTCTCCTGATTCGCTTGCTTTCTTTTCTGACTTCTCTTTCGTTTCTTTTATTTTTCTCTTCTTTTTCTAATTTTTTAATTTTTTCATACTTTTCATTTTTTAATTCCAACACAATTTTTTCATCTCGTACCTGTTCAAATTTGTGGACAGGTGTATCGTCTAGTGTTGATACTCTTTCTTTGTACTCTCCGTTCTCGGCCGGAAATGTTTGGCTGGCCCTTCCCTGTTTCTCTTCGTCCTTGATTTCCCCGATTTGTAGCATGTTACACTCTCGGTGGAATACTTCATAGTCTTCCATCTGCCAATGAAATAAGCCATTCAATGAGCTTGTCTCGTCCTCCGAACAACTCTCGAGTTCAAGTACGCCTTCAGTGTTCGGTTCCATAGCTTTCCTTCCTTTGTCCTCATCCGACTCACCTCCATCCGATTCAGATCCAGAGGAAGCCAATTCTTCGCTCACGGCCTGGTTCTTCAAGTCAATGACGTACTTTCGCCTGTTGTTCTCGATCGAGAGTGTGTTCCTCTTCCAATTATGATTTGCCTTCGCGGCTATCAGCCATCCTCTCCCAAGTAGTGCATCGTATGCTTTCCTCTGTAATGGGATGACGACAAAATTTAGCAAAAACTGTTGTGTGCCGATCGTCACCTTTTGCGCCATCAGTGTTCCCAACGGCTTGATACCATGTTGATCAGCGCCCACCAGTTGGAATGTCGGTGGCCAAAGTGTAGGCTTCCCGAGACTCTTCCATGTGTCTTCAGGTAGTACGTTAACTCCGGATCCTCCATCGACGATAGTATTTGTCAAGATATTCCCTCTGATTTCCATATGCACGACCGCTGGCATCTTCCCGATGTTCGCTGTGAGCAATACCGGGTCGATTATTTGTTCACCGTACGGTGGCGGTTCTGGTATCAATTCTTTCCTTCGTTCCTCCAATCGCGGTTGCTTGCCATCCTCAACGACGTTTGTGATCGCCAGTCCCAACTGCGGCATAGTCTGGAGAAGGTCAGTTACTTTGATCGGTATGGTGGTTTGTAGTACCTGCCGTATGATGTTGGTTTCTGCCTCCGACCGCCGAGAGGTTCTTGGCTTCTCCGGAGGTACTTTGTTTTCCTTCGCCATCGCCAGTTCCACTTCGGTTTTTGCTTCCTTCATCCTTTGTTTCTCCGTACATGGATCTGCTTTTTTTGCTTGTGCTTTGGTGATCGCCAGTACCTCTTGTTCTTCTACTTCCAGCATATGGATACCCTTTTGCTTCAGGCATTCGTTATCTTCATGATCGCCTGGTCCACACCACTTACACAATCTCCCTCCCGAACCTTGACCGTTCTGGCAGTCCCTGGCGAAGTGGCCCCATTCGTTGCACTTCCTGCATTGGATCATAGGCCTTCCTTTTGCATCGTACTGTATCATGTTTCTCGGACTTCTATTGCTTCTGTAACCTCCAGGGGATGCATTGCTATTGTATTGGGGCTTTGGTGGTGTGTTCGGCGGTGTCGATGGTTCTCCTTGCGCGAAGAGTACTTGTGCACTTCTAGCTTTTAAGTTGTATGGGCATTCCTTGACGGAATGTCCCATCACTTGGCAGATATTGCAAAATAAGTTCTTGGGACAGTTCGCCTTCGTGTGACCTTCCCCATTGCAATCCGTACACCACAGTTCTCTGGCTTCTCTCGTACTCTCCTTGTCGGCCTTCAATTCTTTCACCATTCGCATCATATCTTTCCTGAGTGCTTGTACAGTCTTGGATTCACCGTCGCTGTCGTCCGTACTCTCCTCGTCGTCTGTCTTCTTTTTCCATCGGGAGGATGTTTTATTTTCACTTTCTATGTCCATTGCCCGATTGTATGCTTCAGTGTACGACGAAGGAGGTACGACTTTCATTTTCTTTCTTAATGGCGAAAGCAAGCCCTCGATGAACCATCTTTTCTTCAACCCGTCAGCCGGCTGTGCCTCCAATTTCCCCAGCAAGTCTTTGAGTCTTCGGTTATAGGTCCGCACATTCTCGTGCTTTCCTTGCTTGGTATTGTATATCTCCGCAACGATCTCGCTGTCATCTCGAAGAAGTTTGAACTCCTCTTGGAAAGCTTTTTTCAATAACCTCCATGTAACTTTTTGTGCTTGGTCTAGTTCCGTGTACCAATCAATGGCACTGTCTCTGAGTGTTGCTGGAAATGCCCTTAGCCACTGGTCGGGGTCGTCCTGCCCGCTGGCTATCCAGATAGTCTCGCATGTCTTGCAATGCCGTACGGGATCCTCAGAGCCATTCCCCATGAATTTCGGCAACTTTTGCCGATCCGGTTGAGCCATCTTTACCGGTTGACCTCCTTGTTGACCTCCTTGTGTTTTGGACCCGATTAGACTAGTGGATTCCTCGCTACGTCCCTGTGCGTCACCAGCACTCTCGGCCACGTACGAGTCACTGCCACGTCCTCCGTCAGCGTCCGCAACACCGTGGGTCTCCTCAGGATCCCGTCGATGCTCTCTCTGCCCTGGGGTCTTAAGCTCTGGCCTTCCCCTCCTTAACTCTGCGTCGTCGTCCGAGAGTGACAACTCTCGAAATCGTCTGATGCTACTATTCAATTCATCTTCATTGTCATAGTGGTTATATTTTTCTGTATATGGAGTGCTGAAGGGGTCTTCGTCCCTTCCTTCTATCAAACTGTGGTGCGTTCGTTCAATGGATGTGTCTATTCTTTGCAAATTTTCATATGTTCTTTTTATGCTCTGATTGATTTCAATTAAGTCCTCATCTAGTTCCTTACCGACTTGCCTTAGTCGTCTTCGCCGACTTTCCTGCTCTTGTAGCCTGAGTGATCGCCGAACTTGTTCTTCCGAAGTCCCGTGCCCGTCAGGTACTCTATTCTTGTCTTTGTTCGGCCGTACGGGCATTTAGTTGTTCAAGCGATCATTGCTGGTTGCCGGAAGTGCGGCGCCGACTAGTATCCCGTTCTTCCTCTTCCCGTTTGTTTCGGTCTTCACAACGTTGCACGATTTGCTGCCTTCGGCGCTCACGGGCTTCTTCCTCTCGCAAGTCTTGCAGAATAATGAAATGTCGGGCCAGCAACCTGGGCATGCGGTTCAGGAGGTGGTTCACCTCGTCGTTCACTTCCAGCCGATCCCAGATGACTTCCTCAGGGATCTCCCGAATGTGGGATTCCCTACGTACGTGGTCACGGAGCGAGATTTTCCACAAATTTACCAAATCTTCTGTCAATGAGTCTTCTCGTTCCTCATTAGCATTTATAGGTTCTTCCGCTGGTTGACCCATTACGCTGCCATGGTGGATGATGCCCTAGTCCGTTCAGGCAACGGCACCAAATGTTTGCCTACGGAATGGGATTCTAATCTGACGTACTACTGGCAAACTTGTAATATGCAGAACATAGGATAAAACAGTACACGGAAAGATATCATAGTGAAATGCCAGAAACTTTATTCATTCTCAGGAAATAACATGTACAAGAGAGTATCACAATGCTTACAGTATAACCATCGGCAACAAAACTCATTCATAATTCATAACTCATGACTATCTCCTGACTATCCCAACCGACTACATATAACGCTCGACGATGGTTAGACAACCAACCGACACGACGCTTCATAACAACATTACATTAACATTAATCAGAACATGTTTTGCCGAGAGTACATGGCATTACATGACATTATTATTCTTTACTAACTATTGTTTTATTTGACAATTGCCGAGTACGACCGAGGCCGACTACGACCGAGGCCAACTACCGCCGACAACAAGTAAAATATCCGACTAACACTATTATCATGAAAGTTTTACACAACAATCTCCACAAAAGTTTTCAAAGGGAAAACATTCTTTCTTCTCCACACTATGCTAAACTATCAAGCAAAATGCCTACTCTGCTCTACTCTCTAGTCTGATCTCCAAATCTAATGCTAGTCTAATTGATTACAAATGAGGGGGACTCCCCCTTCTATAGGTAGAACAGTCCAATGGACGGCTAAGATTACAATCAAAAGAGTGGCTGAGATTAAGCCACCTCAACCCTAACCCTAAAAACTGCCAGAATGGGGAGTGGTGCAATAAATGAGCAAAGATTCCCCACTCACTCCCAAAATAGTAAAGGCAATTAATGCCCACAATCAGTCTTCTAGAAGATCATTGTCCAGTAGTGCATTCCCGTTCTCCTTCTCCCTGGCTGCAAACTCAATGAACCTGCTAAGTGTTGTGACCTTTTCACACATCGCCCCATTCAAAATGGGGACCCCTAATTTTTGCTCCATTCTGGTCTTTTGGCTTGGGTTTTTGCTTCTCTCTCTCTCTTTCCATCTCTTTTCTATCTGCCTTTCCGGGGATTTCTCTGCCGATAAGCTTAAACGTGAAATTTTGGCCAAGTCTGAAAATTAGGGTTTCATCTTTCCTGGTTAGTCCGAGGTTGAATAAAGTGAATAAATTGAAAACAGAGCTTAACATTGATGTCAGTGTGCTTCCAGCAGGCTCTCAACAAGATTTCATCAAATTCCGGGTACTTACTATTTTTAGTAAGTGTGCAATTACGGGCATTCCGTCAGCGTTTTTGAGATTCCGACAGTCACACTGCGTTCATAACACGTCAAGCTGTTCGTGTGCAAAATTTGAGCTGAAACAGACAACTTTCTATTTTTAACAATCCAGCTTCTGGGGCAAATTTCAGGGGTTAGACGAAGAATTTTTCAACGCATGTCTGGATATTCCTTCTGGGTTTTTCAAGACCTTCGTGATGGTGTAACATGCAAAGTGAGACGACAATTTTCAGAGTCCAGCCTTCCGAGGCTATTTTTAGGGTTTGCATGTCAGGGTTTTCTTTGCATGTTGGCATATTCCTTATGGGTTTTTCGAGAGCTACGCAGTGATGTGACATGCAAATGGAGATGATCACTCAATAAGGAACTTACTATTTTTAGCAGGTGTGTCCCGGCAGCCGCTTCCCAGCACTTCAGAATCACTAGCTGATCGCAATGCAGTAGAAACGAGGACAAACAGAGATCATTTGATACGCATGCAGAGCAAATTAGGGTTTCCAACTTCGGGGCCTGAAAAGAAGGGAAAAAAGTCAGAATTTTTGAAAACCGGTGTAAACCACTGCGATCAGCGTCCTTCAAGCTATCTGCTGGAAAAATTTGAAGACAAACGGAGCACTTACTAATTATAGTAAGTCATTTTGGAAACAGGCTAAAAATAGCAAATCAGTTGCATGCGCCGATGTCAGCAGGCAGGTCACGTGGTGAGGAGCGCGTCATTCAAATTTCAAGTCAATCGGAGCAGTGGAGCTATCAGAAGCAAGCAGTTACTATTTATAGCAAATCACCTTCAGAAATGGGCTAAAAATAGCAGTGTCAACAGGGTAACAAGGCCGTAAGGATGCAGTATTTGAAATTTCAAATCATTCTGAGCTTCAAAGATGTAAGAATTAGGAGACTTACTATAAATAGTAAGGCACAGAGAAGCTGGCGAAAACGAGGAAAAAGTGACTAAGTCTGGAACTTCATCCTACAGCTACCTGAAAATGCGCCCTCAAGCACCAGATGCCAAAATTTTTTCTAACGCAGGTGTTTCATCCTCTTCTCCCTCTCAAATGCGCCCAACTCAAAGTGAAAGCATAAAAAATGTAGAACTCGTCCTCCACCACCCCCTAAATGCGCCCATCCTACACATAGGTTGAAATGCGCCCAAAAGGAAGGAGGTCAAAGGAAGTCAACAAGGTTTATCCTTCTCCCTATGCAAAATGCGCCCAAAAGCATGCATGTAAAGACAAGAAAAGGAAGTTGAAGGGTCACAAAATGGCGTTGGAAAAGACTTCATCCTCCTCTCCCTCTCAAATGCGCCCATGCAACAAAAGGTCAAAGGAGTCAAAGAAATTCGTCCTCCTCACCCATCTAAATGCGCCCAAGTTCAAAGAAGTCAACAAGTCAACAATTTTCATCCTTCACCTATGTGGAAATGCGCCCAAATGAGGTCAAGTGAAGACAAAAACGGAGAAGTTGAAGAGTCATCCTTCATGCAAGCCAAAATGCGCCCAAGTTGAAGATAGTAAAAGTGAATGTAGGGTGGTGAATGAGGTAAAGGGTGAATAAAATACTCCAAGGCATGGTGAAGACAAGGTAAATGCTAGGCGTGGGCAATATTCCTCTTCAAGTGTTAGGTGCGCCCAAGGTGGTAAGTGTTAGATGGTCTTAGAAAATATTGCCAAGGCGTGTGAGGTAAAATAAAGTGCTAGGCGTGATTTTATTCCTCTTCAAGTATGCTATGCGCCTAGGGTGGTGAAATAAAATACAAGATAGTGTTGATGAATATTGATAAGGCGTTGGAGCTTCAAGTGAAAATATTTTTCAAGTGTGAAATAAAATGCAAGGTGATGAATAATACAAAGTTGCTAAGTGTTGGAGTTGCAAAACAATAAAATTTTTCCTAAGGTGTTGAAGATGATGGAAGTAAAATATGATGTGCTTGCAGGAAGATCTTCTAAGTGAAATAAATTTTTCTCACAGGCAAAGTGATTAAGTTGAATATAAAAATTTCCAAGGCGAAATTTTCAAGTGATTCAAAATTTTCTCTAAGGCAAAGTATTTTCTTCCTTAGAAAATACGCCTAGAACTCAAGGTGATAAATTTTTCTTCTTAAAGCACGAGCAAGTTTTCAGAGATGAAGTCAAAAGATGATGACAATGCAGGATGATTTAAATTTCTTTTTTCAAGTCTGAGCAACTGGATGTTCACAAAGATGAAGAACGGATTTAAATTGGTGGAATAATATTTTTCTAAGGTTTAAAATTTAAAAATTCAAATGAACCTGTTCGTTGTGTACCCATGGATTCATCGCGTTTCAGAGAAAATTTTCTTCTGGGTACTGGACATTTGTGACGATAGATGGATTTCCATGTCTTTCGCACTTCGCCGACGCTTTTTGGGTGAAGAATTTAATCAGTGCTCAAATTGTGAAATTTTCCTAAGGGAAAATTTAAAATCTTCTAAGGCAAATTTGAATAAAATGATTTTTGAAAGGAAAATGCTTCGAACGATGAATCCAAAGTGAATTGCCTAGATGATTTCGATCGAATTCTTCACAGATGAATTTTCCAGAGCATCGGAGATTCAAATTTAAAATTTGCAAGATAGAGCTTCGGCTGGGGAATTAAATGGATTAAAAGATGAAATTTAATTAAACATTTTCGAAAGTAAATTGAGACATGCCAGTCAAAGTTGAACTTCTAGAAGGTATAGATTCTCGGACAAGTGTCAGAAATACCAGAGAGGGAAAATTCGAATTCTTGAGAGGGAAATTCAGATGAAGTGTGTCCTTCATTACAGGCAGCTAGAGAGGCCGAAAGTGAGCTTCAATTCTATCACTTTTCATATCACACCAGCCGATAGCACTATGATCCGCATAATAACATCAAATGGGTAGTGTCAGAAGAGTTTAAGCACAAGGAAAATATTGAGGATTATTGGGCTGATGCATCGGATGAGATTGAAATCAGGAAAAGAATGTTCTCTCGGTTGCCAATTAATATGATCAGGGAGTGTGAAGTTGTTCCGGTTCCAGACCAGGTGAATGAGGACATGGACATTGTCCATCCAGATTATGCATCAGTGAGAGATACTCCACTTCCACTCCCGGATTGGTCAGAACCAGAGGTTGCTGACTTGGACACACTTTCTATTCCGGTCCTGACATTTACTAGAGCATGGGTTGACAAACGGGTGAGCAGATTGAAGACTAGGTCAATTGCTTTGACTTACAATTTGATGGGAGATCACAGGACACCCACCACCGGCAGGAAGAAACAAATCACACGGGGTCCAGAATCTAGACGGAAGGAGCCAGTTCGACAAGAGCCCGTTCATCCGAAACCTCCAAGAGTTGCAGTTGAATCACCCATGCCATTGGAGACACGTTCTCCAAGTATACAGGAGGTTTATTTATTTGCTGATCAAAAGAATGCATTGAATCAGGTGCAGGCGGTACAGGAAAATAATCAGCCACCCCGGAGAGAGTCGGTTGGCCAGAGTGTCAACGCACCTGTTAGAGTTGATCAGATAGATGATGAGGGGACTACTACTGACCATTAGTTTCAGCAGGAATTAGAGGCGGCTTTGGAGGACAATGATGATATAGTTTCAGGAGACACTCAGCCACTTGAGGACGATGAGCCTCACCAGAATGATGTAGAAGTTGAAAAGGTTCGAGAAGTAGAGGAACAAGAGCAATGGCCATTTGGTATATAGTATACAGTACCTGATTGGCTCAGGGATAGGATGAGAAGAAGCCCCAGTGAGGAGATTGATCCAACAGTTGAAATGGAGGAGTTCTTGAACAGGATCAGTGCACCTCCACAGAAGAAGAGAGCACGAAAGTTTTCGAAGATATCAACTGATGAGGATGGTTCCCGCACCCTTCACGTAGCCATGCCACAGGTTGATTGTGACCGAGATGAAGCAGTGCCAGAGAACTATGTGGTCACAACTTTGGAGTTAGGACGCCCCACAGGTGCACAGGTTGTAGAAGAATGTGATAACTCCTACCTCGCCCTCAAGGACAAATTATTCAAAAAGGAAGGAAAGTACAAGAAGTTGAAATGAGACCATAAGGCATTGATTGGATATGTGCAACAGTTGTCTCGTTCTCGTGGGTAGGAGATTCCAGTGATAGAGCTTCCAGTAGAGATACTTAGATAGTCAATCAGTGGCTTGTTGGAGTTAGGAAAGATGGCACAGGAGGCAGATAAGTGGGTCACGGGAGTTCGTGCTGAGACAAAAAAGTTTATGGAGGACCTTGCTTTCGCTTTTCAGCAGGCCTCTAGTATTTTGGCATGGATGGAGGCAATTGATCAAGCTTGGGGAGATGCTTCTGTTTATTAGAGCAAAGTAATTTAGCGTCTTGAGGCATTGAGGCATGTTCCTTTGCGGTTGCTGATTGGAGGGGTCATTCAGGAGAATGACAGGTATGATTTTTCTAGATAGTATTCTTCAGCAATCACGGGACGTGGTTTCTTCGACGCAGCACAGGCGGATTCAACTAGAGTACGGAAGGCTATGGCCAACATCATTGATGGAGTTCAGAATACTTTCGAGGCCGTATTTGCTAGGCGGTTGAATCCAGATGAGGTAAATGTTGATAATTTGAGGGGTAGGCTGGTGCCTTTCTTTTCAGAGGTAAAAACCTTCGTACAAGATGATTTCGAGAACACTTCTACTTTCTCCACCTTGATCCAGAGCATGCAGGATTCCTTAGTTGCTTGGAGAAAATCTTGTGCAAGGCATGAGCAGTCTGTTACAGTATTGGAGTTTTAGCTAGATTGCATTCCAACTATTTCAGTTCAGGAGGTTGAGGCTGTACTTGGCAGATTCGTTGAGTTTGCAGCCAGAGAGAAGGAGAATGGGAATGCACTTCTGGATGATGATCTTCTAGAAGAATGATTAAGGGCATTAATTGCCTTTACTATTTTTGGGAGTGAGTGTGAATCTTTGTTCATTTATTACACCACTCCCCATTCTGGAAGTTTTTAGGGTTAGGGCTGAGGTTGCTTAATCTTAGCCACTCTTTTGATTGTAATCTTAGCCGTCCATTGGACTGGGCTACCTATAAAAGGGGGAGTACCCCTCATTTGTAATTCATTAGAAATTAGACTAGCATTAGATTTGGAGATCAGACTAGAGAGTAGAGCAGAGTAGACATTTTGTAGTGTGGAGAAGGAGGAAAGTTTTCCCTTTGAAAACTTTTGTGGAGATTGTTGTGTAAAATTTTCATGATAATAGATCTTTTCATTGATGGTGGAATTTGTCTTTGTCATGGATAGCTAGCAAGGTCTCTTCATCCTTTCGGATCCAAGTAGCATAAAGTAGCGTAATTTTCATTTCATGCAAGTGGTTTACTTTGGATGTTGTTGGCGTTTAAATTCGCACCTCTGGAATGCGGATTTGAAAACGGACAGCTATGCACAGATAAACTGCTCTTCAAATTAGGAGGGGAAGCTCCCTCTTGCTGATGGTGTTTGAAAGAAAGTAAACTAAAACTAAGTTGCCTATCTTTTTGGATCAGCTTAGAGCACAAGGTTTTTTAAACACAAACGCCGCAGCTGAGATTTTCTGATAAGAAGTTCAACTACGACTAACTTAGACTAAAGACGTTCCTAACCTCTCAAGTAATAGCAGAGCAAGAGAAGTTAGAAATTAACAAGGCAGATTTTCTGACAAAAATACTTTAACAATCTCTCTCTCAACAAACACCTACACACTTCACTGTTAGCTGAAATAAAGATCATGAAAGCATAACATAGATAACGGAAATCTGAGATTTTAGATCAAGGCAAAAGAGGCTCATGATTTTATTACTCAAATCTCTAAAACAAAACTCCCTTCTAACATGCCTTGAATAAGAAATTGCAGCTAAGGAGGCTTGCAAACTTATTCTTAACACAATAGAAAACAGCAATCTCACTAACTCCTTGTTGGCTAAAGAGGCTCAACAATTTGCTTATCACAATACAAATGAACAATACTTGAGCAACAAATAGAAGGCACAATAGGCTCAGCGTTTTGTTCTCACTAGCACGGTTAAGGAAAATAAATGAGCAAAGGCTCTTATTTATAGAGAAGCAGAGGAGTAGGGAACCCTAAAATCTCCTTGCTTTCACAATCTAGGGCTTGCTCAGCAAGCAAGCTTTATTACTAAATCTAGAAACAAGATAACAACTAAAACCCTAAAAAGCAGAAAAAGCGGGAAACGCCAACTATTACATCTTATCTTCTTTCTATCCTCAAAGAATGGATAAGGATGATTCCAAGAATAGAAAGAAAGCGGGAAAGAAAGCTTCTAGAAGAAAGCTGCTTTAAAGCTCGATCACATCCGCTAGGAAGTCTGAGATTGTGTCCCGGTTCGGTGCATCTATACCATCAACAACAAAACACCGCTTTTCAAGAATATCTTCGGCATCTGCAATAGATCTCTGGAAATCTTCAATCTCATTGGCCGCTTTATTGAACTTTGCTGACATCATTGAAACATGACCTATCCTTCCACCAACTGGGCTGCAACTATGAACAACATTCTGGAACTGATTTTGCACCTCCTCAAGCCCGACGTAAGAACCATCCTCAAGACTGTACTGAGAGGGGATCTCTATGACAAATTCGCTGATGAAAAGGAGAGCTTCAACCACCCTTTGTCTGTAGGTGATGAATTCTTCAGATATTCTCTCATAAGTTTTAATTTTGAAAACATGACGCTCTCTCCAAGCAAGGATTTGTCTTTTGTGCTCCTTTGAAACTGCTGAACCGTAGGCTGTGTCTAAATCAGCAATGATAATCTCATGCCTAGGTTTTACTTCAGCCCATGTTTGTTCAAATCCTTGGATGCTTTGACGAAGTTTATGAGCATTCTCTCTCAACTGGAACATCGAGCCAAGATCTCCTTTCCTCTGACAATGAAGCTCTCGATCCATTCCTGAGTCTCTTTCCCACATATGACCAGCTGTCTTAACTGATGGTGATCAGCTGGTGTCTCTAAGACCTGGGGCAGCAACTGGGTTGCTTGTGAAGAACCACGAACAAGGTTAGAAATGAAAAGCCTAAGCTGCTGATTTTCAGCCTTGAGGGCTGCCTTGTCTTCTCCATCTTTAAGCACTCTTTCATGAAGGTTTTCAGATACAACTTTGAAGAGACTCAAATCTGCATGTCTGGTATTTCTACCAAGATTAGCCTTGACCATTACAAAATCATCCATGTTCACCTCATCTCTATTCTTATCTTCTGGAGGCACAGCAGTCTCTACGACAATCTCGTTATCAGGATTCCTGTCAAAATGAACTTGCTTCTTTGCCTTCTTCTTAGGAGGTTCCTGATAAATATTATCGAGATGATCAACACTCACTTGATATGAAGGCCTTCTCCTAACCCTTCCTAAGGAGTTCTCAAGCCAAGACACCGTAGTATCTTTACAAACTTCCTCAGGAGGTACTGCTGCGATCTCTTCATCATCTTCGATATCAAGATCAATGTGAATTGGTGAAGAACCCGTCAAAGGTACAGGAACATGTGTTGAAGGCGGCTCTGCTACTGGAATAGAGTTCTTCCTTTTGAGCACTAAGAAAACCTTACTATACTCAATGACTTGTCTGGTCCTGTCTTCAACTGAAAGAGATTCCTTGTTTGCCCAATTAACTTGTGGAAGAGGCTGATCCTCGATTCTTTTCTGAGTGTACATTGGCAGAAGCACATCTTCATCATCATCAGAGAGCCCTTCTATATCTTCATTTAAACAATCTTTCATCTGATGGAGAGTCAACCTGCTGTAGCTACGCCTTCGCACTTCAAACTCATCTGCACAGTTAGCCCAAAAATCTTCAAGTGCGGGTATGTGATTGTAGTTCTTCTCCAACCGGCCAGCGTAGACACCATGAGGATCAAATGACCGCCTCTCACTGTAGGATTTGAGACCGAATTTATCTAATTCTTCTCCAATTGTCCTGGCATCTGCAGCAGTCCTGCATGTATAAATACCCAACCCTAATGGAAAGTGAAGAGAGGGTTTCTTTCTATTTCTCAAGACTGTGTGGACACCGTGAGCTTGCCTCAAGAATTCCATGAAGATGACCTCGTCTGACGGATACCTTGGCAACATTAGCGGGGCACCTGAATAACCATAAACCCTGAGATAGGTAAAGGTAGGAAACTGTATAAACCAATCTGCCCATTCCGCCATTGCTGCCCTAGCAACTGAAGAGATGCGGACGTGCAATTCATTGTCTAAGTCACGCACCGTGTACATCAAGAATGCCTCGTTCACCCTTTTGTAGTGGTGCAACGACTTTGTGAACTCCAGCTGAGGATAATAATTATATATGTGTTGAACGCTCAAAGATCCCTCGGTGTTCAATCCTCTGAATTGACCTTGATAGGCCACCAGGTAGACTAGATATGACACCATGTGAAATACATGAAACTGGAAATATTCTGTTATTTGTTGATGTAGGCAGTCACTAATCAAAGTAGGCCAATCATAAAACTCGGTTTTCTTCATAATGTGAGGTATGGCATAAAACATCCAAGGTTGGAACTTGGTGGCATCCTGGAACAAAGTTGATGATGGTCCTTGAACTCCCCTCGTCCGACATTCTTGGGCAATGTCTTATGTTTTTCTTTCATCCATCTCTGGGCAATCTTCTTGCTGTATTTGTCCTTATGCATATTCCACATCTTTTCACACTCATCCCTCGAAAGAGTTACACTTTCAGGCCATGGGGGAATGGAAAAACACTTTTCAACCATGTCAGGGCTTTAGACTGCAAATCAACCTGCCATCTGCTGACTGGATCTCCTTAGTAGCCGGGTTGTAATGCTTAAAGCAAGCGATTACGAACTCAAGGCTCTGAACTGATATAGGAATAGATGCTGCTGCGAGGAGTCCAGAATGACCCAGGTTCTTGATTGAAGTGTTGCCTGCTCTCTCCAAGGCGTGTAGGTCGAACACCGGCTTGACATGATGCAAGTCTGTCTCAGCTGTTTTGATGTAATTGTGAAAAGTGCTGATTCGACTTGAAAACATTAGAGGTAATTCCATTTTAAAAACTTGAAGAATGATCAGAACTCGCCTTGGTTCAGACAAGTCCTGTGCAATTTCTATTTTTAGAATGCTGATTTTGTGCTTCAACGGACGAATTTTTTGAGAAATTTTTTTGAGATATGGGTTTTGTTCAGAATGGCGATATAAGACAACCCAGATCGTCTGTTTTTTGAAAATCTCGAATTTTGACTGAAAAAGCAGCAAACCCTAATTTCTTCAATTTTTCCCGAAAAAAGCTGGCATCTGGGTTTTGTTCAGAATATCATTAGAAATGGACCCAGTTGATTGGATTTGCAAAACTCTGACGTTTGATTGAAAAAGCAGCCAACCCTAGGTTTTAAAAATCGGCGATATGGGTTTTCTTCAAGATTGATTGAAAAGGACCTGTGATGGTTGAATTTGAATGCACCGGAGGTTTTCAATTTACATGCAAGATAAAAGCACTTGCTGCAACTTGACAGTTCTTGAAAAATTTTCTAAGATAGAGGCAAAAAAGATCACCTGTATGATCTAAAAATTGAAAGCCTTGGCCTTCGCTGAAAAACTTATCTCTCGAACAAAAAATTTGAAAAGGCAAGGGTTAGTGCGGTCTGAAAAATCTTGATGTAAACCAAAGAACTAAGTGGATTCTTGAATACAAAAATTCCTCAAACTTGCTGCTCCAACTTTCTCCTCTGGATGCTACCTGCAAAAATAATGAAAAATACATTGAAAAGAAGTGTTAAATAGACTTAGGTTTTGATTTTAGGTTTTGCTTTTTTTTTTCTGCTTTTATTTCAAAAACCCTAAATCTCATCTTCTCAAGTTTGGACGCCATCTTCCTCTTTTCAGAATTTTGAAATTTTGAAAATCTTCAAAAAAACTCTAAGGCATGGAAATTTGGGCGCCTTTCTCCAAGAGGGGCGCTCAACTTCACCAGTGTTAGTCAAAATTTCAACTTTTTCGACTTTCCTCAATTTTAACATGCCACTTCGCCACTGATTTCCCGTTGACAGGTTTACCCGACAGGCAAGCTGAGTGGTTCACTGCGGAGCCGGACTGATTCTGAAGAAGACGTTCTGGAGGCACCTCCAGCTAAAAACTTGATTTCGACCTCCGAATTCACGGGAGGCTTTTCCTTCTAGGGGTGCCCAGTTTCTTCAGTGTTAACCATTTTTCTAATTTCCAAGTTCTTCATTAACCTCTCTTCCACAGATGATCTCGTTAAATCTTGAGCTCCGGGCATCGGATTGCTGAATGGCTGTGCTCATTGCGAAGCTGACGGAGAATGAAGGGGGGTGCTCTGGAGGCACGTTTGTCAAAAAGTGGATTTTTACCCTTCAAAAGGTTGGGCGCCTATCTTGACTGGGGGCGCCCACTTTACCAACACTTAGTTTATTTTATTTTATTTTTTTACTTTTGCTTTCGGATTTCTCTCTTTACCTCTCGTCGGACCTTCTGTTCAGGCCTTTGAATCTGATGACTGCGAGCTCCGTTTGTCGTGCTGAATAGCTCACTGCAAAGCCAGTTGAATTCTGAAGACATCTCGTTATAGCTTTGACTGCAAATTCCTCTGTTTGCACCCTTGAAAAGTTGGGCGCCTTTCTCTTCTTAGGGCGCCCAGTTTCTCCAGACTTAGAAAAATTCTTAATTTATTCAACTTCAAGTTTCAGATTTTCACTTCATACCTTCTACTTTGACTTGAATTTGCTGGAGACTGGATCGTCGGATGCTCTGACGGGGATATCCATCGCGAAGCTGACTAAACACTGAGCAACTTCCATTGGAGACCGTAACCCTAATTCCTTCATCTGGCACCCTGAAAAGGTGGGCACCTTTCTTCAACTGGGGCGCCCAAACTTAGCAGACTTAGAAAATTTTCATGACTTTTCACTTTTCTTCCTCGATCCTCGTGCATGTTCATCATTTTACCTTCTGCCGGAAGTTTTGAATGCTAAAATTAACGCCTGGCAGCCGGATGACCTCCATTGATGACCTCGGAACTCCAGATATGCTTCTGAAAAAGCTGAATAGACCCAGTAGGGCAAAACTGATTATTTTAAGATTCCGATCGCATCGCACTCGATACGCATTAATATTTTGAGCCAATCAAAATCGGGCCTGACTTCGCCGACCAACTTTCTATTTTAGAAATTTTCTATTTTAGAAAATTTTCCAGATTCTGCTTCAAAAGAAACCCGGGGAAAACTTAAAACTCTTTACTATTTCGAGAAAAAAATTTAAAAATAGCAGTTTTCCTAAAATTTAGGGATGAAAAATGAGATCTGGGTTTTGTAGATTAAGCTACTCTTAGCAGACCCAGATCGTCAGAAATTGAAAATTTTGTGTTTTAACCCTCCATGCAAGACATGCACACCCAAATTTTGACCTTTTTGACTGATTTGACAAGACTTTTACTCATTTCTTCAAAATGTCTAAGTGTAACAAAAATTTTAATTTTGGGGTACAACATTGGCTCTGTTTGGGGACCATGGCGGATACTTTCGGCATAGGAGAACCATAGAATCTCTGAAGTTTTAAGCTTAGACCAGTGCCTTGTCCATTGGGTATCGGAGTCAGCATCATTTCCTAATCACCTAATTTGCAGGACATTCCTTAATCACCTATAACCGGACTTCCTAAAAATCACCTAATAGTTGGACTTCCCTACTAATCACCTAAAACAAGACTCCTAATCACCTAAAACACGACAGGACCGTTACGGAAAGGGGAAAAACAACATAACGAAAACATCACGAAAGGGGAAACACATCACGAAAAGCAATGAAAAATATGTACAAAGATTGATTTCGAGAACTTACTCCACCCCCGGAGGGACGAAGTGCTTCAGGTATTGCCCGCTGTGTGGTAGAGGGAGGAGACTTCCATCCAAGCGCGAGAGAATATAGGTGTTCTCTCCGGCGAGCTCATGAATTGTGAAAGGTCCTAGCCACAAGGAATCAAATTTCCCATGCATTCCCTTGGGCTCATGTCTCTTATCCCATAAGAGGACTTGATCTCCAACCTCGAAATCTCGTTGGCGAGCTTTCTTGTCAAAAATTTTCTTCACCCGCTCTTGGTGCTGAGTGATTCTATCTACTACCTCTTCCCTTTCTTCTTGAAGCTTAGTCAGGTACAAGATACGCTTCTGAACAGGATCTGTGAACTCTCCATCTTCTACTGAGGTCGCCAGCTGCAAGGCGGACAACTCCAATGTGATGGGTATCATTGCTTCTGTACCATACAGGAGTATAAAGGGTGAGGTACCAATGGCTCTCTTCGGAGTAATTCTGTCGGCCCAGAGAGCATCATAAAGTTTCTTGTGCCAAGTTCGCTGACTGGAATCAACCAACTTGCGAATGATTGTGACAATGTTCTTGTTTGATGATTCAGCTTGTCCATTACCCTGGGGGTAATAATCTGATGAATGAGATAGTGTAATGCTGTGATCAAAACAGAACTCCATTAGCTCCTCTGACGAGAAACATGTTGCATTATCTGTCACAATTTTGCGAGGCACTCCAAAGCGTGTGACAATGTTTTCCTTTAAGAATTCACACACGACCTCGGACGTAGCTCGCTTGGTAGGAATGGCTTCAACCCATTTAGTGAAATAATCAGTGGCTGTAAGGACATAAATATGCCCCTTGCTGGAACGTGGGTTGATAGGACCAATAAAATCTAGACCCCATTGCTGAAATGGAGCATCTATAACAACTGGCCTGAGAGGAGCGGCTGCTAACTTCGCTTTGCCAACAAACTGTTGACACAACTGACATTTATGTACCCACTCGTATGCATCGCGGAACATAGTCGGCCAAAAGAACTGAGCCCGCAAGATTTTAAAAGCTGTCACCTTCGATGAAAAGTGACCACCGCATGCTTGATTATGGAAAGCTTCCAGCAAGCGCCGTTGTTGATCTTTGGTAACACACAACAAGAATGTTCCGTCAAGGCCCCGCTTGTACAAAACATTGCTGATGATTATATAATTCTGCGCTTTTAGCTTAAGCGTTCTCCTTTGTTGCTTGTTCAGGTGATTTGGACAATCACCGTATGTTAGGTAATACCATATTTCAGTAAACCATTCTCCCGAAGACTCGATCAGCAAGACCATTGGAAGGTCTTCTTTAACTTCAGGTTCAATCTCAGGTATACCTTTGGCTTGAAGTTTCTTATCACCATCTTCCGCCATCAACTGACAAAGACCTCTCCCGCGAACGAGTTTGGTTGGCTTGATCTCCAAGTCATACTCTTGTACCTTTGCGACCCAGTTTCCTCTTTTGGAGCCCATCTCCTGTTGAGTTAACACGCTCTTTACTGCTGGATCTGTGACATACACAACGGTGTGAGAATTTAGGATATAGAATCTGAAATTCTTTACAGCTCGAACCACCGCATAGGCATTCTTTTCAATCTGAGAGTATCTTGATTCGCTGTCCTTGAAACTGCAGCTCATGAAAGCTATTGGAGATTCAGTTTCTTCATTTAACTTTTGTGTCAGAATGGCAGACAGAGTATACTCTAATGCATAACAATAAAGGATAAATTCCTTTTCAAAATCAGGACGGACTAGCACTGGAGCTCGACTGATGGCTTCTTTTATTGTTGCGAACGCCTTCTTTCCTTCTTCCGTCCACTTGAAAACTGTCTTCTTCTTCATCATAGCAGATATATCTTTAGTCAACTCAGAAAAAACTGGTACAAATCTTCGTATGAAATTTACCTTACCAAAGAAAGAGTGTACCCCTGTTCTGCTTGTTGGAAGAGACAAACTTCGAATAGCTTCAACCCGGCTTGGGTCAATTCGAGTTCCCTCCTTGGAGACGATATGGCCAAGCAACTTGCCTTCCGTCACCGCGAAGATAGACTTCTTGGGATTCAATGATATTTTATGATATCGGCATCTCTCAAAGACCTTCCCCAGATGTTGAAAGTGATCTTGTCGTGTCTTTGAGAAAACAGTGAGGTCGTCAAGATAGACAACTATTACTTTATTCTTCAAATCTCCAAATGCCAAATCCATGGCTCTTTGAAATGTAGCACCGGCGTTGATGAGGCCGAAGGGCATTCTTTCATAGGCAAACGTACCCCACGGGGTTGTGAATGCCGTCTTGAATTGATCTTCCTCAGCCACCGCTATTTGATTATAACCAGAAAAACCGTCCAATAAAGACAGCATCTCTGAACCGGTAACCGTCTGTAAAGTGTGCTCCATGATCGGTAAAGGATAATTATCCTTAAGCGATGATTGATTCAAGTTCCTGAAATCGACGCAAATTCTGATTTCTCCGTTCTTCTTGCGCACAGGAACTATATTCGACACCCAAGTGGAATGATGGATCGGAAAGATGATCTTTGCATTCACCATCTTCTGGATCTCCGCGTAGATGGTGTCTTGAATCCGCGGATTGTAGTGTCTTTGCTTTTGCCTGAAGGGCTTTGCTTCAGGTCGAAGAGGAATTGTGTGAGACAATTCTCTTGGTGTAAAAACTTTTAAATCTTCATATGACCAGGCGAAGACATCTCGGTATTGCTGGAACAAAGAAATGAACTTCTCGCTCTCCTCTGCCGTGCAGCATGTACCTAAATTAACAAGCTTGGGCTTGTCAATTGTACCAATATTGACTTGTTGATATTCGGCAGAAGTTCTGTCACTTGAATTTCTCTGATCTTGAATGTATCTATCATGCCTGTCAAAAATATTCTCCAAGGAAACTAAACCCTTGGGAATTTTATTTCCTTTCAACTGGATTATGCTGGATTCTGGTTCTTCTGGAATTTCTTTATCTTCAGCAATCTTTGGCGTATCAGAAACTTCTGTTATTGCTTCTCTGTGAGTAGATGAACTGCCTTCAAAGAACAATTCCTTGAAATTATCTCCCATAACAAGAAACTCCTTAATGTGTTCATCATCGTTAAAGACTTGCCAATTGTCACAGTTGTCAGGTACAGCTGGCCTGTATATTAATTCAATAGCAAACGCATTCTGACGAAAGTCAGAATGTGGCATGAAAAGTGAAGCTGATACCGCGAGGGCATCTGCTCTGCTATTTTCTAGACGTGGAATGTACTTGATATCAAATGCTTCGAACCAATCTATTGCATTCCACACCCTATTTCTATAATGTCGAAGACGATCTGCTTTCACTCTGAATTGATCTCTGACTTGCTTTACAACAAGCTCCGCATCACCTTCGACCTTAAGGTATTTGATACCCATATCTTTTGCATTCCTGAGACCTAGTAAAAGCGCCTCATATTCCGCCGTATTATTTGTACATTCAAATTGCAAGCGGTATGCAAAAGGATATAATTGTCCTTCAGGAGAAATTATCACAACTCCCGCTCCTGAACCAGCAGTGGAACAACTCCCATCGAACTGTAAAGTCCACAACTTAGGATCATCTGCTGATTTCTCTACGATGCATGCGACCTCTTGACTTTCTTCAGGAACCTCCGACAGCATGGCGTAAGTACCAAGACCCGTTTCTTGATATAGAACTTGAGCTTGAGGATCTTGAGACTTCACGACCGCAAATCGAGATTTGGGTTCTGGTTCCAACTTGAAAGTTCCTTTCTTTAATGGAATATTTGCAGAAGACCAATCCATCTGAATCTCTCCACCGAGGTCCTTGCAAAAGCTTCTGCTTAATAGCATCCCGTAGCTTGCTGGAATGTCAGCTACTAGGATGGTCATCATGATTTTCTTTTCAGGACAAGCCGCCAACCTCACTTGAGCATCTTTTAATTGACCGACCAACGGCACCGACTTGGACTCCAGTGAGTAGCATTTGTCCTTTGTCTTGGTGCACGAAAGTCCTAGAGCATTCATCACTTGTAGAGGCATGACGTTATCGGAAGCTCCGGAATCGATGATACAATTGCTCAATTTGTAACCTCCTATATATAGAGAAATATAGAAGGGCTTAGGCTTGTCTTCCGCCGGAACGGATGATTCGAGCAATGTGGGCTGCTTGGTAGGTCCTTTCTTCACAAATTTGAGAAGTCGGTCCACTTGCTCTGGATGATCTTGGAGATACTCTAACTGAGAAATCTGCACTTTGTTCTTCATCAATGAATCTACAATGTCAAAATTTGCTGAGGACGAACCTTCAGCAACTGCTTTCATGTTCTCTTGAGAAGACTTAATATTTGAAGTAGAAGCTACTTCTCTTTCTTTTTCTTTTGATATCTTCAACCTCTCTTCTTCTTCTTCTTTGTGTGCCCTCAGATGTTGAGCTCTGGTGAACACAGGAGTCGTATGATTCTCAGGATTAACTGCAAGAGAGTACTGACAAATATCTTCTTCTTTTCTTCAAAATCGGGTTCACTTTCAAAGTAGCCCGTTGCGGAGTCGCCATCGAAGTTGTCCGATTGAGGTAAGACAACATTCGAACTTGGAGTTGGAACGAAACTTGGTGCAGGTGCAGCTTCGGCATATCCCATTATCTCGTTCATTCTGACATTTTCAGGGCAAGATGCGCCGGCATGTTCAGTGGAATCATGAAAAGAGCAAAACACAGCATTTTGTGTATTGTCGGCCGCTTGCCTTGGTGGAGGTGGCCCTCGTGGCTTGTAATTGTTGTAAGGCTGAAAGTTATTCCTCCTTGGCTGATATGGCTGCTGAGGTTGATAAGGCTGCTGTGGTGCGGGCAAGGCAGGTGGTGGTGCAACTTGAGCAAGAGGCGTTGGCTGAAGTGGTAATTGCCTCTTGAGAATAGTTACTTCATTTGCAACCCTTTGAAGTAATGGATCAGCAGAACTTTGAACCAAAGGTCTAATAGCATCTCCTCTGATCTTTCCTGAAGTGATCATGTTGTCTTCAATTTCTATTGCACCTTGTTGTGCTTCTCCCAGTTCTGTCTCATGCGCCGATCTTATGATAAAAGCTATCTCTGATGGAAGTGCGTTGACAAAACTGCTTAACAGGATCTCAGGCGATGGATTGAGTGTATATGAAAGACGAGTAACCAGGCGGTTAAACCTTGCTACGAACTCTCTCATTGGTTCATTGTCCTCCTTCTTTGAATTGGAAAGTCGAGCAAACAACTGGTGGCTATCTTCAGCTGGTTTGAACCTCGCGAGAAACTTTTCAGTCATAGTATTCCAGTTGGTTATGCAACCGGGCCCCAAATGATTGAACCATTCGGCAGCAGCTCCCGCGAGTGTCTCAACAAAGAGACGAACAGCAACATCTTCATGACCTACATGCAAAACAGCGCAAGCCGTTGAAAAGGCTGAAAGATGATCATCAGGATGTTGACTTCCATCACCTTGGAAACGTGGAAAGTGCTTTCTTGACCCCTTAGGCAATTCGTGATTTGCCCCTAAGGCCAAAGGTCCAATATTGTCACCCCAAGGCAGTGGGGGACCTCTTCTTCGATTGCGATTGTTGTTGTCATCGTTGTTGCGGTTATCACCCATTGCTTCGAACTCTTCTTCTTCGAACACAGGTACGGTGTTGAACTCAGGAACTGTGTCGGATTCAGGTACTGTGTCGGATGATTCTCCAACTTCTGTATGATGCGTATGTGGAAGGAAAGTATCTTCTTGGAAAAGCGGATTTGTTCTTGTTCTCCTCCTTGTATAGACTATGTAAGCCAGGATTGTCTAGTCCCACGCGGGTGGTGGCAAGACAGGTCTCTCGGCTGCAATATCGGCTTTCTCTTCCTCTTTGTCTAGAATAGCAGCAGCGTTTCTCCACTGAGCAGGGGTCTCCTTCTTCTCAAAGATGAAACTTCTCAGGCTGCTGATAATGTCCACTTGCTCTCCTTCAATTATCTGGAAACTTGGCTGGATAACTGGAGGTGTAAGATCAGGTTGTTGAACTGGAGCAGTAGGACGCCAGATGGTCATACCCGTGACATAAAGCCTAAGCTTTCTTTGTTGTTTAAAGCCTCGTGCCCCACGGTGGGCGCCAGAAAACTGTTGGCGTTTAAATTCGCACCTCTGGAATGCGGATTTGAAAACGGACAGCTATGCACAGATAAACTGCTCTTCAAATTAGGAGGGGAAGCTCCCTCTTGCTGATGGTGTTTGAAAGAAAGTAAACTAAAACTAAGTTGCCTATCTTTTTGGATAGCTTAGAGCACAAGGTTTTTTAAACACAAACGCCGCAGCTGAGATTTTCTGATAAGAAGTTCAACTACGACTAACTTAGACTAAAGACGTTCCTAACCTCTCAAGTAATAGCAGAGCAAGAGAAGTTAGAAATTAACAAGGCAGATTTTCTGACAAAAATACTTTAACAATCTCTCTCTCAACAAACACCTACACACTTCACTGTTAGCTGAAATAAAGATCATGAAAGCATAACATAGATAATGGAAATCTGAGATTTTAGATCAAGGCAAAAGAGGCTCATGATTTTATTACTCAAATCTCTAAAACAAAACTCCCTTCTAACATGCCTTGAATAAGAAATTGCAGCTAAGGAGGCTTGCAAACTTATTCTTAACACAATAGAAAACAGCAATCTCACTAACTCCTTGTTGGCTAAAGAGGCTCAACAATTTGCTTATCACAATACAAATGAACAATACTTGAGCAACAAATAGAAGGCACAATAGGCTCAGCGTTTTGTTCTCACTAGCACGGTTAAAGAAAATAAATGAGCAAAGGCTCTTATTTATAGAGAAGCAGAGGAGTAGGGAACCCTAAAATCTCCTTGCTTTCACAATCTAGGGCTTGCTCAGCAAGCAAGCTTTATTACTAAATCTAGAAACAAGATAACAACTAAAACCCTAAAAAGCAGAAAAAGCGGGAAACGCCAACTATTACATCTTATCTTCTTTCTATCCTCAAAGAATGGATAAGGATGATTCCAAGAATAGAAAGAAAGCGGGAAAGAAAGCTTCTAGAAGAAAGCTGCTTTAAAGCTCGATCACATCCGCTAGGAAGTCTGAGATTGTGTCCCGGTTCGGTGCATCTATACCATCAACAGCAAAACACCGCTTTTCAAGAATATCTTCAGCATCTGCAATAGATCTTAGGAAATCTTCAATCTCATTGGCCGCTTTATTGAACTTTGCTGACATCATTGAAACATGACCTATCCTTCCACCAACTGGGCTGCAACTATGAACAACATTCTGGAACTGATTTTGCACTTCCTCAAGCCCGACGTAAGAACCATCCTCAAGACTGTACTGAGAGGGGATCTCTATGACAAATTCGCTGATGAAAAGGAGAGCCTCAACCACCCTTTGTCTGTAGGTGATGAATTCTTCAGATATTCTCTCATAAGTTTTAATTTTGAAAACATGACGCTCTCTCCAAGCAAGGATTTGTCTTTTGTGCTCCTTTGAAACCGCTGAACCGTAGGCTGTGTCTAAATCAGCAATGATAATCTCATGCCTAGGTTTTACTTCAGCCAATGTTTGTTCAAATCCTTGGATGCCTTGACGAAGTTCATGAGCGTTTTCTCTCAACTGGAACATCTGAGCCAAGATCTCCTTTCCTCTGACAATGAAGCTCTCGATCCACTCCTGAGTCTCTTTCCCACATATGACCAGCTGTCTTAACTGATGGTGATCAGCTGGTGTCTCTAAGACCTGGGGCAGCAACTGGGTTGCTTGTGAAGAACCACGAGCAAGGTTAGAAATGAAAAGCCTAAGCTGCTGATTTTCAGCCTTGAGGGCTGCCTTGTCTTCTCCATCTTTAAGCACTCTTTCATGTAGGTTTTCGGATACAACTTTGAAGAGACTCAAATCTGCATGTCTGGTATTTCTACCAAGATTAGCCTTGACCATTACAAAATCATCCATGTTCACCTCATCTCTATTCTTATCTTCTGGAGGCACAGCAGTCTCTACGACAATCTCGTTATCAGGATTCCTATCAAAATGAACTTGCTTCTTTGCCTTCTTCTTAGGAGGTTCCTGATAAATATTATCGAGATCATCAACACTCACTTGATATGAAGGCCTTCTCCTAACCCTTCCTAAGGAGTTCTCAAGCCAAGACACCGTAGTATCTTTACTAACTTCCTCAGGAGGTACTGCTGCGATCTCTTCATCATCTTCGATATCAAGATCAATGTGAATTGGTGAAGAACCCGTCAAAGGTACAAGAACATGTGTTGAAGGCGGCTCTGCTACTGGAATAGAGTTCTTCCTTTTGAGCACTAAGAAAACCTTACTATACTCAATGACTTGTCTGGTTCTGTCTTCAACTGAAAGAGATTCCTTGTTTGCCCAATTAACTTGTGGAAGAGGCTGATCCTCGATTCTTTTCTGAGTGTACATTGGTAGAAGCACATCTTCATCATCATCAGAGAGCCCTTCTATATCTTCATTTAAGCAATCTTTCATCTGATGGAGAGTCAACCTGCTGTAGCTACGCCTTCGCACTTCAAACTCATCTGCACAGTTAGCCCAAAAATCTTCAAGTGCGGGTATGTGATTGTAGTTCTTCTCCAACCGGCCAGCGTAGACACCATGAGGATCAAATGACCGCCTCTCACTGTAGGGTTTGAGACCGAATTTATCTAATTCTTCTCCAATTGTCCTGGCATCTGCAGCAGTCCTGCATGTATAAATACCCAACCCTAATGGAAAGTGAAGAGAGGGTTTCTTTCTATTTCTCAAGACTGTGTGGACACCGTGAGCTTGCCTCAAGAATTCCATGAAGATGACCTCGTCTGACGGATACCTTGGCAACATGAGCGGGGCACCTGAATAACCATAAACCCTGAGATAGGTAAAGGTAGGAAACTGTATAAACCAATCCGCCCATTCTGCCATTGCTGCCCTAGCAACTGAAGAGATGCGGACGTGTAATTCATTGTCTAAGTCACGCACCGTGTACATCAAGAATGCCTCGTTCACCCTTTTGTAGTGGATGCAACGACTTTGTGAACTCCAGCTGAGGATAATAATTATATATGTGTTGAACGCTCAAAGATCCCTCGGTGTTCAATCCTCTGAATTGACCTTGATAGGCCACCAGGTAGACTAGATATGACACCATGTGAAATACATGAAACTGGAAATATTCTGTTATTTGTTGATGTAGGCGGTCACTAATCAAAGTAGGCCAGTCATAAAACTCGGTTTTCTTCATAATGTGAGGTATGGCATAAAACATCCAAGGTTGGAACTTGGTGGCATCCTCGGAACCAGTGACCCTGTTGAGCAAAGTGATGATGATGGCAACCTCGTCCTTGAACTCCCCTCGTCCGACATTCTTGGGCAATGTCTTATGTTTTTCTTTCATCCATCTCTGGGGCTTCTTCTTGTATTTGTTTTATGCATATTCCACATCTTTTCACATTCATCCCCTCGAGAAAAGAGTTACACTTTACGACCATGGGGAATGGAAAAACAGCACTGACCATATGGGGCTTTTAGCGCAAAATCAAGCACCATCCGTGTTGGATCTCCCTAATGGCCCGGGTTGTGGCCATCAGCGTTACGAGAACTCCAAGGCTCTAAAAGCCCCGACATATAGGAATGAATGCTCAGAGAATTAGAGCCATTGAGTTCTACGATTGAAGCATTACTGCTCTCTCCAAGGCGTGTAGGTCGAACACCGGCTTGACATGATGCAAGTCTGTCTCAGCTGTTTTGATGTAATTGTGAAAAAGTGCTGATTAGGACTTGAAAACATTAGGAGTGTACTCCATTTCAGAAAACTTGAAGAATGACTGTAAACTCGCCTTGGTTCAGACAAGTCTTGTGCAATTTCTATTTTTAGAATGCTGATTTTTGTGCTTCAACGGACGAATTTTTTGAGAAATTTTTCTGAGATATGGGTTTTGTTCGGAATGGCTGATACAAGACAACCCGAATCGTCCGGATTTGAAAATCTTTCGAATTTTGGTGAAAAAAGCAGCAAACCCTAATTTCTTCAATTTTTCAGAAAAAAGGCGGCATCACGGGTTTTGTTCGAGAATATCGTTAGAAATGGTTGATTGATTGGATTTACAAAACTTCGGCGTTTGTCGAAAAAGCAACCAACCTAGGTTTTTAAAAAAAACTGCGATATGGGTTTTCTTCAGAAGACTGATTGGAAAGGACCCAGATGGTTGAATTTTGAATGCACTGAGGTTTTCACTGACATGCAAGATAAAAGCACTTGCTGCAACTTGATGAAGTTCTTGAAAAATTCTTCAGAAGATAGAGGCAAAAAGACCCAGATGACTGAAAAATTGAAAGCCTTGGCCTTCTGCTTGAAAAACTTGATCTTCTGGAACAAAAAGCTTGAAAGAACAAGGGTTTATGCTTGCTGGTCTGAAAAATCTGATGTAAAACCAGCAACTATGGATTCTTGAATCACAAAAATTCCTCAAACTTGCTGCTCCAACTTTCTCCTCTGGATGCTACCTGCAAAAATAATGAAAAATACATTGAAAAGAAGTGTTAAATAGACTTAGGTTTTGATTTTAGGTTTTGCTTTTTTTTTTCTGCTTTTATTTCAAAAACCCTAAATCTCATCTTCTCAAGTTTGGACGCCATCTTCCTCTTTTCACAATTTTGAAATTTTGAAAATCTTCAAAAAAACTCTAAGGCATGGAAATTTGGGCGCCTTTCTCCAAGAGGGGCGCTCAACTTCACCAGTGTTAGTCAAAATTTCAACTTTTTCGACTTTCCTCAATTTTAACATGCCACTTCGCCACTGATTTCCCGTTGACAGGTTTACCCGACAGGCGAGCTGAGTGGTTCACTGCGGAGCGGGACTGATTCTGAAGAAGACGTTCTGGAGGCACCTCGCTAAAAACTTGATTTCGACCTCCGAATTCACGGGAGGCTTTTCCTTCTAGGGGCGCCCAGTTTCTTCAGTGTTAACCATTTTTCTAATTTCCAAGTTCTTCATTAACCTCTCTTCCACAGATGATCTCGTTAAATCTTGAGCTCCGGCCGTCGGATTGCTGAATGGCTGTGCTCATTGCGAAGCTGACGGAGAATGAAGGGGGGGTGCTCTGGAGGCACGTTTGTCAAAAAGTGGATTTTTACCCTTCAAAAGGTTGGGCGCCTATCTTGACTGGGGGCGCCCACTTTACCAACACTTAGTTTATTTATTTATTTTTTTTTACTTTTGCTTTTGGATTTCTCTCTTTACCTCTCGTCGGACCTTCTGTTCAGGCCTTCGAATTTGATGACTGCGAGCTCCGTTTGTCGTGCTGAATAGCTCACTGCAAAGCCAGTTGAATTCTGAAGACATCCCGTTATAGCTTTGACTGCAAATTCGTCTGTTTGCACCCTTGAAAAGTTGGGCGCCTTTCTCTTCTTAGGGCGCCCAGTTTCTCCAGACTTAGAAAAATTCTCAATTCAATCTTCTTCAAGTTTCAGATCTTCATTTTATACCTCCACTTTGACTTGAATTTGCTGGAGACTGGATCGTCGGATGCTCTGACGGGGATATCCATCGCGAAGCAGACTGAAAACTGAGCAACTTCTATTGGGGATCCAAACCCTAATTCACTCATCTGGTGACCTAAAAAGGTGGGCGCCTTTTTTCAACAGGGGCGCCCAAACTTAGCAGACTTAGAAAATTTTCATGACTTTTCACTTTTCTTCCTCGATCCTCGTGCATGTTCATCATTTTACCTTCTGCCGGAAGTTTTGAATGCTAAAATTAACGCCTGGCAGCCGGATGACCTCCATTGATGACCTCGGAACTCCAGATATGCTTCTGAAAAAGCTGAATAGACCCAGTAGGGCAAAACTGATTATTTTAAGATTCATTTGCCGGCTGATCGGACACATTTTGAGCCAATCAAAATCGGTTCGGACCACTGTCGGACCAACTTTCTATTTTTAGAAATTTTCTATTTTTAGAAATTTTGCCGATTATCCGTTTGAAGAAACCCGGAAAAACCCATAAAACTTTACTATTTCGAGAAAATTTCTAAAAATAGCAGTTTTCCTAAAATTTAGGGATGAAAAACTGAGATCTGGGTTTTGTAGATTAAGCTACTCTTAGCAGACCCAGATCGTCAAAAATTGAAAATTTTGTGTTTTAACCCTCCATGCAAGACATGCACACCCAAATTTTGACCTTTTTGACTGTTTCGACAAGACTTTTACTCATTTCTTCAAAATGTCTAAGTGTAACAAAAATTTTAATTTTGGGGTACAACAGATGTGTGGTGTTTTATTGAGGTAGCTTCATTTCATTGCATCCCACTAGCAACTTGTTGATGATAAATTCGCCTTGCGTGGTCTACTGGAAATTATCTTGAGTTTAACTTCGATTGTGATTTGTATACTTATATGCGTCGTCCTGATGGTATATGTATGCTAAATTGTAATCTGAATATCTTTTGCTATCCCTTTGAAGATTGCGCTAATTTTGTTGAAGCTGTCCGAAGTGAGGCTAGGTGAAATTCGGTCGAAGTCTGCCGAAATTGAGCTCCACATATTTTGCATTTAGAATAGGATATAAGTTTCGCAGGCCCTACACTCGTTTACATTCTGCATATTTCTAGTTAGCTTTAAGAAAATGAACTTATTGCCAAATCATACGCACAAAATCCCCTTAAAATCATTCACCTACTGTTAACTGCAAGAAGCCTGAACAATTGTGTAAGTCCCCTCGTGAAAACAGCAATTCACATCAAACCAACTGAGGGTATTCTAAATATTTCGGAACCTTGGAGTTGAACGTGCGAACTTTCTTGTAATCTTAGCGCACGGAATACTTTGATCAAGAGAGAACGGAGTAGCCTTCGGACTATTTTGTTCTGCTGATTGGTGCGGTCATAAAAATCACATCAACACCAAGCACAGCCTCAACCTCCTGAACTGAAATGGGTGGAATACAATCAAGATGGAACTCCAACACTGTAACAGACTGCTCATGCCTTGTACAAGATTTTCTCCAAGCAACTAAGGAATCCTGCGTGCTCTGGATCAAGGTGGAGAAAGTAGAAGTGTTCTCGAAATCGTCTTGTACGAAGGTCTTCATCTCTGAAAAGAAAGGCACTAGCCTACCCCTCAAATTATCAACATTCACCTCATTTGGATTCAACCGTCTAGCAAATATGGCCTCGAAAGTATTCTGAACTCCATCAATGATATTGGCCATAGCCTTCCGTACTTTAGTTGAATCCGCCTGTGCTACGTCGAAGAAACCACGTCCCGTGATTGTTAAAGAATACCATTTAGAAAAATCATACCTGTCATTCTCCTGAATGACCCCTCCATCAATCAACAACCGCAAAGGAACATGCCTCAATGCCTCAAGACGCTAAATAACCTTGCTCTAATAAACAGAAGCATCTCCCCAGGCCTGATCAACTGCCTCCATCCGTGCCAAAATATTGGAAGCCTCCTGAAAAGCAAGAGCAAGGTCCTCCATAAACTTTTATGTCTCAACACGAACTCCTGTGACCCACTTATCTGTCTTCTGTGCCATCTTCCCTAATTCCAACAAGCCACTGATTGACTCTCTAGGTATCTCTGTTGGAAGTTCTATCACTGGAATCTCCTACCCACGAGAACGAGACAACTGCTGCACATATCCTATCAAAGCCTTATGCTCTCTTTTCAACCTCTTGTACTTTCCTTCCTTCTTGAATAATCTGTCCTTGAGGGCGAGGTAGGAGTTATCACATTCTTCTACAATCTGTGCACCTGTGCGGCGTCCTAACTCCAAAGTTGTGACCACGTAATTTTTTGGCACTGCTTCATCTCAGTCACAATCAACCTGTGGCACGGCTACGTGAAGGGTGCGGGAACCATCCTCATCAGTTGATATCTTTGAAAACTTCCGTGCTCTCTTCTTCTGTGGAGGTGCGCTGATCCTGTTCAAGAACTCTTCCATTTCAACCGCTGGATCAATCTCTTTGCTGGGGCTTCTCCTCATCCTGTCCCTGAGCCAATCAGGTACTGTATATTGTATATCAAATGGCTGCTGCTCTTGTGCCTCTACTTCTCGAACTTGTTCAACCTCTACATCATTCTGGTGAGGCTTGTCGTCCTCAAGTGGCTGAGTATCTCCTGAAACTATATCATCATCATCCTCCAAAGCCGTCTCTAACTCTTGCTGAAACTGAGGGTCAGTAGTAGTCCCCTCATCATCTTGCTGATCAACTCTACTAGGTGCATTGACGCTCTGGCCAACTGATTCTCTCCGTGGTGGCTGATTATTCTCCTGTACCACTTGCACCTGATTCAATGCATTCCTTTGATCAGCAAACAAAGAAACCTCTTGTACGCTTAGAGAACGCGTCTCCAATGGCGTGGGTGATTCAACTACAACTCTTGGAGGCTCCTTCCTTCTGGATTCTGGACCTCGTGTAATTTGTTTCTTCCTGCCGGTGGTGGGTGTCCTATGATCTTCCATCAAATTGTAAGTCAAAGCAATCGACCTACTCTTCAACCTGCTCACCAGCCTGTCAACCCATGCTCTGGTGAATGTCAAGACCGGAATAGAAAGTGTGTCGAAGTCAGCAACCTCTGGTTCTGACCAATCTGGGAGTGGAAGTGGAGTATCTCTCACTGCTGCATAATCTGGATGGACAACGTCCATATCCTCATTCACCTGGTCTGGAAACCGGAACAACTTCACACTCCCTGATTAAGTTAATTGGCAACCGAGAAAACATTCTTTTCTCGACTTCAACCTCATCCGATGCATCAGCCCAATAATCCTCAATATTTGCCTTGTATTTTAAATTCCTTTGACAGTACCCATTTGATGTTGTTATGCGGGTCATAGTGCTGTCGGCTGGTGTGATATGAAAAGTGATAAAATTGAAGCTCACTCTCGACTTCTCTAGCTACCTGTAAAGAAGGACACACTTCATCCGAGTTGCCCATGACAATTGGGAAGTCAACACCTCCCTTCTTCGTTTTTCTTCTGAATTTTATCGTAGGCAACCAATTGCCTAGATATCTCTAACATTAAAATTCTATTGGTTGGGTACTTAGGCAGTCTATATGGGTATGACGAAAAACCTTGCAGCCTTATGTAAGAAAACTTTGGAAACTGAATAAACCAACACCCATACCTCTCAATCAATTCTTGGGCTTCTCTCGAGATCCTGTGATGCATCCGCTCCTGAAGCAGTCTCGTGATGTGCATGGTGAAGGCGTCATTGACACGCTCGTAATAGGTGGTACTAGTCAAATGCAACTGCGGACAAGCCTTATGAATTTTAAACTGGTGAGAGCCACAACCAACAGGCTCTTTGTATGAAATTCCTCTATACCTCGTCATACGAGCCAACATGTAAATGATGTAAGAGCTCATATAGAATGTCTTCGTTCTTCTCAGGCTCAGGAGTTGTTCGTGCAAATTGTCACTGATCATTTCAGCCCAATTGACGTAGTCTTTTCCTTCCAGCATGAGGTTGATGTAATAGAACATCTATGGCTCGAAAATAAATGACTGTGGGCAGCCTCCAACTCGACTCAGCATCATAATGAGATGACAGTACTCCTGCTTCAAGTCATCTGCTATGATTTGTCTCGGTAGCTTCGTACGAGAGGGCTTGGGGTTGCTCATCCAATGAGTATTGATCGTCTCCGTGCATCTCTCGTATGCAGAAGCATACATTCGCTCAACTCACTCCCTTGATTTGTAAATCATGTTTCTATGCACTGGGATTCCGAAGGCTTCACCGATGGCAGCAGGAGTGAGGTTGGCGAGCACTTGTCCATCTGGTGACATGATCGATCTGTGATCCTTTTCATAGCAGTTGGCGCACTCCATCATCAGCTCCGAACATTGAATGGCTGGTGGGAAACCAGCAGCTGCATATAATCCGCTTCGAACAATGGTGTGCGAAGTGTTCGAAGGTCGATGACTACCAATCCCCAACATTCTGTTCTTGAAAGTCTCTAGGTTGACGGAGCCCAAGTTGGTATCAGTCAGCTTGCCCAACTTTGAAGTGAACTTTGATTCTGGCATGAAAGACTTGCTCAGCTTCTTTATAACCGCTTGCCTGGACGCACCATTTTTATCTTTGCCAGTCGCCCTTGCTTCAACCATCTGCAGGACAATAAACATCCATGAGTAAATTCATTTAGAAAATAAATAAAATATTGTGCAGGGGCTGCCAGTCGACTTCAAGAATTTGAGAAGCTGCAATATCATTTCTCATTCGCAAACCTCAACTTCTCCTTCAACAAATTTCGAACTTCAATCACTTAGAAACAAACTTCCAAGCAAGCTTCAGCAACTCACAAATCTCAGCCTTCAACAAATTCTTCAGTCTTCAGCAAAATTTCGAACTTCTCAAGCTTCAAAAATTTGAACTTTAGCAACACTTCAGCCTTCAGCAATTCACAAGTTTCAAACTCAGAGCAAATTGAACTCTCTCCAGTTGTGAAGAAGAAGTGAATAACTTCTCAACTCTTATAGCAAAAATCGATTTCTAGAAGAAGCTAAGTATAGTCAGTGAATTAAATTTCCACTACTTCATTTGAATTTCCCTCCTCTGGCATTTCTGACACTTGTCTCAGAATCTCAATCTTCTAGAAGTTCAACTTTGACTGCCACATTTCAAATTCACTTTTGAAAGTTTTAATTTAAATTCATCTTTTAATTCACCAGTCGGAACTCTGTCACTTGAATTCAAATTTAACTTCTCTTCGGCTCTGGAAAATTCATCTGTGAAGAACTGGATCAAAATCATCTAGGCAACTCACTTCAAATTCATCGTTCGAAGCATTTTCCTTTGAAAAAATCATTTTACTCAAATTTACCTTAGAAGATCTTAAAATTTTTTCTTAGGAAAATTTCACAATTTGAGCACTGATTAAATTCTTCATACTGAAGGCCTCGGCAAAGTGTAGAAGACATGGAAATCCATTTATCATCACAAACGTCTAGTACCCAGAAGAAAATTTTCCCTAAAACGAGATGAATCCATGGGTACACAACGAATAGGTTCATTTAAATTTTTTAAATTTGAACCTTAGTAAAATATTATTCAATCAATTTTAATCCATTCTTTATCTCTGTGAACATCTTGTTGCTCTGACTTGAAATTTTTTATCAATCCATCCTGCAATGCTAATATTTTCCAACTTCATCTGTGAAAAGTTTGCTTCTGCTTCAGGAAAAATTCATCACCTCAAGTTCTAGGCGTATTTTCTAAGGAAGAAAATACTTTGCCTTAGAAAAATTTTAAATTCTCCCTTGAAAATTTTGCCTTGGAAAATTTTATTCAACTTTGTTCACTTCGCCTGTGAGAATTTATTTTATTCATCTTAGAAAATTTCCTTTCAAAACACATCACGCCCAACATGTTTTATTTTTTTATAATATCCCCCATAGGCTTAATAACGCCTAACATATTATTCATCACCTCAATATCTAGGCGCGCATCACACTTCATGAGGAATATTCAACTTGGCTTTGGAAAAAATTTCAACACTTAGCACTTTCAACGCCTAGCAACTTTGCTTTCACCAACTTGTATTTTATTTCACCACCCTAGGCGCATAGCATACTTAATGAAGGATAAAACCACGCCTAGCATTTTATTCACCCTTGGCAATATTTTCTAAAACCTTGGCAATTTCAACGCCTAGTAACACTTGCCACCCTGTATTCACCACTTCAACTTGGGCGCATATTAACATGTGCGAAGGATGACTCTTCAACTTCCTTATTTCGTCTTCACATGGCCCCATTTGGGCGCATTTCCACATAGGTGAAGGATGAAACATATTCAAACACTCTTGACTTTTTGACTTTGCATGGGCGCATTTGAGAGAAAGAGAAGAATAAAACTTCGTGACTCTTGAGCTTCCTTGTTTCATCTTCACATGGCCCCATTTGGGCGCATTTCCACATAGGTGAAGGATGAAAATTGTTGACTTGTTGACTAGCTATCCTTGGGCGCATTTTGGCATATGTGGTGGATGAAACTTCCAACGCCTTCAACAGGTGACCTTTCAACTTCCAGTTTTTGTCCTTACATGCCCTCTTTTGCGCGCATTTTGCATAGGCAGGAGGACGAGTTTCGTTGACTCCTTTGACTCACTTGCTTTTTAGGTGCATTTCCACCTATGTGCAGGATGGGCGCATTTAGGCGGTGGTGGAGGATAACTTCAACACTTAGAAATTTTTTTGCTATCAACTCTCAAGGTGAGCGCATTTAGCCATAGCTACAGGATGAAAAACATTGACCTCTTTGACTTTATCAAGCTTACTCTTGTATGGGCGCATTTTGAGGGGTGAAGAGGACGAATTTTTGCCTTAGAATATTTTTCAACTTTCACCAGCTTTCCTTGGGCGCATTTTGGCTAGGCAGGAGGATAAAAATGTTGACTTTCTTTGACTTCCTTGTTGGATGGGGGCATTTTGGCCTAGGAGGTGGACGAAGTTTACACTTAGAATTTTCTCCATGCTTCTTCATCAACTTGGGCGCATTTTCAGGTAGCTGCAGGATGAAGTCCAATACTTAGCCATTTTTTCTTCGTCTTCGCCAGTTTATCCATGCCCTGCTATTTATAGTAAGTCTCCTGATTCTTGCATCTCTTAAGCTCAGAACGATTTGAAATTTCAAACACTGCATCCTCACGACCTTGTTACCCCATTGACACTGCTATTTTTAGTTGGTCTGCTACTTTTAGCCCATTTCTGAAGGTGATTTGCTATTTATAGTAACTGCTTGCTTCTGATACCTCCACATCTCCGTTTGATTTGAAATTTGAATGATGCACTCCTCACCACGTGACCTGCCTGCTGACATCGGCACATGCAACTGATTTGCTATTTTTAGCCTGTTTCTAAAACGACTTACTATAAATAGTAAGTGCTCCGTTTGTCTTCAAATTTTACCAGCAGATAGCTTGAAGGATGCTGATCGCGGTGGTTTACACCGATTTTCGAAAATTCTAACTTTTTACCCTTCTTTTTAGGTCCCGAAGTTGGAAACCCTAATTTGCTTTGCATGCGTATCAAATAATCTTTGTTTGTCCTCATTTCTGCTGCATTGCGATCAACTCGTGATTCTGAAGTGCCGGGAGGCGGCTGCCGGAATGCACCTGCTAAAATAGTAAGTTCTCGAATGAGTGGTTATCTCCGTTTGCATGTCATATCACTGCGAAGCTCTTGAAAAACCCATAAGGAATATGCAGACATGAAAAGAAAACCCTGACATGCAAACCCTAAAAATAGCCTCGAAAGACTGAACTCTAAAAGTTATCATCTTGCTTTGCATGTTATACTGTTGCGAAGGTCTCAAAAAACCCAGAAGGAATCTCCAGACATGCAAAGAAAAACTCTGCATCTAGGCCCTGAAATCTGCTCCGGAAGCTAAACTGCCAAAAATAGTAAGTGGTCTGTTTCAGCTCAAATTTTGCACGCGAGCAGCTTGATGTATTCTGAATGTGGTGTGACTGTCAGAATTTCAAAAAAATGCTGACGGAATGCCCTGAATTGCATACTTACTAAAAATAATAAGTACCCGGAATTTGATGAAATTTCAGTGAAATCCTGCTAGAAGCATACTGACAACAGTGTTAGTCTCAATTTTCAATTTATTCACTTCGTCCGACCTCAAATTGGCTAGAAAGGTGGAAACCCTAATTTTCAGACTCGGCCAAATTCACGTTCAAGCTCAAAGGCGAAGAAATCCCCGGAAAGGCAGACATAAAAGAGACGGAGAGAGAGAGAGACAAAAACCCAAGCCAAAAGACCAGAATGGAGCAAAAAAATTAGGGGGTCCCCATTTTGAATGGGGCGATGTGTGAAAAGGTCACAACAGGTTCCTTTTTATTTTCTTTCACAAGTGAGTCTAGTTTATTCTCTCTAAGGATCATCATGATTCTAAATTTCCATGATGTGAAGTTGTTTGCTCCTGCAAGGCGATCTTCAAATCTGATCACACTTGACATTATGAAGAATGTGATGTGAATTCAATTTTAGAAAATACGAATTTTCTACAGCAAACTGATTTTAGATTTGTTTTGGATTCACACAACTTGGCTCTGATACCATGTAAATGTAAACAAATCTTCAATCAAATTGGGAGACTAAGGGACTTACGAAAATTCTAAGTGTAATCTAATACTACTCAAACTTCTATGTTCAGATTTTCAATTTCCATATTTGAATTTCTTATTTTGAATGTGCTGATTGCAGAACATTATTCGATTTCTATGTTTGCATATCAAAGAAGGATCTGCCATAAATAAGAGAGGAGACCCGCCCCTAAGAGGCACCTCTCATGAGAGGACGTGTCTCCACCCTAAGAGGCACCTCTCATGAGAGGACGTGTCTCCACAAGTGGAGACACGTCCACTCATGGGACGTGTCCCTTAGGGCGCGGCTTATGATAAAGTCTTTTATCATTGTTTAGTATAACTCATATATACCCTTCTACAAGGTGGCGGATGAGTAAGTAAATTCCGATTAATGAAATGCAGAATATAATATCATATATATAATTCGAATTTTATATGTATGCTCATAAATTCGATTAAATGTTTTTCCAGAAATATTTCAATATAAATGATAAACTTTGATCAAGTATGAATGATGATGATGCTTACAGCAATCGTCATTCATATCTGACCGAAGCTATCATTCATTAACAGAACGAGAGGCAACAAAAGTGGGTGAGTAAGCTTCAAGCTTACGATTTTGACATTGAATATGTCAAAGGAAAAAACAATATTGTGGCTGATGCTCTATCTAGGAGACCCCATTTGAGCTCATTATGTGAGCTTACTGCTGATTGGAGGGACATGTTGCTTGCTGATTATGCCAAAAATCAGTTTGCAACCAGCATCATTGAAGGTACTTTTCATAACGAAAGGTACAAGGTGGTTGAAGGGTTGATACACTACAAGGGTATAATCTTTTTGGTGGCTGATTCTAAGCTCAAAAAGAAGATTTTGATGACATTTCATGACATTCCACTTGCTGGTCATCAGGGTTTCTTCAAGACATATAAGCAGATTCGGGAAATATTTTCTTGGAAAGGGCTGAAAGGGGAAGTTCAACGCTACATCCAGGAGTGTCCCACTTGCCAGATGAACAAGAATGAGCATACTCTACCAGCTGGTCTGCTGCAACCTCTTCCCATTCTCAATCAAAAATGGGAAAGCATATCCATGGACTTCATCACTGGGTTGCCTAAGGTCCAAGGCAAAGATTGTATCTATGTTGTAGTGGATAGATTAACCAAGTTTGCTCACTTCTTTGCCATCACTAGTTCTTTTTCAGCAGCTCAAGTTGCAGATTTGTTTTTCCATGAGGTGTTTAGATTGCATGGGTTGCCGAAAAACATTGTGAGTGATAGGGACAGCAAGTTCCTAAGCACTTTTTGGCAAAAGGTCTTTAGAATGAGTGGTACGGTGCTTACTCCAAGCACTAGTTATCACCCTCAAACCAATGGACAAACAAAGATAGTGAACAAGTGGTTGGAAGGTTATTTGAGAAACTATGTTTCGGAGCAGCAAAGAGCATGGGTGAAATGGCTTCACATAGGCGAGTATTGTTACAATTCTTCCTTTCACATGTCAATAAGGATGTCACCTTTCATGGCTCTTTACGGTTATGAGGCTCCTAGCTTTGCTGATTTGGTGTTTGGTGATAGCAAAGCCCCTCAAGCCAAGGATTTGTTACAGCAAAGTCAAGATATCTTGAAGTCCTTGAAGAACAACCTTCAGATTGCACAGAATCAACAGAAGATGTACGCTGATCAACGGCGTGTTGAGCGCTCTTTTGAGGTTGGAGATATGGTTATCTTCGACTACAGCCTTACAGACAGTCTACTCTCAAGAAAAGTGGAGCTGAGAAGCTCAAAGCTCGTTTCTATGGGCCATTCAAAGTTATCAGAAAGGTTGGAGCAGTAGCTTATGAGTTGGAGCTACCTTCAAATAACAGAGTACACAATGTCTTCCACGTGTCTCGCCTCAAGAAGGCACTTGGACACAATGTTGTTGCTTCATCACAGTTACCACCTTTGGATGAGGAAGGACATTTAGTTTTGATTCCAGAAGAGATTCTAGATTCCAGAGAGCGTTCTTTAAGAAAAAGAACAATCAAAGAGTACTTGGTGAAGTGGAAAAACTTGCCTTTGGAGGATGCGACTTGGGAGAATGATGTCATGTCCCCGAATTGGAGGTATGGTGATTTAATTAAATTATTTAATTAAGTTGTCCAAATTATTGATAATTTATGAGGATAGCTTAATTGATGATTTAATTAAATCAAGAGATATTAAATTAATTATTTATTAAGTTATTCCCATAAAATAAAATATCAAAAGGGGTGACTTATTATTTAATTAATTTAATAATAAAAAGTGACTTAAGTGACTTAATAATAAAATAATAAAATAATAAAGTCACTTAAGGAATATTTCTGGAATCTTCTAGAAGTCTCTTGGTGATGAGGTTGAAAAAGTATAAAAAGAGGCTTGGGCTATGCATTTGGACATCTTGAGTTGCAAACACTTTTCTACTACACTGCTGAAGCTGAATGCTTAGCTTATTGTTTTCCAGACTTCGTTTGTGAAAGACCAAACCTAGCTGGTTAAGTGCCAATTTCAGTTGTGCAACACCAACCCTAGTTGGATAGTGGAGGAAGATACTTCAGTCTTTCTCATTGGACTTATTGCAATCATTGGAGATCATTTTTGGAGAGATTTATGAGATATTTTGAGGTCTGTAATTTTGCTTCAATCTGCAGACCAGCCATGGAAGGATTAGCATTTTCATTCATTACTCTTCATTGAAGCTTCATCTCTTTGTGGGTATTGGAGGGATCACTTTCTCTTGCGAAGACAATCATTTCTATAACAATTTTGGAAGCCAATACTGCTGTATTTATTTTTCTAAAAAGTTGCCAGGCAAACCAAGGGCGACCTCTTGGCAAGGGGGCGATTTTAGTTTTGGAGGCACAATAAATTCCAATAAAATTTGTGTGGCATTGCTGGGCATAGAGAAGGGTTGACACACCTTCTTGAAGGAAAAATTCAGCTTCATCAAAGAGAAACGAGCTTATTTGTGGGTGCTGCTACAAAACCAGGTTCTTCATTTCTGAAGTTATTTTGCATTTAGTGTCTCATTTACATTAGGGATCATTTGCTGGTATAATCAGCATCACGACAATGTAATTACAGTCATATTATGAACAATCAAATTGCATATGTAAGGTTGTCATGAGTATGGTAGTTGGCATTGATAGTTTCAGTCATATCTATATTGTAATAAGTCTGATTGCACTTCATCTACAACTTGTAATCACTTATATTTCATTGCAATATCATATTGGAGATATAAGGAGTTTGCTGGTCATTTATTTGACAAAATGTCTTTTACATGTAATTGCATTACTTTGTGTTAGTTTTCATGCCAAGTGTTTGTGAAAATTCCTCTTGGCTGTAGGTGTGCATTTGCATTTAGAAATTCATTTATATGCACTTGAAAACACATAAAGAGTTGCATCTTCATTTTAGATAATTGCATAGTCATCTTGGAAGATATTTACAAGCATTTATTCATCATTGCATCAAGACAAAAGAAACCAAAGCAATCTGAAGCTTATTATCAGCAAGTTGGGTGTTGCAAGCAAAGTGTTTGTCAAAATTCCAAGGGCAGAAAATTAGTGTTCTTGGATCAGATTTGGCAAGGCACTTTACAAATGAGGAGATTTTGCAGCATCCAGGCTTGCGATTGCTTGAGGACAAGCAATCTTGGGGAGGGCGGACTGTAATGTCCCCTTCTCAAGCGTGTTGAACTCAGTTGACCGTTGGCCTATTCCGGAGACCCGTAGGCTACTCAGAGGTTGAAATTAGGGTTTCCTGTTTTGGTGGTTGTTGTTGCTCGAGACTTGGAGATTGAATTGCGGATTCTTTCTGGGTTTTCAGAGAGCTTCGCAGTGGTGTGACTTGCCTTGCGTTCCGAGCACTTTCTAGAATTTACTATTTTTAGTAAATTCTATTTCTGGCAGTGGTCCTGTCGTTGTCGGCACAGTTGGCTCTCCTCTTCAGTCGACTCAGTTGGTTTGTTCAATTTTGGCCTTGGGATGCTCTTGGAGAGATAAGTTCATTTTATTTATATAATGTTATATGTTAATGTTATATTACCCCCTTGGCCTAGTCTCATAACTTAATGTTGTTTTAAAAAGGTGGTCTTAAAGGGTGGGCGCCTCATTGAGGTAATTTTATATTTATTAAGGTCAAAATTGAAGCTTGAAGTTTGGACGCCTATCTTATGAAGGAGTGAATTTCAATAAAAGTCAAAAAAGAAGCCTTGAAAAGTGACGCCTTCTCTAGGAAGGAAAAAGGTTGAATTCAAATTTGAAAATTAGGGTTTCTCTTCTAGAAGCTTCTGGAGGGTCTTCTCAAAATTATAAAAGGATAACTTTGGTCTTCATTTCACATCTTATGTCTGAAGTATTGTTATGCTGCTGAAATGGTGCTGGGACTGCTTCGAGGAATGAATGCCTCCTAGCCTTGGCTCGACTTCATGCTTGAGAGATAGCATCTAGTGGAGAATTTAGTTTGCTTGTGAGAGAATTTTTAGTGAGGTTTTCTTTGTTGCATTGTTTTGCTGTGTAGTTCTGTTTTATGCATTTTATATCAGATTCTGGAGTTGCTGTTTCTGTGTAGCTGAAAGTTGTTTTCACTCATATATCAGAAAAGAAAATTTATCTCCTTATGGGTATTGTCTTGTTGCATTTCCTTGACATGGGCGACCATATTTGCCAAGTTGCAGATTTTATATCAAAGAATTGAATTTTAAAAGAGAAAATCGCCCCTCTTGCAGCCATACCTTTTGGGGTTCATTGGAGTTTGTGCCAAAAATAAATATCAGCTTTTAGGGTCAGTTTTATGGTGTCTTCTTGGGCGCCTTCATCATATGAGTACTTTGCATCAGATCTTATGCAATTTGAGTGACTAATGAGTGAGTTGTGAGCATTTCAATAGGTTTCTGTATTGCTGGTTAAGTAATTTCAGTCCATGATCAGTCATGACAGTTTACATAAAGTTCATCATTTGAGTTGGGTTTTGAAGGGGAGTCATTGTGGGCATTGAGGATGACATTATAATTTATTGCAGCATTGTTAGACATTCTTATCTTGTGCTATTGGCAACAAATTCTCTTTATATTGTAAGCTGAACAGTAGTACTGTCAGCATCTCAGCTCATCTTTCTCTTCATGCTTGTAATACCCACTGAATAAGTGGAAGAGGCTGGCTTGCCGCCTATTTACTTTCTATATTGCATTATAGTTCATTAGAATCTCCGCCTTATGGTAGCTCCATTCTGTTGTGACGTTTTTCACACATCGCCCCATTGCAAATGGGGACCCCCTAATTTTGGCTTTGCTTTTGGTTTGATGTCGGTCGTTTTGGTTTGTCTCTCTTTTCTACTGTCTGTCTTTCCGGGATTGTGCCCAGCAATGAGTTTAAACTAGAAATTTTGGCTAAGTCCGAAAATTAGGTTTTGAATTTTTCACCCAACCTAAAGTCAAATGTGAGATGAATAAATTGAAAAATTGAGACTAACATCAAGAGTTAGTATAAGCTTCCAAAGCTAGTTTCCAATCGGGAATTCTCTACGATTCCTCGAAGTAATTTACTATTTTTAGTTAGCTGCAGTAAATTACGTGCAATCCTTCAAAGATTTTGAGATTCGACAAATAAAGGCCCGTGAGTACATCAAAGTTACACACTGTACAATTTGCTTAAAATGGACAACTTGCTATTTTTAGCGCTCGCTTCTCAAGGTAATTTTCGTGGCATAGAGGCGAGTTTTTCAACGTGATGTCCTGAGATTCTTCCTGGTTTTTCTAGACCTCATGCAGGATGTGACATGCAAAGCAGATGAAACCTTTTCAAGATCTCGGCCTCTGAGGCCGATATTAGGTTTGCATACGCATATTTTCGCCAAGATGCTCAGATTTTCTTTCTGGTTTTCCAAGAGCTTCACGACGGTGTAACATGCAAATGGAGCTGACCACTTTTCAGAAACTTACTATTTTTAGCCAGTGCTTGCATGTTGGAAATTTTTCTGGGTTTTTCTGGGTTTTTCAAGATTGTTCGGGCAGTATGACATGCAAGATCATCCGGCAGCCGGTCAGTCACTTTTCCGGCCGTTTTCTATTTTTAGCAGGTACCACTTGGGCAGCAGCTCGGCACTTCAGAACTGCAAGCTGATCATCATGCAACTGAAACGAGGTCAAACGGAGCTCATCTGAGCAACATGCACAAAATTAGGGTTTCGAGCTTCAGAGCTAAAAATGAGAAATCAGAGGTCAAAATGTGCAAAACTGAGGTATCCATCCTGATCAGCATCCTTTCAAGAATCTGCTGGCAAAATTTGAAGGCAATCGGAGAACCTGCTATTTTTAGTAAGGCGTTTTGGACGAGGGCTATAAATAGAAAGTTGATCTCGGCGTCAGCACAAACAGGCAAGTTCACCAACGAGGAACACGCTGTCCAAATTTCAAGTCAAACGGAGATAGGGAAGTCTCAGAAACAGGCACTTACTATAAATAGTAAGTCACTTCAGAAGCAGCTATAAATGGCAGGTTGACACCGGATCTCAGCGAGCACAAGTCAAACATGTGATAAAGAGTCTTTGGCGCGAATTTCGAGATAAACAGAGTTACAGAGAATGAAGAATCAGATAATTGCTATTTTTAGCAGGCCGGGTCTGAGAAATTAGGGTTTCCTAAAATCAAGGGCGGAACACAAAAGTCAGACAGAAGTGGCGTTCAGTCACGATCAATACACTTCAGGCATTTAGTACGCAAAATTTGAAGACATTTTGAGTAATTACTATTTTTAGTAAGTTGCTAAAAATAGCAGGTGCAGGCAGGCATCAGGCCCCGACAGCACGATCACACCCCGAAATTGGAACAAGGCGAAATCAGGCCTTTCAGGGATCAGAAGTCAATTCAAAACATGAAATTTGAAGAACTTTCTAAAAATAGCAAATTAGGGCAAGCACGATCAAGTCACTCTAAGTTTGACAAATGGCATAAAATTCATTGAAATTGATAAATTTTCAAGTCCAGCATCAAAAGCTTGCTTTAAAAGGCCAAAGACAGATCAAAATCTTGAAGTGTTTGAAGAATGGAAGTTCACCCTCCTAAATGCGCCCTCAAGCTGGCAGGAGTATTGAAATATACAAATTAGAAGCTCCCCCATCAAAATGCGCCCATCTTGGATGAGCTAGTGAAAAGTTTCTAAGGCAAATAAAATGGAAGTAAGGGACCTCATATGCGCCCAAGGAGAGGAGGGTGAGCTGAAAACTTACTTGCATGGAGGTGGAATGGAATGGAATGGAGAGGGGAATGGAAACGGAAATGGAATCGGAATGGAATGGAGGATGGAGGATAAAATGGAGGAAGGGACATACCAAGACGTAAATTGGAAGCCCAAGTATGGAAAGGCGCCCTTGAGCTTAGAATGATAAAATAGAGGCTCACCCTTTGATTTGCGCCCACCAGGCTGGGGAGGGTAAGTTAAAAATCTCTAAGGCACATCAAATTTGAAATACACCACTTCATTTGCGCCCAAGGGGAAGATAAGTTTAGAAAAAAAAAAGAAAATTTTCTAAGTGTGAAAGCTGCTACTCTCAGAAGCGCCCCCAATTGAAACCTTGACACATGATGTGCGCCTCCAATGAGCCAAGAACTGAAAATTTTCTAAGTGCTGGAATCTGAAACCTCCATAGTCTAAATGCGCCTGGATGCTTAATATACCATATGCGCCCATGTTGAAACTAAAAACTCTGGGGTCTAAATGCGCCCTTGATGATAGATAACACATTTAGCTAAGGCGTGGGAATTGGAATTGAAAGTAGACTATGCTGAATGCGCCCCAAGCTGAAAGTCATCCCTGCCAAATGCACCCAAGAAGATAATAAGCTTTAAAAGCCTATACTCTTATATCCGCCCTGGTATGTAGGTGATGCCTGGCATTTGCGCCCAAAGCACAAACTGGAAGTTGATGTAATGATTTGCGCCTAAGTTAAAATGGAAGCACTATGTGCCAAATGCGCCTAAGCCAAAAATGAAACCTTGGCCTCTTAAATGCGCCCAAAGTAAACTTAAGAATTGCCAAGCATTGAATTGAAAGCCCAACGTTGGAAATGCGCCCCACTTCATAAGTCAAACATGTGATATGCGCCCTTGGCAAGTGGAGAGGATGAAAAAAAAAAAAAGAAAGACGTCTGTGTTTGAAAATGGAAGTCGGCCCCTTCAAATGCGCCTAGAGCATCAAATGGAAGTCCCTTGTGCTATTTACGCCTGGGAGGAAGACATGTTATATGCGCCCAGCCTATCATTTGCGCCTGGAAAGAAGGAATATTAAAAGCCGAAATTAATAGCAGCTTATGTGATATGCGCCATGTAAAGGGGTGAATGTGGAGTGAAAAGTGGTAAATAAAGAATGAGTATGCTAGGAAATAATAGAGGATGTTGCCTTAGGCGTTGAAGCCAAGTCCACCTCAGCAAGTGAAATGCGCCAAGTGCAAGGCATTGAAGTATTACTATGGCGTTGAGGATGTTCTCCATGCTACATGAAGTGCGCCTAAGATGTAAAGGGGAGGCAAGGTGATGGAAATTTAAATGGAGAATATTGCCATCCTAGGCGTTGAAATTTTTAAATGAAAATATCTTCTTGAAATGAGAAATGCGCCCAAGGGGGTGATGGATATGATATGTTAGGCAATAAAAAAATAAAATACGCTAAGAATGATGTGCTTTCAAGGAAGATCTTCTAAGTGAAGTCGATAAAATTTTCTCACCATGGCAAAATTTTCAAGGTGATCAAAATTTTTTTTCTAAGGCACAAAATGTTCTCCCTTGGAAAAATGCCCAAGTCTGGAGAGGTGATAAAAATTTCCTGTGATGAGTAAAATTTGTCGAAGATGAAGATGTTGGCATTGCAGGATGGATTTAAAAATATTTTCAAGTCAGAGCAACAGGATGTTCACAGATGCAAAGAACGAATTTAAATTTGTTGAAAATTAATTTTCTAAGGTTCAAAATTCAAAAAAATTAAATGAACCCGTTCGTTGTGCACCCATGAGTTCGGCAAATTCTGAAGAAAATTTTCTTCTGGGTATTAAAGATTATCGATGAGGAGGAGATTTTAAGGTCTTCCACGACTTGTTGAGGATTTTGGGATGAATATTTTAAATGGGCACCAGGTTGATGAATTTCCTAAGGGAAATTTGAAAATTTTCTAAGGCAAGTGTGAGGAGAATGTGTTTTCAAGATGAAATTCTCCATACGATGAATTTGAAAGAAACCGCCTAGGTGAATTTGCCCAAGGTCTTCGTGAAGATAGTTTTCTTGAGCTAGAGGTGGATAAAATCAAAGTTGTCGAGCTCCAGCGGGTGAAATGAATTTCTTGAGGATGCAGTTGAAGTTGATATTGTCCAAAGGATGATGGAATTTGGCTAAGGCATGAAGAATTATGAAGATGGCAAAAGTTTGCTAGTGGAGGCGATGAACGCGAAAATCTGGTAAGTAAGTTGAATTTATATCATGAAGTATTCTAATACTCTTCTCCTTGCTTGTTTTGCAGGATGAGCATGGAGGCCAGAGCACAATGACTTGAAGTGATGAAGCACGATGACATTACAACCTTCAGAGGAAGATAAAGTTTCAAGTTTCAATCTCGAAGGAAGAAAAGTTGCAAGAAATTGGCTAAGTGTTAGCTCAAGTGGAAGAAGTCAAAGAACAAAAGTCGAGAAGAAGATCAAGGACAGTGTGAACGCATTTCAAAGATGGAATCTTCTCGAAGGGTGGTGGCCATTAATGGTGCATTTATTACCCCTCTCCTTTGTGGCGGATTTTAGGGCATATCTTGTTTAGGGCTGAGGTGGCACGATTCTGGCCACTCTATTAATTGTAACCCTAGCCGTCTTTTGGGACTTGGCTAGCTATATAAAGGGGGAGTCCCCCTTATTTGTATTTTTCATTAGCTTAGAGTTAGACAGTAGACATAGAATAGAGGGACAACTTAGAAGTAGATTGATAGTGTAGTCGGAGGAGAAGGAAAGTTTTCCTTTGAAAACTTTTGTAAGAGATTGTCGTGTAAAACTTTCATAATAAAAGATCCTTCATTGATGGTGAAATTCGTCTTTGTTATGGATAGCTAGCGAGGTTTCTTCATCCCTTCTACTTCAAGTAGCGTAGAGTAGCATAAATTTCATTTTCATGCAAGTAGATGTTAACTGTGGAATATGGTGTTTGATCTAAGCAACTTCGTCTATCCATACCACTAGTGTATTTGCTGATGGTGAATGCGCCTTGTGTGGTCAACTGGAATATCATGTACTTAACTTCAATCACAGCTTGAATAATGGTATGCGTCGTTGTGATGGTATCTTTATGTCAAGTGGTGGTTTGAACATCTTTAGTCATCTCCCTTGAAGATTGCACCAATTCCGTGGAAGCTGTCCGACGCGAGGCAAAGCCAAGTCCCATAGAAGTTTGTAAAGTTGAGCCCCATATTCAAGCCTTTAGAGATTAGAATCTTCTTAACCCTGCATCATTTCAATTCACTTTCGGATTAGAATAGGAAACCCGCGCTTCATAGACAAATCTTTCGAGCATTTGAATTCCTTTCTCGCTGCCGAACAATTCCGTAAGTCCCCTTGAAATACCAGCAAATCACATCGAGCCAAACTGAGCCTATTCGCACTTAAAGAACCTTGGAGTTGAACGCACGAACTTTCTGGCAATCTTAGCGTGCGGAATACTTTGATCAAGAGAGAATAGGGAAGCCATTGGCAACTTTATTCTGTGTTGGTGCGGTCACGAAAAACACATCAACAATTGGCTTAGAGGGAGGGTCGGGCTTCAATTGATCCGTAGTCGGAAGGAACCAAGATGAGCTTTGATGTTCCAAATCAGAGATATGTTAGATCTCTCTTATGTCAAAAAATCCAAAAAAAGTGAAAAGTTGAAAATTCAAAAAAAAAAAATCAAAAAAATGGAAAATCAAAAAAGAGATTTCTCAATGGACGGGCACTTTTGTTGCCCTCAAGACAATCTTGTGGATATTGCTCTGATTCATGAAAGATTGAATGCACAACTGTGGCCCGAGAATTTGTCTAAGTTTGCTTTGCCAGGAAGATGTCGAATTCATGAGACCTCCCAACATGAAGAAATCAGTTGTTTGACGTTCCTCTCAAGGATAGAGCTTGTTCTCCAAGGGAAAATTTTCTTTTGGGATGTCCCCAAACCAGGAGTATTGGACGTAGAACTTGATGATTATAGCCTTCCAGAAGTTGTGGAGGAAGCCTTCACAAGATTCATACTTAGGATCCAGAATCAGTTGGAACTTGGCAATGTTTGCTTGAAGGGTGTTTTGCTCCCTCGTTGGTGTCGGATTCACAACGCACCTCATCCAGAGTTCACTTGTACAACGTGTGAAGGAGCTATCAACTTCGCCAGATGTCGCCTCGGATTACCAGTACTACCATATGGATTCTTCAAAGACAAAGGATGGATTGAGTATGCCACACAAACATTTTTGGCACCAAATGAAGATGATACCCCAACATCACCCAACAACAAGGAGAATGAGTCACAACAGGATGATGTGATTGAGCTTAGGGAGCAAGCAGATGAAGGTTGTTCCTACATCATGCTAGAACAAGGAGCAATTGAAGCAAAGATCAAAGAAGCCGTGAGATATATCCAAGCAAGAGGAATCACCCAAGGCAACTGTCAGCACATGGAAGAGAGTGAATGTACAAGATTGCAAGCTATTGAAGACCATCAAGTGCCAGGAGTGGAATTAGCTCAAAGTATAGATGGTGTGAGAAATTTTCAATATCCATTTTCTCAAGGAGGGGAACATGAAGAAAGAAGTGATTCCAGTACGCTTCAAGAAGGAATGCTCCTTGATGAAAAGGTTCAGTTATGCAGGAACAAGATGGAAGAAATGTCAAGCAGCTTAAGGCAAGATGATGTGTTTGACGATCAATGGGCTACCAAGATAGAGGCAGAGTATGAAATGCACTTCGCGTCAACACTTGATCCATTATTCATAGTCATGGAAGAATTGCTGGATGAAATTGAAACAAATGAAATACTGCTTGATAGAGAGATGGAAAGTGAAGAGCAATTCGGGTTGGGGCTTGAGCCATTGTTAGAGATTCAAAAGGAGCCAGCACATGAAGTAATCCAAGTTTCCAAGTGCTCTTTCGAATTGATTTCCCGCCCCACTCCTCCCAGTTTAGATCATCTCCACGTTTTAGATGCAAGTGGTATGGTTCACCATCAACTTCGGCCTCCTGATGAAGCAATGGATGACAGGCAAGAATTCATGCCATCAAATGAAGACCACCAGGTTATATCTTTCCCCGCTGTTGAATACAAGGAATATCATTTTGATTATGGAGATTTTGGAAAGAAAACTTGTTTATGGATTGATCATGGTCTGGATGAGTTGCCTCAATTGCTAATCTTTCCTGAAGTTTTGCTTGAGTTTGAGATTTGTATTGTGAAAGATTATTTTTCTGAGTTTAAAGATAAGTTTGCAAAGCTTCACACTATTACTACTACTTTGCTGTTACTGAACATCCTGAGAAATCATGCTAGGATTTGTATGTACTTAGGTCTTTTGATTGTTGTTCGCTTAAAATTTTTGTTTTTGTTTAGATTAGTTGTCTTGCTTTCATAGTTTAGTTGTTGCTTTCAATAAAAGGGGATCCCATTTGTAAGGGGGGTGTTGTGTTCGCCAGGGCCCAACACAATGTGGGTCCATTTCTTAGATAATTATTCAGGAAGTGCTTTAGAATCCGAGGTTGTTCTTTCAAGTCTTATCATTTGATTAGGGTTTGTACTTAACTCGGAAGGGAATCATCTATTGTGTCTTGACACCAAGTCTCATGATTGCTATATTTTACACACATGATTAATTGCTCTAAGTCATTGAGGTTTCTTAGGAGAAGTCTTGGCGAGTGAAAATCTTACATCTTACTTCAGCGCCACTGCAATTCTCAAACCCATTGGAGGCTTCATTGCCTGCCAGCCAATTGAGGAATTGACGGAAAAATCAAACGAAGAAAATAAATGTGCTCAAAAGAAATATCAAAAAGAAAATAGAAAATGAAAAATGAAAGAAATATTATGAAATATTGGTTTTGGGAACATATGAGTAACTCCACCGGGGCTATGGACGCCCGGCCGGCAGTGGAGCAATATTCGTGAGAATTGTAGCGATAACCTCGTCGGGGCTATGGACGCCCGGCTGGCAGCGAGGCAATGTCCAGGATGCTTTTGAAGTTAAGATATTTATCTAACTTGCCATGATGGATTCTAGGAGCTTTAATGGTCTTTTGAGTTGGAATGGACGCATACGCACACACTTGTAATCAAAAGATGAGGTGCCTTGATCCAATTTAGGATTCCTCTTCCCTTTTAAGTATGTCCCCCAGTCAATTGATGGCTTGGAAGGCATTATCCAAGGGTCCTAAGTATGGAATCGGTTTTGTCTTTGAAATGTTCAGGAACGTTTATTCGGGTTGGGGCTAATGTTGTGACGTTTTTCACACATCGCCCCATTGCAAATGGGGACCCCCTAATTTTGGCTTTGCTTTTGGTTTGATGTCGGTCGTTTTGGTTTGTCTCTCTTTTCTACTGTCTGTCTTTCCGGGATTGTGCCCGTCATTGAGTTTAAACTAGAAATTTTGGCTAAGTCCGAAAATTAGGGTTTTGAATTTTCCAGCCAACCTAAAGTCAAATGAGATGAATAAATTGAAAATTGAGACTAACACTGTTGTTAGTATGCTTCCAGCAGGTTTCCACTGAAATTTCGTCAGATTCCGAGTACTTACTATTTTTAGTTAGCGTGCAATTACAGGCAATCCTTCAGCATTTTTTTGAGATTCCGACAGTCACGCTGCGTCCAGAGCACATCAGGTTACACAGGTTAAATTTAAGCTAAAATGGACAACTTGCTATTTTTAGCAGTTCTGCCTTCGGAGGCAATTTTCAGGGTTTAGAGGCGGAGTTTTTCAACGCATGTCTGGAGATTCTTTTTGGGTTTTTCGAGACCTTCGCGGTGATGTGACATGCAAAGCAGGATGACAACTTTCAGCATTCGGCCTTCGGAGGCCGATATTAGGGTTTGCATGCAGACATTTTCAGCCAATGTTTGTTCAAATCCTTGGATGCCTTGACGAAGTTCGTGAGCGTTTTCTCTCAACTGGAACATCTGAGCCAAGATCTCCTTTCCTCTGACAATGAAGCTCTCGATCCACTCCTGAGTCTCTTTCCCACATATGACCAGCTGTCTTAACTGATGGTGATCAACTGGTGTCTCTAAGACCTGGGGCAGCAACTGGGTCGCTTGTGAAGAACCACGAGCAAGGTTAGAAATGAAAAGCCTAAGCTGCTGATTTTCAGCCTTGAGGGTGCCTTGTCTTCTCCATCTTTAAGCACTCTTTCATGTAGGTTTTCGGATACAACTTTGAAGAGACTCAAATCTGCATGTCTGGTATTTCTACCAAGATTAGCCTTGACCATTACAAAATCATCCATGTTCACCTCATCTCTATTCTTATCTTCTGGAGGCACAGCAGTCTCTACGACAATCTCGTTATCAGGATTCCTATCAAAATGAACTTGCTTCTTTGCCTTCTTCTTAGGAGGTTCCTGATAAATGTTATCGAGATCATCAACACTCACTTGATATGAAGGCCTTCTCCTAACCCTTCCTAAGGAGTTCTCAAGCCAAGACACCGTAGGCATCTTTACCAACTTCCCCGAGAAAACAAGTGACCTTCATCATCTTCGATATCAAGATCAATGTGAATTGGTGAAGAACCCGTCAAAGGTACAGGAACATGTGTTGAAGGCGGCTCTGCTACTGGAATAGAGTTCTTCCTTTTGAGCACTAAGAAAACCTTACTATACTCAATGACTTGTCTGGTCCTGTCTTCAACTGAAAGAGATTCCTTGTTTGCCCAATTAACTTGTGGAAGAGGCTGATCCTCGATTCTTTTCTGAGTGTACATTGGCAGAAGCACATCTTCATCATCATCAGAGAGCCCTTCTATATCTTCATTTAAACAATCTTTCATCTGATGGAGATTCAACCTGCTGTAGCTACGCCTTCGCACTTCAAACTCATCTGCACAGTTAGCCCAAAAATCTTCAAGTGCGGGTATGTGATTGTAGTTCTTCTCCAACCGGCCAGCGTAGACACCATGAGGATCAAATGACCGCCTCTCACTGTAGGGTTTGAGACCGAATTTATCTAATTCTTCTCCAATTGTCCCGGCATCTGCAGCAGTCCTGCATGTATAAATACCCAACCCTAATGGAAAGTGAAGAGAGGGTTTCTTTCTATTTCTCAAGACTGTGTGGACACCGTGAGCTTGCCTCAAGAATTCCATGAAGATGACCTCGTCTGACGGATACCTTGGCAACATGAGCGGGGCACCTGAATAACCATAAACCCTGAGATAGGTAAAGGTAGGAAACTGTATAAACCAATCTGCCCATTCTGCCATTGCTGCCCTAGCAACTGAAGAGATGCGGACGTGTAATTCATTGTCTAAGTCACGCACCGTGTACATCAAGAATGCCTCGTTCACCCTTTTGTAGTGATGCAACGACTTTGTGAACTCCAACTGAGGATAATAATTATATATGTGTTGAACGCTCAAAGATCCCTCGGTGTTCAATCCTCTGAATTGACCTTGATAGGCCACCAGGTAGACTAGATATGACACCATGTGAAATACATGAAACTGGAAATATGCTGTTATTTGTTGATGTAGGCAGTCACTAATCAAAGTAGGCCAGTCATAAAACTCGGTTTTCTTCATAATGTGAGGTATGGCATAAAACATCCAAGGTTGGAACTTGGTGGCATCCTCGGAACCAGTGACCCTGTTGAGCAAAGTGATGATGATGGCAACCTCGTCCTTGAACTCCCCTCGTCCGACATTCTTGGGCAATGTCTTATGTTTTTCTTTCATCCATCTCGGGGCAATCTTCTTGCTGTATTTGTCCTTATGCATATTCCACATCTTTTCACACTCATCCCTCGAAAGAGTTACACTTTCAGGCCATGGGGGAATGGAAAAACACTTTTCAACCATGTCAGGCTTTAAACTGCAAATCAACCTACCATCTGCTGACTGGATCTCCCTAGTAGCCGGGTTGTAATGCTTAATGCAAGCGATTACGAACTCAAGGCTCTGAACTGATATAGGAATAGATGCTGCTGCGAGGAGGCCAGAATGACCCAGGTTCTTGATTGAAGTTGCCCCGCTTCTCTCCATGTACCTAACACCGCTGATATGGATGCAAGTCCGCTCTCAACCGCTTTGATGTAATTGTGAAAAGTGTTGATTCGACTTTGAAAACATTAGAGTGTACTCCATTTTAAAAACTCTAAGAATGATCAGAATCAGCCTTTGTTCGCATAAGTCTTGAACAATTTCTATTTTAGAATGCTGGATTTTTGTAGTGCCTAAATCTGGACGCATCTCTTTTTTGAGAAATTTTTCCGAGATATGGGTTTTGTTCGTAATGCATGGTACAAGATAAACTTTATCGTCTGCTTTTTGAAAAATCTTGAATTTTTGATCAAAAAGCAGCAAACCCTAATTTCTTCAATTTTCCCCAAAAAGCCGGTGACCGGTTTTGTTCGCATTATCGCTAGAAATGGACCCAGCTTTGATTGATTCGTAAAACCCCTGATGCTCTTGATTGAAAACAGCCAACCCTGTTTTGGAAAGTCGCTGAGCATGGGTTTTCTTCAAGACCCATTGAAATGGACCCGATGGTTGAATTTGAATGCACCGAGGTTTTCAATCGACATGCAAGATAAAAGCACTTGCTGCAACTTGATGAAGTTCTTGAAAATCAAGATAGAGGCAAAAGACCCAGATGACTGAAAAATTGAAAGCCTTGGCCTTCTGCTTGAAAAACTTGATCTTCTGGAACAGAAAACTTGAAAAAGCAAGGGTTTATGCTTGCTGGTCTGAAAAATCTGATGTAAAACCAGCAACTATGAATTCTTGAATCACAAAAATTCCTCAAACTTGCTGCTCCAACTTTCTCCTCTGGATGCTACCTGCAAAAATAATGAAAAATACATTGAAAAGAAGTGTTAAATAGACTTAGGTTTTGATTTTAGGTTTTGCTTTTTTTTTCTGCTTTTATTTCAAAAACCCTAAATCTCATCTTCTCAAGTTTGGACGCCACCCTCTTCCTTTTCAAATTTTGAAATTTTGAAAATCTTCAAAAATCTTCTAAGGCATGAAGATTTGGGCACCTTTCTCCAAGAGGGGCGCTCAACTTCACCAGTGTTAGTCAAAATTTCAACTTTTTTCAACTTTTCTTCATTTTAACACGCCATTTCGCCACTGATTTCCCGTTGACAGGTTTACCCGACAGGCAAGCTGAGTGGTTCACTGCGGAGCCGGACTGATTCTGAAGAAGACGTTCTGGAGGCACCTCCAACTAAAAACTTGATTTCGACCTCCGAATTCACGGGAGGCTTTTCCTTCTAGGGGCGCCCAGTTTCTTCAGTGTTAACCATTTTTCTAATTTCCAAGTTCTTCATTAACCTCTCTTCCACAGATGATCTTGTTAAATCTTGAGCTTCGGACGTCGGAATGCTGAATGGCTGTGCTCATCGCGAAGCTGACGAAGAATGAAGTGGGGTCCTCTGGAGACACGTTTGTCAAAAAGTGAATTTTTACCCTTCAAAAGGTTGGGCGCCTATCTTGGCTGGGGGCGCCCAGTTTACCAACACTTAGTTTATTTTTTGACTTTTTGACTTTTGCTTTTGGATTTCTCTCTTTACCTCTCGTCGGACCTTCTGTTCAGCCTTTTGAATCTGATGACTGCGAGCTCCGTTTGTCGTTCTGAATAGCTCACTGCAAAGCCAGTTGAATTCTGAAGACATCCCGTTATAGCTTTGACTGCAAATTCCTCTGTTTGCACCCTTGAAAAGTTGGGCGCCTTTCTCTTCTTAGGGCGCCCAGTTTCTCCAGACTTAGAAAAATTCTTAATTTATTCAACTTCAAGTTTCAGATTTTCACTTCATACCTTCTACTTTGACTTGAATTTGCTGGAGACTGGATCGTCGGATGCTCTGACGGGGATATCCATCGCGAAGCTGACTAAACACTGAGCAACTTCCATTGGAGACCGTAACCCTAATTCCTTCATCTGGCACCCTGAAAAGGTGGGCGCCTTTCTTCAACTGGGGTGCCCAAACCTAGCAGACTTAGAAAATTTTCATGACTTTTCAATTTTCTTCCTCGATCCTCGTGCATGTTCATCATTTCACTTTCTGCTGGAAGTTTTGAATGCTAAAATTAACGCCTGGCAGTCGGATGACCTCCATTGATGACCTCGGAACTCCAGATATGCTTCTGAAAAAGCTGAATAGACCCAGTAGGGCAAAACTGATTATTTTAAGATTCCGACTGCACCAGCCTGATACGGACACATTTTGAGCCAATCAAAATCAGCCGGACTCTGGCCTGACCAACTTTCTATTTCCCTTTTAGTAAATTTTTCCAAAGATCCGCTTTCGAAAGAAACCTAAAAACCCGTAAAAACGCTTAATATTTCGAGAAAATTTCTAAAAATAGCAATTTTCCTAAAATTTAGGGATGAAAAACTGAGATCTGGGTTTTGTAGATTAAGCTACTCTTAGCAGACCCAGATCGTCAGAAATTGAAAATTTTGTGTTTTAACCCTCCATGCAAGACATGCACACCCAAATTTTGACCTTTTTGACTGTTTCGACAAGACTTTTACTCATTTCTTCAAAATGTCTAAGTGTAACAAAAATTTTAATTTTGGGGTACAACACTGTATGCATGAGCGTTTTCAACAAGATCTTGACCTTCAAAAAGCTGGGCGCCCCTAGGCTATACTTGCGCTTTTTGGCTTTTCCTCTGAGAAATCTTCATCTTTTGACCACTGAAAACTTCGTCTCGATCACTAGAATGACCGTGTGCGACGTGAAATACGGTCGTGAGATGCTCCTCCATCGTGAAAAGCTCCATTCTGAGTCCCTGCTTCAGGTTCTGTTCAATAAAATTGACTTTGACTGACAAACTATTGACAAAAACTCCATGCTTGATATTGCCCAAAACTGTATTTTACATCATTTTAGCAAGGTTTAGACTCTTTAATGCAAAATGCCTTGATGAAGCAAAAAATTTGGTTTGGGTACAACATTAGGCTCCGTCTGGTGACCATGTCGGATACCTACGACATAGGAGAACCTAAGAATCTCAGTGTTAAGTAGACCAGTGTTTAATAATTGGGCATTGGAGTCGGGACTTTCCCTAATCACCTAAAAAAATTGGAGTTTCCTAAAAACCTAACCTAAAAATCACCTAAAACAAGACTACCTAAATCACCTAAAACAAGACAAAACAAAACGGGGAAAAACAATACGACATAACGATAAAGCATAAAAAGTATTACTTAAAGAAAATTCACTCCACCCCCGAAGAGATGAAGTGCTTTGGATATTGTTTGCTGCATGGCAACGAGAAGAGCCTCCCACCTATGTCGTTTCTGCCTGAAAGGCTTGACTTCTCTTCTGATGGGAATTGCAGGAGGCAATCCTTCTGGAATGAAGATTCTCAGGTATTCATGTATCCATGCAAAGGTACTCTGACAAAAGTCGGAATATGATGCAAGTGGAAAATCTAATACCTCAAAGGTATTAATTCTGTTATAGTCCATCCTTGAAATGTTGAATTCTTCAAACCAGTCGATCGAGTTCCAAACTCGATTTCTGTAATGCCGTAGGTGATCTTTTCTAACCTGATAATATCCTTTGACCGGCTCATCAATCAACTCTAAATCACCTTTAACACATAGGAGTTTGATTCCCATGTCTTCAGCATCTTTGAGGCCTTGCAAAAGCACCTCTTTTTCAGCTTTAGTGAATTCCAATTGCAGGCAATTTGCAACTGGGTTCAACTGTCCTTTAGGGAATATGATCAATTCCCCTTCTTCTAAAAATGTTGTTGAACAATCTCCATCGAACAGTATTGTCCATGATTTTGTGTCCTCTGTTGGTCTCTTTTCAGAACAAGCAATGTTCTGGTCTTCAACTTTTATCTCTGACAGACTCACGCAATTACCGAGACCAATTTCAGGCTTTGCTCCTGTTAGAACATTTGACTTGAGCACAGCCTGCCTCTTTGCGACCTTGAGAATTTGATCTAATTCTTCTGGATGATCCTGAAGATATTCTAGTTGGGAGATTTGTACCTTGGTCTTCATCATGGAAGCTACGATGTCAAAATTTGCTGAAGACGTCTCTTGAGCAACTGGCATAGTAATCGCATGTGAAGATTTGGGTTTAGAAGTGAGAGGCACTTCTTTACCCTCTTCGTTTGATTTCCGCCTTTCTTCTTCTTCTTTCTGTGCTTTGAAGTGTTGAACATGTGCAAACACAGGAGGAGCGTACTGACAGTATTCTTCTTCTTCTTGTTGATTTACGGGTTCTTCATCAAAGTATCCCACTGCAGAGTCGCCATCGAAGTTGTCCGTCTGTGGTAAAACAACCTTCGAACTTGGTGTTGGTACAAAACTAGAACTGGGAGCAGCTTCAGTGTATCCCATAATTTGGATCATTCTCAGGTTCTCTGGACATGTGGATCCGGAATGTGCATCATTGTCATGAAAAGGACAAAATACTGCACTGTGTGTAGCCTCAATCATTGATCTTGGTGGAGATGTTGGCAACCGTGGCTAAAGATTATCTCTCTTTGGCTGGTACGGTTGCTGAAGTGGAGATCTGATAGAATCTATTTTCATCAAGCCGGAAGTGATCATATTATCCTCCAACTCAATGGCGTGTTCTTGTACACTCTTCAACTCTGTCGCTTTGGCCGTCTTGAGAAAGAAGGCTATCTCTGATGGAAGAGCATTTATGAAACAGCTTATCAGAATCTCCGGTGATGGATCGAATGTAGAAGAAATTCTTGCAACAAGATGATTAAATCTTGCCACAAAATCCCTCATGTGTTCTTTGTGCTCCATCTTTGAATTTGTGAGTTGGGCGAACAACATATGATTGTCTTCAACGGGCTTGAATCTCGCTAAAAACTTTTCGCTCATAGTTGCCCAACTTGTGATACTGCTTGGCGCCAAGTGATTGAACCAGTCGGCAGCATTTCCCGCAAGAGTCTCGACAAAGAGATGCACCGCAATGTCTTCATGTTCTACGTGCAAGACAGCACAAGCCGTTGTGAACGCAGAAAAATGGTCCTCCGGGTGTTGACTTCCATCGCCGTGAAACCGAGGAAAACGCTTCCTTGACCCTTTAGGTAACTCATGATTTACCTCAAAAGCCAAAGGTCCAATGTTATTACCCCAAGGTAATGGGGGTGACGTCGCCTGTCAGCATTATTATTATTATCATCCATTGCTTCTGTGTGGATCATGCAATCGGATGCCAGAGTGTATCCCGTGAAATAAAAGCCTTAAGCTTTTCTTGAAGTTTTCTTGCCTCGTGCCCCACGGTGGGCCCCAGAAAACTGTTGGCTCAAATCTAACACCTCTGGAGTGCAGGTTTGTACGGACAGCTATGTACACTACGCAATGAGTGCTCTTCAAATTAGGAGGGGAAGCTCCCTCGTTGTGCTGGAATGCATGGAAAAGAAAAGTAATCTAAGTCCTATCTTTTTGTTCTCAGCTGGAAGAGGCACAAGGTTAGAAAACCAAGAACGTTGCAGCAAGGATTTTTTGGTTTTGATCATTAACTACAACTAAGCTAACTACTTTAAATCTATCCAGTTTCCTCAAGAAAACAGAGCATGAGGAAATGGAGCAGGGATGACTATGGACGATAAACGTGTTTAGATTCTCTACTTGAAGGCAAGGTGGCGCATCTATCAGCTCAATCTAGACAAGTTTATTGGGCACAAAACAGATTTAAGAATTTACCAAGACAATCTTATGGAACCCTGTGTGGCATAACACTTGATCGAAATAGTAAAGTCTTCACAAAACAGATTTATCATCACAATCTCACGAAACCCTATGTGGCATAACCTTTGATTATAATGATAAAGATTCACAAAACAGATTTATCACCGTAATTTCTCGAAACCCTATGTGGCATAACGATTGATCACAATGGTAAATAGACATAAAACAGATTTATCATCTCAATCTCTTGAAACCCTATGTGGCATAACAATTGACCTCAATGGTAAAGATGTTCAAACAGATTTATCTAACTATGGGAGGAATTTACCACGCCAATCTTATGAAACCCTATGTGGCATAACACTTGATCAAAGTAGTAAAGACTTCACAAAACGATTTTATCATCACAATCTCACGAAACCCTATGTGGCATAACACTTGATTGAAATGATAAAAGATTCACAAGACATAAAGAATCCACCATTACAATTGCATGAAACCCTATGTGGCATAAACTTAATCATAATAGCGAAGACACATGAACAAATACCAAAAGAGCAATATTGAGGGCAAGGTAGGCGCAACATATATTTCTCTCTCAAGCAAAAGTTATTTACAAATGAGCAACAACTCTTATTTATATACATCAAGGTGTAGGGAACCCTAAAATCACCTTGAGTCATCTACAGTTCTTGCAATGCATGCAAGATTTGCTCCCAAACCCTAATGAAGTAAACTATACAGCTAACTGGAAAACTACCATCAGTTAACCGAAACATCTAATCTAAAAATGGATGATTGTGCAAGCATGCACGTCCTTATTGAAAGCGAGTTAACTGGAAGACTACCATCAGTTAACGTAAAAACCCTAAATGAAACTCCAAGTGTGTAAAGCTGATCTCAAAATAGATATGCATGTGATGAAACAATGAGTTAACTTGAAAGGGTAACGCCAAGTTAACTCCTGTGTGTAATGTCTATCCTGAGAGGTGGAAACTGAAGTCTACTGGTCGTGATCTCGAGCAAATCAATCCCTCAACGAGGCTGTCAACTGCATCAGCATCTGAATGTCAGCAACTTGAGCAATCTTGGCAATCTTTGCACACTCAAACTAGCATTTAACTGACTTATAACTTTGGCGGCTCCGTGACTGAAGTGATAGCCAACATCTCTTTTGCGGCTTGATACAAATCGGTCTCAGCTTTTCTAACGAAATCATGAATTAAGACCGATTTGGTCTTGAATTCAGTCTGTGTGCACTGTACTCTGAAAAACTCGCCTGTTGACTGTGAACACGGCTATATTCTGACAACTTTTACGGAAAACTAAAATAGCCTGCTGAGGCTAAAATGTAGCTGAAGAGTTATTTTGGGCGAAAAATCTGAGATATGGGTTTTGTCCAGAAAAAGATTTTAGGACAACCTAGAACGTCAAAAATGCGAAAATTTGACTTCTACTCGACCATGCAAAGAATTTTCAGCCGAGAAAATTAGAGCCCTCGGCGATGTTGCGGAGAAAATTTTCTGAAAAATTCTGGCACATGGGTTTTCTCGAGGAAGCTATTCTGAATCAACCCAAATGATTTGTTTTGCCAAAAGTGCCAATTCTTCAAACATGCGAAAGAATTTAAGACGAGAAATAGAAGAATTTAAGACAGAAGAAAGAAGTTTTTAGTGCTCTGCTTCTGCTAAAATCGCCATCTTGTCTGAAGTCTGCTGATAATTCTGACTTGTACCTGCAAATTAAATGTTTTGATGTCTTCGCCAATGATTGTTGATGAAGAATTTGCCTTTGGTTTGCTAAAATTCGCCTTTGCTTGAGAAATACGAATTTTGACTTTGAAGATATGAATTGCCTTGAAAAATACGAATCTCCCTTGAAAATACGCCTTGTGAATGAAGAAAAATGAATTTTGCTTGAAAAATATGAATTTCTCTTAAGAAAAACGAATTTTTCTTTAGCTTTGTGAATAATAAATGAAGATGGCGCCATGCTTAAAGAAGATGAAATTCGCACCAATTTGATAACTGCAAGAATTCAAAACCCTGACGAAAATAGAAGACCTCTGATTGGTTGCCTTTCAGTTCCACTGCCACTGACTGGAAGTTCGAATTCGAATAAATATAATAAAATATTCATTATCATGCAAGAGCGCCAAAAATAGAAAATCGCCATCTTATGCATATTTTGAACTTCAGTTGACAATTTTGTTGAAGCTTTGAGATTCATCGTTGAGCTTTACCGATTCCGAGAAGTCAACTCTTGAGCTCATAGGCGTCCATTTGCTCAAGTTATTTCACTTTTTATTAACTTCCTATTTTATAGCTGACGACCAAGTCACGACTGGCCATCTTCGACACTGAATTCTGAGTGACTAGGTGATGCTGAGACCGAACTGAGATATTCATCGGAAAGCCTACTGAACAAGGAAGAAATGTCTGCTGGGAGACACTACTGCAAAATCCATTGTTTAACCCCTTGAAAAATTAGGCGCCCCTGATTAAATTGCTTTACGGGTTCCAGACTTGGCCATTTCTCAAACTGCCATCTGACACTTCAAACGGCTGTTGACGACGAACGGTGCACCCTGCTGACAAGCAACAAAGCTCACTGCGTGCCTGGAGACATTCTGCATCCAACGACTGTATGCACGACATCTGAAAGCTGTGTTAAGGGCCTCAAAAGTAAAAGCGCCCCTGGCTCTTAGTTGCACTTTTGTCATTTTGGCGAAAGTGAACTTTCATCCAAGTACCCTACGCTGACCCTCGATGTCACGGGCTGGGATGACCCGATTCGGGGCACTATCTTGTTTAGCGGACTGACCCGGAAAGACCCACAAGAGAAGTCTCCGGAGGTGACGAAGCAAGAAAACTGCTTCTAAGACCTCAAAAATTCCAGTGCGTATTTTATTTAAAATTACCGCTCCAGACTTGGCCATTTTCCGGATATCTTCACTTTGCAGTGTTACACCAAAGACCTCGCACGTACGAGCGTTTTCCAAATCCTGAAGGCTGACGGCTAGGCTCGTTGGATAGATAAAATGATTACGCTCAATAGCCGTGAAGACTTCGAACGCGAACGGGCTCATCTGACAGGCCTAAAGGCTAGGCGCCTCTAGACTGTGAAAATACACTACAAATCGTTTGTTGGTCCGCCTGTAAAATTACGTGCTTGGTAGAACTTCCGCCACAATCACCTGGAACGTCGGATCGACAAGCAGGATGATGCATTGCGGAGCTGGGCTAGTGTAGTACTGATGTCAGGAAGACTCTGTCTGCAAATTTTGGCATCTTAAGGCCTATCTAAACTAGCGCCCCTAGACTGTACTTGCACTGGGAACAAACGGAGAAGTTCAGAAACGTGAAAACTCCATTATAAGCTGATCTTCAGACGACTGCTGCCGGAGTTTTGAAACTTCGGATGAAATTGCGTTGATATCTGGATGGATGAAAGCCGAACTAATTATTGAACAAGTCAGTATGCTCCGATATCGAGAAATGCAAGATTTACCCCTCTCTTTAGGATGGAAGCCCTCGGGCTAAATGGAGTGCTTTACTGAAAGTGACCAAATTCCTCACATCTGGAACTTTAGGGATTTCAACTTCTGACGCCTGTTTGCCGGAGCTGTGGGTCTCAGAAAGCTTCACTGGATAGCTCGTCGGATAGCCAGACTGATTCTGAAGAGATTGACTGTATGCATGAGCGTTTTCAACAAGATCTTGACCTTCAAAAAGCTGGGCGCCCCTAGGCTATACTTGCGCTTTTTGGCTTTTCCTCTGAGAAATCTTCATCTTTTGACCACTGAAAACTTCGTCTCGATCACTGGAATGACCGTGTGCGACGTGAAATACCATCGTGAGATGCTCCTCCATCGTGAAAAGCTCCATTCTGAGTCCCTGCTTCAGGTTCTGTTCAATAAAACTGACTTTGACTGACAAACTATTGACAAAAACTCCATGCTTGATATTGCCCAAAACTGTATTTTACATCATTTTAGCAAGGTTTAGACTCTTTAATGCAAAATGCCTTGATGAAGCAAAAAATTTGGTTTGGGTACAACATTAGGCTCCGTCTGAAGAATCAGATAATTGCTATTTTTAGCAGGCCGGGTCTGAGAAATTAGGGTTTCCTAAAATCAAGGGCGGAACACAAAAGTCAAGCAGAAGTGGCGTTCAGTCACGATCAATACACTTCAGGCATTTAGTACGCAAAATTTGAAGACATTTTGAGTAATTACTATTTTTAGTAAGTTGCTAAAAATAGCAGGTGTAGGCAAGCATCAGGCCCCGACAGCACGATCACACCCCGAAATTGGAACAAGGCGAAATCAGGCCTTTCAGGGATCAGAAGTCAATTCAAAACATGAAATTTGAAGAACTTTCTAAAAATAGCAAATTAGGGCAAGCACGATCAAGTCACTCTAAGTTTGACAAATGGCATAAAATTCATTGAAATTGATAAATTTTCAAGTCCAGCATCAAAAGCTTGCTTTAAAAGGCCAAAGACAGATCAAAATCTTGAAGTGTTTGAAGAATGGAAGTTCACCCTCCTAAATGCGCCCTCAAGCTGGCAGGAGTATTGAAATATACAAATTAGAAGCTCCCCCATCAAAATGCGCCCATCTTGGATGAGCTAGTGAAAAGTTTCTAAGGAAAATAAAATGGAAGTAAGGGACCCCATATGCGCCCAAGGAGAGGAGGGTGAGCTGAAAACTTACTAAGTATGCAAAACTTGAGGCAGGACCTACCAAATGCGCCCAGCTCAAGAGAGGGAATGGAAAAAGTTCTAAGAGTCGTAAATCAAATGCTCCATGAGTCAAATGCGCCCACCAAGTTGTAGAAAGAATTTCTAAATTATGAATTTGAAGGAGACACTATGATATGCGCTGGAGAGGAAAGTTGGTTAAGCGTCCAAAACTGGAAGGAGAGCTTGTCCAAGTCTGGAGAGGTGATAAAAATTTCCTGTGATGAGTAAAATTTGTCGAAGATGAAGATGTTGGCATTGCAGGATGGATTTAAAAATATTTTCAAGTCAGAGCAACAGGATGTTCACAGATGCAAAGAACGAATTTAAATTTGTTGAAAATTAATTTTCTAAGGTTCAAAATTCAAAAAAATTAAATGAACCCGTTCGTTGTGCACCCATGAGTTCGGCAAATTCTGAAGAAAATTTTCTTCTGGGTATTAAAGATTATCGATGAGGAGATTTTAAGGTCTTCCACGACTTGTCGAGGATTCTGGGATGAATATTTTAAATGGGCACCAGGTTGATGAATTTCCTAAGGGAAATTTGAAAATTTTCTAAGGCAAGTGTGAGGAGAATGTGTTTTCAAGATGAAATTCTCCATACGATGAATTTGAAAGAAACCGCCTAGGTGAATTTGCCCAAGGTCTTCGTGAAGATAGTTTTCTTGAGCTAGAGGTGGATAAAATCAAAGTTGTCGAGCTCCAGCGGGTGAAATGAATTTCTTGAGGATGCAGTTGAAGTTGATATTGTCCAAAGGATGATGGAATTTGGCTAAGGCATGAAGAATTATGAAGATGGCAAAAGTTTGCTAGTGGAGGCGATGAACGCGAAAATCTGGTAAGTAAGTTGAATTTATATCATGAAGTATTCTAATACTCTTCTCCTTGCTTGTTTTGCAGGATGAGCATGGAGGCCAGAGCACAATGACTTGAAGTGATGAAGCACGATGACATTACAACCTTCAGAGGAAGATAAAGTTTCAAGTTTCAATCTCGAAGGAAGAAAAGTTGCAAGAAATTGGCTAAGTGTTAGCTCAAGTGGAAGAAGTCAAAGAACAAAAGTCGAGAAGAAGATCAAGGACAGTGTGAACGCATTTCAAAGATGGAATCTTCTCGAAGGGTGGTGGCCATTAATGGTGCATTTATTACCCCTCTCCTTTGTGGCGGATTTTAGGGCATATCTTGTTTAGGGCTGAGGTGGCACGATTCTGGCCACTCTATTAATTGTAACCCTAGCCGTCTTTTGGGACTTGGCTAGCTATATAAAGGGGGAGTCCCCCTTATTTGTATTTTTCATTAGC
>VDFB02373365.1:262022293-262041833 GCA_007258455.2 Sequoia sempervirens
AAAACAACTAATTTTGCTATTAAGCTATTAGCGAATGGTTGATCTAGAAAAAAAATTATATTTGCATTGAATTAATCTGAATGAGATGATTACAATGAAAAGTGAATTCTTATAAAAGTAAAAAAGAAATCCCTAGATGAAGATTTTATTAGATTGTGACAAGTGTCCTTATCTTATGCAATGAGACAATTTGACCTATAAATAGCCTAGTCTAATAATAAAAAAATCCCAAGTTTAGCTTAAGTGAATAAAGTAAAAAGGACCTAATAATTAATTAATTATTAGGTGATTACCTATTTACTCCATTAATCTTCAACCCTATTTGTAGTCTTATTTGTATCCTTAATATTGCTATTTGTAGGCAAATATTATGTGTCACTAAATGACATAAATGGTGCATTAATAATGATATCTACACTTTACTTCTAATAATTTTATTATTTACTATAATCCATAAATAGATGAAAAAAAAACATTCTTATTTCACTTATTTAATAATTGACTACTAAACGAAAAAAAACGTTTATGACAAAGATAACTCTTCATATGCAATAGAAGCCAACCATTCTCCTTTATGTATGAGGCCCATGTTAGGAACAAGAGAATTGTTTATCTTTTCTTTCCATGATTCATAATATTGTAAAGGGATTTTCCTTGGAAAACCCTAAAAAATATAGGTTTGACTTCATGTTGTTTCATTAGGAAAATAAAGATTACAAGCATAGAACTCAATGTCATTATATAGACAGATTCATATAAACATACAAGAGGTGAGGAGCACCTTCATAAATCCTAGATATAAAAAATTGAAACTATCTTTATATATAAACTCAATAAAATATTAAATTTTCAACCTGCTAAATGTGTGCAAAAGTTTGAAATAAGGGCATCATGAAGAACAATGCAATCCGGACTTGCATCACCATTCCAATTACTTGATCATTTAGTAATCACAATGGCCTTGAGATGAAATTAGAATTGTCTTCTAGTAATTTGAAGGCATGGAAAGTAAATTAGACGAATAAGAAAGTTTCAACAATGCTCCTAATCCACCAACTTCAATCAAAGTTTAAATGTTGTTTATAGCTTGTATTAATGGTATCTTTCCTTGGTCTCAAATGGTAACCATGCTATTATAGTAGATATTTTAAAGTAACTTGTGGGGTTGGGGTATTGAGAGCAAATTGCTTCACTATAAATTTTCTTGTGGTCAATTTTACTTAATTTTTTACTCCATTTAGAAAACTTCAACAAGTATAGTACCTTACAATATCATTATTTAAATATCCTTACTTATATTCTTAAGCATGCATGAATATCTCCTTTGAGGAGTAATTGCAAGGGGCAGATTATATTTGTCTACTATTCACACTATATATCTTAGATGAGTATTGATTCAAAATATTCTCATCTTTGATGAGATTGAATGGTGCATTTGGTATGAATAATGCTTGCAAGGGTGATTGAATGGGAATAAATCCAAAAAAATAAACTATCCCATAGCAGCACTCATGCTCATTAACAATTGCACTAAGATTTCCTAGTCATTACCATCATGCCTCAAGTACTCATAACACCTTAGCATTGTTGGATATTGCTGATTTGTGGTTGTCATTGATGTCAACACTATTGGCATTAATGTATTTAAGACTATATATGTCGAGGATATTGAGAAAATTGTAATAAAATAAGTTACAGGTTGTCGGTGGTGTGGTGAAGTTCAGTATGGTGGCTAGCTCAGTATATTGATGATAAGAGGTTTTAGATTAAAGGGTTTGTTGACAAGTATATCTAGTTTCTCCACATGAAGTTTCAGAGGTTCGCATGAAGATTTGATTGAGTTGTGAGTATCTTTGTTTTGACAGTTGTTTTGTTGCTTTAGTTGGTGTTCCTGAAAGAAGATGATGTGATTCTAGTAATTTGATTTGTTGTGGATGCTTCTGTGGTGATTCATGATGCTTGTGGATGTTTCTAGATCATGCTCTATCTGTGTTGTTGGTCTGCATTGATCGTTGTGTTCGTGATTGGTGATTTTCTTTTGTGAGTTCATGTTTTTCATGATCATGGCCGTCAAGGTGATTGTAGCGTGTTGTGGATCTTCGAGGCATAATTTTTGAAGGTGTTTCATGTTTTAGGATGTTGTTTTGGGTCCTTAATATGTTTTGGCTGACATTGTTTGGTGTGCACTGATAATTTTTTATTGATTTGGGCCGACAGTTTGTACACATTTTATATTTTGTTGGGCCGACATGTAGTTGATGTTATCCTTAGTTGCGGATATATATGATCAATTTTTTATACCATTTGAAGGTATGGTGTACGATGTATGATGAGTGTTGTGTGTGAATAATGTTGTAATATTTCGAAGGCAGAAGTAAAGTATGAAGAAGAGTGAGTAGAAGAAAGTGTTTATGTGCTTAACTGAAACTGTAATCAGGCATTAGAAGATGTTATTTTCTCAGTTCAAAATATTCTAGATGTAATCTAAATGTGAATGTAAGACCGTGGGTCTTCCTTTGGGCAGTAATCCTTTTGTATTTGAGTAGTGAGCTCTAGGCAGTGTGCCTAAATGCATGTGCATTCCCCATTTATAATACTTTTATCAGAGTATACTCTTGTGGATTAACCTCCACCATGGTTTTTCCCCTAACAGGGTTTCCATGTAAAAACTCTTGGTGTTATGTGTGTTTTTGATGTGGTGATTGTTTATGCTTTCATGTTTATATATCAGGTATGATAATAAGCTTAATTTGTATAATTTCTGTGACAATTGATTCACCCCCCCCCTCTCAGTTGTCTTCCCTTGTGTTTCCAACAATTGGTATCATAGCAAGTTCCTCAAAAGAAGTTTAATAACGAGGTGATGGGATGGCAACGCACAGAAGAGATAATCCCGGATTTGATGGAACTAATTACTTCTCTATGGAAGATTCGAGATGGAGTGTCATTTGAGATGCGACTGAACATGGACAATTACGAAATAGGTATATCGCCCTGTAATGGTCCTTCTACTACAAGTGAGATTAAGGAAGCCGAGTACAATATCAGGGCTAAGGAAGCATTGTTGAGTGCTCTAATTGATTCTGAGATGACAAATGTAATGGAGTTGAAGACTGATTATGAGATCTAGAAAAGTTGGAAACTTTGTATGAAGGTAGTACTATAGTTTCTAAGTTGCAAAGCATGAAAGGGAAATATGAAATGTTGAGAATGGGTGAAGATGAGAACATCACTTCTTTTATGCAGAGAGTGAATGAACTTGTGTGTAGTATCAGATGTGCTAGTGGAACATTGGAAGAATCAAAGATTATTGCTAAAGTGCTTAGATCATTTCCTGTTGCATACAAACACAAAGCTACTTCTATTAAGGAGATCCAGATTGTGACAAATGTAACCAGAGACATGTTGATTGGTAAGCTTATTGCTTTTGAGTTAAGTGAGCTTGGTGAATCTCTTCCTAAGACAAAATCTGCATTCAAAGCTACTATCTCCGGAAAAGATCAACATAGATATGATCTGAGAGAAAGTTCTTCTAGAAAAATGTCCAAGTATGAGCAGGAAATGAGAGAGATTGAAGAAGAAGAGAGAAAACTAGATGAGCTTGAAGCACTTATTGTCAAGAGGGTAGCCAGAGGAGAAGGTAAGTATAAAAGGAAATTGCCTCTTAAATTTTTTTCTTGTAATAAGATAGGTCATTTTGCCTCAAGGTATCTAGAAAGAGTTCCTAAGCCAAGACTTAACAAGCCTAGATTCCAAAGAAAGTGTTATTATGCTGCTGATGAAGGTGTGATAGATGATGAATCTGATAAAGGGAATTTAATTGAGGATGAATGGGTGTTTATTGCTATCAAGGAAAATTATCCAGTACCTACTGAATATGCTAGTTGCACAAATGTGGAGAAAGATCTAGCTACCAGAGTTGAAGAAAAAGATGAATGGGTGATTGACAGTGGATGCTCTCATTACATGATAGGCGATAAAAGTAAATTTGTGAGCTTGGAAAAGTATGATGGTGGTGTTGTAATATTTGGTGATGACAAAGTTGGCGTAATTCGTGGAAAATGATCTATTTCTCTTGATGGTAAGCATAATACTGATGATGTTCTATATGTGGAAGGTTTGAAGCATAATCTCTTAAGTGTTGGATAGATGGTTGACAAGGGATACAATCTTCAATTCTGGACTGAAGACATAAGATATTGGGGGTTCTAAGTATGGTGCATCTGATAAAATACAGATATTATCTTTTCACCTAAGTGCTACTTGGTAAGGATTGTCTAATTGCTCACCAAGTTGATGAAAGTTGGTTGTATGTAATCGTATAACTTGATAATATTATAAGATAAGTGCTATAAAGGCGGGTGAGAGATCTTCCTAAGTTGATAAAACCTACTAATACTGTGTAAAGGAATTTGATTAGGAAGCAAACTAGAGTTTCATTTCAAAACAAGCAGTGTTCAAATGAATTGTTGGAGCTGTGTATATTGACTTGTGTGGTCCTTTCAGAGTCAAAAGTTTACAAAGAAGTTATGCTGTTTACTTGTGATCACGATTATTCTAGATTGATGTGAGTTTACTTTCTTGAGGAAAATGTAGTGACTCTAGAAATTCAAGATTTTAAGGCTATGGTTTGAGATGAGATAGGTGAAAGATTAAATATAAGATCAAATAGAGGTGAGGTGAATTACTTCCAGTGAGTTTAATTCTTTAGCAGAAAGAACGGATAAATTGATTGTTTTCCTCGCATGAGACCTTAGCAAAAATGGAGTTATGGAAAGAACAAGACATTTCAAGAAGCTGCTAGGACCATGATGTTGGAAGGAAATGTTTTGCATATCTACTGCAGAGAAGTTGTGAGTACTGTCGTTTACACTCTCAATCAGGTACATGTCAAAGGTGATACCGGTAAGACTCTTTATGAGCTCTAGTATGGTCATAATCCCTCTTGTTGTACTAAAGTAAAGCTACTCGGTGCTGCTACAATGAGATTGAGGAAAGTAATTGAAAGTACTAATGCAGTTAGAACAATTCGATCATTTGAACCTATGGATATGGTCGGACAATCAGGAATATTGATTCGAGATAAAGGAAAAGAAGTTCAAACTTTCCAAATCAAGTTCGGATCATTCGGTGGTCGGAAAATCAAGAGGAAGAACTGAGTGAAAGTCTGAAGTGATGAGATCATAAGAGCTGAAGTTCAAGCACCCCTAAGAACTACAGATATAAGACTAAATCATTTAGAAGATCGCCAACATAGGTGATAAGAACAAAGGTGTTCAAACTAGGAGAAGAATTGGGAAAGAATACTATTTGATTCTAGGAATTGACCTAAACTAATGTAATGAAGCATGCAAAGATGAACATTGGAACTTGAACTAGTGAAAGAAAGGACTCACGGAATTGGGAAGAATGACATGGATTCTTGTTCCTGGAAGCAGAGAAAAAATGTAATTGGAACTAAATGGGTCTTTTGAACCAAACTAAATGAAACAAGGTGAAGTTGTGAGAAACAAAGAAAGACTGGTGTGTAAAGGATATTCTCAGATGGAAGGAATTGAATTTGAATAAAATTTTGGCCCTATTGCTAGGATTGAAGGTGTGAGACTATTTCTTGCTTATGTTGCTTACAAAAATTTCAAGGTTTATTAGATGGATGTCAAGTTAGCATTTCTAAATGGTGAACTAGAAGAAGAAGTGTATATTAAGCAACCTAATTGATTTCAATTGATTGATTGGGGAGATATGGTTTTTCGGTTGAAGAAAGAATTGTATGGACTTAAGCAAGCCCATGTTTTCTTATGATTAGAAAATATTTATTGAATCTTGGTTTCAAATAAAATGCTAGCTGATAATGGACTGTATTTCAAGATGATCATGAAACAAAAGATTTGATTGTTTGAGTCTTTGTTGATGATATGTTTTGGAGGAGATGATGGTTTGTGCATGAGGTTTGCTATTGGATCTGATGAGTTTGAGATGTCTATGATTGGAGGATAAATTCTTTTAGTTCTGCCATTTCACAACTAATGAAGGATCTTTATATCCTCAGTCCAAGTATGTGAAAGAATTGCTAAAGAATTTTGGTATGGAAGATTCAAAGCCAGTTGGTACGCCTATGGTGACCGAATGTAAGTTAACACAAGATGATGATTCTCCTAAAACAAATCAGACTAGATACAAATCCATGATTGGTGGATTGCTCTATTTAACTCAAACTAGACCTGATATCATGAATGTCGTATGCATTGTTGCAAGATTTCAAGCTAATCCTAAGGAGTCTCATGTGACAGTTGTGAAGAGGATTTTCAGGTACTTGAATGGGACAACTGATTTTGGCCTATGGTATCCTAAAGAAGATGACCTTACTTTGAGTGCTTTTACTGATGCTGATTGGGAAAGCGATGTGAATGACAGAAAGAGTACTAGTGGTGGTGCATTTTTCTTGGGAAAAAAGCTGATTTCATGGTTAAGTAAGAAGCAGAATGCCATTTCTTTATCTACTGCAGAGGCAGAATACATTATTGTTGCTAACAATTGTACTCAATTATTGTGGATGAAGTAGATGTTGAGAGATATGAGAGTTGTGTATGATGAACCTATTGCTATATTTTGTGCTAATTCAACTACAATTAACATTTCTAAGAATCTGGTGTTTCATTCAAAAACCAAGCATATATCTATCAAGTTTCACTTTTTGAGAGAGAAGGTGAGTGAAAAGGAAGTCAGATTGGACTATGTGCCCACTAAGGAACATATTGCAAATATCTTTACCAAGCCCTTTCCTAAGGATACTTTTGAGTATCTTAGAGGGAAGCTAGGGGTGATTACGCCTCCTAATCAAAATTAAGATGCATTGACTTGCATCATTCTGTGCATTTCATAGTCATATCTTGTGATCTAGATTGATGTTGTGGTGCATTTTGCTACTCGGGGGTAGTCGGATCTTCAGGAAAAATGGATTTCAAAGTTCCATGGAGACACGTATGTGCTATTGTTACCGGGGTTATGTGAGGCTGAAAGAGTTAAGGAAAAATTCAATCTAAGGGGGAGAAAGTGCTAAGAGAAAGTCAAGCGTTGATGGTGTTTTTCACATCATGTGCTGCCATCAATGCCAAAGGGGGAGATTGTCAGATATTGTTGATTTTTGGTTGTCATTGATGTCAACACTATTGGCATTAATGTCTTTAAGACTGTATATGTCGAGGATATTTAGAAAATTGTAATAAAATAAGTTGCAGGTTGTCAGTGGTGCGATGAAGTTCATTATGGTGGCTAGCTCAGTATATTGATGATAAGAGGTTGTGGATTAAAAGGGTTTGTTGACAAGTATATCTAGTTTATCCACATGAAGTTTCAAAGGTTGGCATGAAGATTTGATTGAGTTATAAGTATCTATGTTCTGACAGTTGTTTTGTTGCTTTAGTTGGTATTCTTGAAAGAAGATGATGTGATTCTAGTAATTTGATTTGTTGTGGATACTTATGTGGTGATCATGATGCTTGTGGATGTTTCTAGATCATGCTCTATCTGTGATGTTGGTCTGCATTGATCGTTGTGTTCGTGATTGGTGATTTTCTTTTGTGAGTTCATGTTTTTCATGATCATGGACGACTAGGTGATTGTAGTGTGTTGCTGATATTTGAGGCATAAATTTTGAAGGTGTTTCATATTTGAGGATGTTGTTTTGGGTCCTTACTATGTTTTGGCTGACATTTTTTGGTGCGCATTGATAATTTTTTATTGATTTTGGTCAACAGTTTGTACACATTTTATATTTTGTTGGTTCGACATGTAGCTGATGTTATCCTTAGTTGCAAATATATATGATCTATTTTTTATACCATTTGAAGGTATGGTTAGTAGAATAATAACTAGGTGTGCGTGGAATATTCTAATGTTTCAAGCGGAAGCAAGGATGTGAGAGAAGAGTGAGCGAGGAAAGAATTTTATGTGACAACAGGCCCCGTAATAGAGATTAGGAAGATGTTATTTTCTCAGTTCAAAATCTTCTAGCTGTAATCCAAAAAATGACTGTAAGACAATGAGTCTTCCTTTGGGTAGTAAGAAATTTTGTATTTGAGCAGTGAGCTCTAGGTAGTGTGCCTGAATGCATGTGCATTCCCCATTTATAATACTTTTAATAGAGTATAATCTTGTGGATTAACCTCCACCGTGTTTTTTCCCCTAATAGGGTTTCTACTTAAAAATCTTGGTGTTATGTGTGCTTTTGATGTGGTGATTGTTTATGCTTTCATGTCTATATATCAAATATGAGAATAATTTTAATTTGTATAATTTCTATGACAACTGATTCACCCCCTCCTCTCAGTTGTCTGCCCTTGTGTTGCCAACAAGCATTTTCCTCCAAAATCAATGCAATTCGGTTTGCTACCCTATGTGTAGCACCTTAGCATCTATTGTACACTAAACCATTCATTTTGTAACTCCCAAGTTGTGATCTATTTCAAAATCCACTCAATTTGAGAGTCGCCACCATATTCCTCTAAGGATAGGATCTACAAAGTTACAAACCATGTACAACCAAAAATATTTAGATAAGTAATTGAACTTGGAGGGTGGCCTAATACAATATTTGAATGGTTGCTTTAAAACCATATTTGAATGGTTGCTTTACTATCAATATTTCAAGAAAAAAATACTATTCTCAACAGATTAAAAGTTACCCTTCATTTGAAAGGGAAATTAATATTTTTATCTTCTTTTACTAGCTAGACAAATTAAGTTCTTGTATTGCTCTAAATAATGCTCGCAAGGGTGAATGGATGGGAATAAAAGCAGAAAAAACAAACTATCACATAAAATCGCTCACCCTCATTAAGGATAGAACTAAGACTTCCTAGTCATTACAATCATTTCTCAAGTACTCTTAACACCTTAGCATTTTCCTCCACAATCAATACAATTTAATTTTCTACCCTATGTGTTACACCTTAGCATCTATTGTACACTAAATTATTCATTTTATAACTCCCAAGTTGAGATATGTTTCTATGCGAACCCTTTTCCTAGTACCTGCAAAACAACATGAATAAATGAGTTAGACAAGGAATTACAAGCCAAAAGAAGGATTCCCCATGAAATCCATTTACAAATCAAACTAGGAATGAAAATGATGAAGAATACAAAGAAAATGATAAAAACTAGATTTAATCCTAATTTAATTAGCAAACACTTGATCCCATGGGGGAATTGGTGCCAATTTGATGTGAAAATTGGCCCTTTCCCAATCCCTTTGATGAGAGTGTGTTAAAAGATGATGTTGATCCACTTTGGGCAAAGATGAGGCACCAGGCAAAATCTGCAAAATCCTACGACCAGAATTTAAAATGATGGATGGAAATAGCTAGTATTTTTAGCATGGTAACTTTGCTTTGGTTGTGAGATGATAGGAGAGACTCTATTTATACAGGATTTCAAGATGGTTGAATGCTGAAATTTGAAGCTGATAATAGGACTAACGACCATCCAATGATATCAGTGCCACTTGTCAAGAGCTATGAGATGATGGATGATGGTTGTGCAAGATTTGGGGTTTGTGCCCGGCCAAAATGCATGTGACATTCAAATTTGTTGGGGAAATGACATGTAAGGAGGGAAGGGAAAATGCAATACGTACCACTTGGCTCAGGCAAAGGACATGTAAGAGGTTTTCGTAGCATTTGGGATTGTATGTGATTTGGAATTTTTGAATTCAGAATTGAGAGGAATATTCCAAAATATGCTTGTGAGGGAAAATAGAGATTTAATAAATGAATTAAATCTATTTTTGTGACAACACCCCATTATCTAGGGGATGTGATGGGATGAGGGTTAAATTGATAAGGTTTGTTGTTTACTTGAGGTGATTAGATGATGTGACTTATTTGACTTGGGTACATAGTTTGTTTGAAATCAGATAAGAGAGAATATGATAAGGGGGACTAATTAAATAAAGATTTTTGATTTATTTAATTAAAAGGGATAGTGTTAAGATTAAATCAAAATAAGGTTTTAATTTATTTAATTTAATGAGCAGACAGGTGTCAATGGTGTTATTTGAATTAAGCCAAGGGATGGTGATCAGATGGATTGATTTAATTAACAAAAGAAATGACTTGATTCAGATAAAGTGATTTATTTAATCAAGAGAGGATATTGATGAATTTAATTAGATAAGGGAATTTGATTAAACGGTTAGACCAAGGGATGATTTAGGAAGAAGCGATGTTAGTAAGTCAGGATCAGATGCACGATGTCAATCAGTATATTTTCGATGTCTACATTTTGCCCCTCTTTGAAGCAATGCACTTGTTGCGTTGGTTCGAAGAATAAACGATCTCGATCAAAGCCAAATTTTTTGATATTTAAAAACTTGCCCCACTGCTGGATGGCGAGAGAAAATATGCTATTATAATTCCCCCTAGAGAGATCGGACGAAAATTTCAATTTTTTTAGGTGATCTCGCAAAAAAAAGGTAATAAAGTGCCCGACAGGTCCAGAAGGGGTCCGGGAGGCTAAAACATGTCTAAATGCAATAAAACGATGAAGAAATAAGCCTCTAAATGGCGAGTTCGAGAGGACCCAAACCTATGAAGGACAACCAGAGGTCAAAAACTTTTAATGAATTTTTAGGCTTAAAAGGGGCAGAGGGTCACTTTCAAAGTCATTCACGCACCTCCGGCTAGCAAACAGCAGGGTCGAGCTCACGACCTCACGGCGATATGGTGCGGCGGCTTTCCTCTGCAGCTGGCAGGTTCCGGGACCTGCTAAGCGGCCACGGCATCGGTGCTAGATGTATGTGACCCTAACTGAAGCTTCATTTTTTCATTTGAACGCATTTATTACATGTTTAAAGATGAGCTCACCTCCAGCAGTGCTATTATAGCACTGCTCGGTGTTTAAAGTACACCGCTAATCACCTTTTTGCACCGTAGCGACGCTGTTTAGCGTCGTAGCGGTGCAATTTGGAGTTTATAAAATTCATTGTTGGGCTCGGGCTCAGCTTGGACTTGGCAAGCCGGTTTGGGAAAAGTGCGCCGCAGCGGTGCTCTTTTCATGCAAATGGTGACGCTAGGGATAAATTGCACTGCGACAACACTATTTGGTTCATTTTGAGCTTGTGTGGCTGAGTTTGAGTAAACTCAAACTACGACGCCTTCACAAACTGCACTGCTAGGAATGATTTTGGAGCATTAGGTTAGGATTTTTCCAAAAAAATTAACATGTTGACTTTCCTTGATGCAGGACGGGCCTAGGGAGCTTTATTCTCCGGAGCATCGATCGCGGGATTTGGTGAGCATCCTACAAGACTTTAGCGACAAAGACTAGGACCGATTGAGAGTCGTTGGCTTAGGGCATATTGCATACGCAGCGCCCGTGCACACACACCTTGGGATGCTATCAACGCTGGCCGAGAGGTGACATAGCGAGACATCGTCGTTTCATCTTCCCACTAGTGAGGCGACCGTCACTCTGGAGGATGTTTGTTGCATTCTTTGATTTCCTATTCATGGCCACTGGGTGATCTATGACATGGAGGAGGGACGCGATTATTGCACCCGAGTCCTCGCCACATGAGATATTATTTACTACGAGGGTCAGATCGAGCTGGAGCGGTATAGAGTCATAGCACCTCCCTTCCGCTGGGCAATTGCGGTGATCATTTCGGGTTTGATTGCCCCAAACAGATGAGGGCGGTATTTCAGTCCAGGCTGGGGATACTGCTGGGAGAGGATGGTTTGGGATAGGCCGATTCGGTTTGCATGGGGACCTATCCTTCTAGCTTCACTTTATAGGGATCTCCATTAATATGTCTACATGGATGGCAGAGCATTGGGAGCTGGGGTGACGCTCCTTCATGTTTGGGCATGGGAGCATATTTTTGTGCTACATCCATGGGTCATTCCAGTTCCGATGGGGGCAGAGGATGCCCTTGTGATAGTATACAGAGGTGATGTGTCCTTCACACACTGGTGAGCATGGGATCCCCTACTGGAGGCAGGTCCTAGATGAGATGCTAGTGTTTACTTGGAGACCATATCTTGGTCATCCCAGATGGGCTGACGATGCTGCCCAACTCTTCTACTACCGTCAAGATTGATACATGCAGGGGCAAGATCACACTATGATTGAGAGATACCTGCCCAGGTGCGTACAGCGTTAGTTTGGGAGCCACAGGATCGGCCGAATGATGGCTACGTAGCCGTGTTTGCACACAGCATGACACAGGTGTCATGGGGGCCTGACATTCCTACCACAGAGGTAGTTGATAGCTTTCAACAGCTAGTGTCATAACCTTGGGCCTATGATCAGGGCTTGGCAGATTCGGGCACCACACAGGCCTATAGAGATTGGTCCAGACCTCCTCTCTGGTTGACCATTCTAGGTGAGGATCCAAAGGCACATAGGGTCAGAGGCAAAGCGAGAGGACGAGGGTGAGGACGAGGACCTAGGGTCGAGATTCGATAGGACCCACCATTGGTGCCCCCAGTCGCACTAGGTCAGGGAGATGTCCATATGCAGGACCAGTAGCAGGATCCACCAGTCCCACCACCAGGAGCCGAGGGTGAGGACCAGCCTCACGCGGAGCCACAGGTACAGCCAGCAGGGCAGGCAGACGCACAGGATGCCTTGATTTTATAGTTACAGGCACAGGTATAGGCAGTGACGACCGAGAGGGACCAGGCAAGGGCTGAGAGGGAGTAGCTCAGAGCAGAGAGAGATTAGGCGGTGCAGCAGAGACAGGCTGCAGAGCTACAGACAACTACAGAGCTAGGCTGCAGGCAGCAAATTAGAGCATGACAGCCTCCTCGTCCCAAGGTACAGTGTCGGTTCGATGTTACAAGGATGCTATCCGAGAGATAGAGTACTACCGCAGGGCTTACCACGATACTGTACCTAGAGTAGACTGGGTCCTTGAGTACTCAAAGCGGGCCAGCCATAGACCACCAGAGGGTCACGGTGACAGGGGCGAGGCTAGCATTCACGGAGATTGACCTTGATCGAGATATTATGATGTATTTTTTGTGCCTTATGGGCTTATTTTTGATAGCCTGATGGGCGTTTTGTACTGATTGACATATATGTACAGTGATCTGATTATTATTCTTTGTACTATGACAATATCATTGATGATATGATATATATATGAGTTGATGATGATTTTGATGTGATGCAATGTGTTCTTTTATTTATGCATGGATGGTTTATTTCTATATGCTTTGCAATGATGTTCTATGGATGCATTTATTTATAATGATGTATGCGTTATGATTTATGACTAACAGATTATTATTATGCTAACCTATGATATGATGTGTAATAATGTTAGCTCTATGATGGTTTATTTTATGCCAATGCAATATGTGAAATGATTTGATTTATGGTATATGCAATGATGTATGGAATATGCTTAATTATGAGATGATTTATGGATGTATGTAATATGATGCGATGGTCGTGATATGATGCTACTGAAATGGTTTTATGAGATGCAAATGTTATTATACTAAATGATGATGTATGTGATGTGATGATATGTTAATGCAAAGTGAATTAAATGCTTATTGCTTATGATTATGTAGAAATGGTTATGGAATGCTATATGATGATTTAGATGGTAATATGAAATGAAATGCAAATGAATGTTTATGAAATGATCGATATAATGCCATGAGAAGTAATGTAATGGGTGAAATGCAATGATATGGATGCACCTATTTATATGATGATGAGAATACGATGTTTCCTATATGATATGCTTATGCGATGCATATGATTCCTATATGATATGCTTATGCAATATGCTAATGATTTTGTGGATCCAGGATCGATGATGATGATGGTAATGATGATCAACTGTCATAGTACCTTATTAGCATGGTCAGTAAGGAGAGAAGAAGTCAGTTCAACAAGATGCAAGATGACACAAATGCAGATGATAGTGATGATGATGATGATGATCACTTGCCGAGGAATTGGGATTTTCAAAGGGCCAATTTTTTTATGTTTGATAGCATACATGGTACGATGCTTCAAGGTATAGAAAACTAGGATGGCGTTGTACCCAATGTGATGGACTTTGACTTGACAATCAGATAGGAGTATTCTTGTTCACACCTGACATACAAAAACCTTGCTAGGATGTATTTCAGAAGTTTCAAACACCTTGGACCAAAACACGGAAAGGTAAACCTATCCTAGTAATAGTCAACAAGTTGCCCTAGACCTCTTCCATACATACCTAACAAAGCAAATATTCGCTGAGGTTATATTACAAGAGCGTCCAACAAGCACAGCAGACAAAAGATAATGATCATTGCCCCATTCCTATTTCTCTAAATCCTCTGTTTTGGGATATCATCGAGACGTCCTTGGAATGAGCGCAAAATAAGATAAGTCCAAAGATAAAGACCAAGTAAACAAACAAACTGATGCTCTTCAATACCACTAACGGAAAACGGATGTGTTTTCTAAGATGATAACTGAAACTTATTGCCAAAAGATAATGTCCATTGTAGGAAGGATTCATCCTAGGACATGTTAGTGGATGGTGGCACACCATTTCGTTGATAAGGGATGATTGATATGGGATCATTTTAGATGATGTGTTACCGATACGAAGAGATAACCAACTTGCTTGCTCACTGACTTAGACTTAAGACTTAACATTTTGAGTTTTCACTTTTAAACCTGCTAGACTTGTTTCTAACTGTTTCACCAAAGGTTGATAATCACGATCAGTTTATTATGAGTGGTGTTTATTGTGGGTGCAAGTGAGATGAGGTGGATGGATTTTTTCTTCAAATATTTGGATGTTTTTGATGTTTTTTTGCAATGTTTTTTGAGGCTGTTTTGGTATTTTTCAAGGTTTTACAAATGTTTTGATTTTCAATTTTTCAATGTTTTTGGGATTTTCTGAGATTTTGACCAAGAGACTAACCTAGAGACCTATCCTAGGGGTCTCGAGGGCTGATCAACAGATTTATCCTTGTTCACGCTTATACATCGAGACCACGAAGCCCGAATCGATGACTTGACCGACGAGTAGGATACATATACATGATGAGATGTCGGGCCATTATGACACTCCTATAGACTAACCTAAATGTTCCCCAGGATGATCAAAGATCAACCTTGCTCTACGCTCAAGCTCGTATTTACCTTAGGCCCTCTACAAGACTCCACCGCTTTTGGCTTTGAATGACTTTGACCTCGCTTAAGGGATTTTCTCCATATTTTGATGTTTTCGATTTTCTAATTCTTGAGGATTTTGAAGAATATACAAGGAATCGGAACTGGCGAGAACGCGTTCCCCAAAGCAGGATGCAATAGGATCTGATTTTGATCAAGGCAAGACAAACTGACCTTGGAGGATGGGCCGAAGTAGTACCTAGGGAGGGATCATGATACCTAACACGACCAAGCTATGGATGCGAAAGTGGATGAGTGATGGATGGAGATATGGATGCGATGGATGAATGAAGCGAAATGGATGGGTGATGCAGAGCAAGCTATAAAGATCTTGGTGGATGGAAGTGCTTATTTACACAAGGTGCCTGTTTGTCAGGTTTTCACCAAGGTACTTGCTCAAAGTGCCACCGAAGTGGTTTTCAGTATAGGATGATTTTTTGATCCTTTTTCTGATTTTTTTGGATTTTTTGCTTTTTTGATTTTTGTTGTCACCAAGACACTTGTTTGCTAGGTTTTTAACCTAAGTAACCATATTTTCAAGACTTTTTTCTAATTTTGATTTTGGTTTTAGAGTACCTCGAAGATTTAGGTATAAAACTTTTGAGATGGGAGTTGGTTCATGGGTTCCTCAGAGAGGTTCCCTTCCGTGTATTGGATAGCTGATATGCCTCTCGATTTATAGCTTGTTACATGATGAAAGGCCCTAACCACTAGGGTTCAACCCTGCCTTTGTCACTGGGATTCGTATTCTTTCCGACATTTCTTTAAGAATTACCTCAAATTTGGAAAGTCCTACTTTTGATCTTCTTGTTGTAGCTTTGTTTGAGTCTATTTTGATAGACTTGCAGATGATTCAAAGCATCTATGCATCTCTCATCCAGTAGCTCCAACTCGTTTAATATTGACACTCGGTAGTCCTCATCAGTGATGAGATTTTGCAATGATATCCTGAGGGATGGAAGCTCGATCTCAATGGGGAGTACGACTTCTAATTCATAGACCAAGGAGAAGGGGGTGGCATCGGTGGGTGTGTGGATGCTAGTTCGATAAGCCAAGAGGGTGGGATTAAGCTGCAAGTGCCAGTCACGACCTACGTCATTGACTATTTTCTTGAGGATTTTGAGGATGGGTTTTTTCGTGGCTTTTGCTTGGCCATTGCCTTGGGGATAGTATGGGGTAGAGAAGCAATGCTAGATTTTGAATTTCTTGCACAAGTCGTGAACCTCTTGGTTCTTGAAAGGTGTCTCGTTGTCTGAGATAATGGCTTGTGGGATGTCGAACTACGCCGTGGCGAGATAGTTCTGTGGATAAATTTGAGATCTGCTTCCCAGTTATATACGCCATGGGTATGGCTTCCACCCACTTTGTGAAGTACTCTATTGTGGTTATGATGAATTTGTGGCCATTAGATGAGGTCAGAGTTATCTTTCCAATGAGATCAAGGCCCCATTGCAAAAAGGCTTTTGGTGCGGGATGATCGGGTGAAGTGGAGTCGAGCATGGATGAGGTCCCTACATCAGGAACACCTTTTAGCATGATCATGTGCTTCTCGCCCATTGTGGGCCAATAATACCCCATCCCTAAGTTTGGCTATGGTCATTCCACTCAAGTGTGAACCACATATATTGTTATGTACTTGAGTTAGAGCAGTTAATGCCTCCTCAACATTTAAACAGTGCAGTAGGGTTCCTTCTATGCTTCTACGATATAGGGTATCACCTAGGATGAAAAATCTGGATGCCTTTTTAAAAAAGGTTCATTTTAGGTTTGATGGGAGGCTTCCAATGGTATGACCCTTAAGTGCTTAAGATATGTGTAGATGTCATGCACCAAGGGATCAACAGACTAATGATTACCAATACATTCCTCGGACACCGTACCCTTCAAATGTGGGAACGAGAAGCTACTCAATCAGAAATTCATATTTCAGCACGTTATGAGGGATGTCTAATAGACACTCAATTGTAGACATGGTATCTGCTGCTCTGTTGTTGGTTCTTGGAATCTGCTAAAATGTTATGTCAATGAAAAATTCCTTTAGAGTCTCCACCAATTTCTTGTATGGAGTGAGCTTATCATCCTTAGACTGATATTCATTATTGACTTGATTTATGATCAACTGAGAGTCTCCATATACCTTGAGAGCTATGATATTCCATTGCACTTCTATCTTGAGGCCTATAGTCAAAGCCTCATATTCCGCGATGTTGTTTGTGCAAGGAAATGCTAGTTTGTATGACTTCGGTATGCAGTCCCCTTGTGGGGTGTTGAAGAAGATACCAACTCTTGATCCATGTTGTGTGTATGAACCATCGAATTATAGTTTCCAATGGTCAGTTACATTGAGGTTAAAGATGGATTCATCTGGGAATTCTGAGACAAGAGGATTCTCAGAATACATAGGTGCTTCTGCTAGCTGATCTGCAATAACTTGACCTTTAATGGATTTTCTCTCCACATACTCGATGTCATACTCTAGTAATATCATTACCCACTTTTCCATTCTGCCTGTGAGCATTGCCTTTGATAGGAGATACTTGAAGGGATCAATTTTTGCAATGAGCTTTATCTTATGTGCCAACATGTAATGTCTGAATTTTTGGGATGCAAACACTACTGCGAGGCAAGCTTTCTCAATGAATGAGTAATTTAGCTCATGATCGACCATTGTCCTATTGATATAGTAGATGGCCCTCTCCATTCCGTTTTCATCATGCTGAGCTAGGAGAGCTCCAAGGGTTGCTACTGTTGTTGACACATATAAGATTAATGGCTTTCTCGGGATAGGTGGCATTAACATTGGTGGTGTCAGTAGGTATTCCTTGATTTTTTTAAATGCTTCTTCGCATTTTGTATCCCATTTGTATAAGTACCCCTTTGTGGAGTAGGTGAGAATATGGATTCTCGCTTTGTCTTCCGGGGCTTAGTAAAGCATGAACCATTTATTGGATTGAAGTTGGCCTTGAGGCCTCTCACAGTTTTTAATGTCTTGGTGCTTCCATCTCAAGGATTTCCTCTAATTTTGTTGGATTCTACCTCAATACCTCATGGAGATCTTCAGTGTATCCTAGCAGCTTAATTGGATTGTATGTCAAGACATAACTTCTTGGGATTTAGTCCGACTTTGTATTCCTCCACCACAAAGATAGCACTTAGTTGCTATATGATCTTGTTCCTTCTTGACTTAGCTAGAATGTCATCAACATAGTCTTCGACTATTTTATGAATCATGTCGTGGAATATTAGTGTCATGGCCCTTTGATAGGTTGCTCATGCATTCTTTAGGCTGAATGGCATCATGTTCCAATAGTAGGTCCCCCACGGACAAGCGAAAGTTGTCTTATGTTGATCTTCTTTTGCTATCATAATCTAGTTGTATCCTGAAAATCCATCAATTAGTGATAGCATCTCATTCCCTACTGTCATGTCTACTATCATGTCGATGTTAGGAAGCGGGAAATCATCCTTCGGACATGCCTTGTTTAAATCTCTGAAGTCTGTACAGATTCTGATGGCTCCATCAGGTTTTGAAATGGGTACCAAAATTGACACCCATTCTAGATAATCAATTGGTCAGATAAATCCTGCATCTAGCAACTTTTTGAGCTCCATTTTGACTAACAAAGCGATTTGAGGATGCATTTTTTGAAGCTTTTGTTTGGTGGCTTTAGCTGGATACCCATCTCTTGCTAATAGTGGACCAATGCCAGATATTTTGGCATGTCCGTAACTCAATGCGAAGTTTGACATGTGCGCTAGAATGTTTAAAGGGTTTCTTGCTCACGATAAATGTGATATCGCGGGGCCTCTCTATTCCTAGGAGTTATTTGGATTGCATTTTTTTTCCTGTTGAAGCGCTAGCTATCGATGAATAGCTCTTAAGGAAGATTGAATCCTTCATCCTCGAGTAGCCTCAAAGAGGTTTTCATCATTGGATACATCCTGCTTTTTACTTTTCTTGTCAAGGTGCCACAATGTGGTTTTCACTCAAAGGACTTGGATATGATTCTTAGTTTCTCACTTTTGTGGTGAAGGATTTCAATTGTTAACCATAGCCAGTATCTGTTTTAACTCCATTTTATAAAATCACAGCTTTATGAATTACATCACCGGAATGTTATCCTCTAATCCCCATGGTCCACAGGGTGCCTCATCGTTTTTGAATGTATCGAGAATTGGTGGTCCTTGTTGGTCATAGTCGATCAATTGGGGGTACACTTAACGGATCTCATGATTTTGATGATTAGATTCAAAGGATAGGGTACTAATCATACACAGGGTGGTGTCCTCGAATAACCTAGGTAGATTGGATATGGTATCCTTGTCATTGCTACTAATGTAAGGCTTA
>VDFB02373365.1:262041933-262167668 GCA_007258455.2 Sequoia sempervirens
AGTTCAGTAACATGATGTGGACCCATCAGGTAAAGAGAACCACTCTAATGTTCTTTTAATTAATCAAATACTTGTAACAATAATAATAAAACATATCAGTTTAACATTTCTTTCTTATTGCAGCAGATCCCCCCTTGAAGCAGCATCCACGTCATGAGCAGACGACTACGCGTACATTAAGATCACAAGCAGAGGGTAGAACAACTAAAGGGGGGACAAATATTGATTTAGAAAATGATACTCCACTTCAGCTTTATGTAGCTTTCAAAAAGAAACAAAAAAAAGGTGATTGTAATCATATCATGACAACCATATTTTTGATAATATGTAAAAACTGAAAGAATGATTATTATATGTTAATGAATGAATGTGAATATGTTAATTAATGAATGTTATATGTTATTAATGGATGAATGAATGAATGTTATATGTTATTAATGGATGAATCAATGATTAATGTTATGTGATTGGGTATGGGGAATTGAGAGTGATGTGAGGGGGGGAGGGGCCAAATGAGCTTCCACCGTCACGTGGTTGGCCTTGTTAAGTAGAGAATATTAAACTATACTCAAAACAAAGAGAAGCTCAATAAGGTAATGCACTTTTCAATATAAGAAATGCATCGTTTGAAGCATCAAACCAATATGCAGTCTGTATGTATGATCAGTCGTTAGTCTCCGCAATGGTACATTTTCATGAATTTTTTTTTTTTAAAAAATTTGCTTCTTCGTCACAATTTCGACGACAACCACCGATGAATCAACTGAAAGGCTCGACGAAGTTGCTATAGCTATGACGACGATTTCGTCATAACTCCCTACCCATTTCATCGCCCTTCTGACGATATTTCGGCGTTGCTACCAAGCTACTCCCTACCCATTTCATCGCAATTTCGATGAACTTCTGGTGTTCTTCCGATACTACTCCTTGCTAATTTCATTGCAAAGTCGACAAACTTTTCGTGTTGTTTTGACACTACTACTTGCCTATTTCGTCACACTTTCGATGAACTTTTGGTGTTCTTCCGATGCTACTCCTTGCTAATTTTGTCGCAAAGTTGACAAACTTTTAGAGTTGTTTCGACGCTACTACTTGCCTATTTCGTCGCACATTCGACAAAATTTTGGTGTTCTTTCGACGCTACTACTTGCCTATTTCGTCGCACATTCGACAAAATTTTGGTGTTCTTTCGACGCTACTGCTTGAGTATTTCGTTGCAATTTCGACGAACGTCTTCTGTTGTTTCCACGCTACTGCTTTCCCATTTCGTCAAACCGGCAATGAACTTCTGGTGTAATTCGTCGGTAGATAAACAAAGTTTTCGTCGATATCCTGACGAAATCCCGAGGTATTTCACGATGTCGTCGACCGATGATTCTTCGCCGTTATTTCGATGTTTAGTTTGTCGTCAGCCTTGCAACAAAAAAATAGCGATGGAAAGATTTTTGCGATTGCATCGCTCTTCTGACAAAGATTTGTCGAACGACCGACAAACGCCTGTCGAAAAATGGTGTCAAATCCAGTAGTGAAAGAATGAATCTTTTGTTTCATTCCTTCAACGATGGCAATCCAAGGCCAATCAGAGTAAGTGGACCATTCCAGAAGAACAAAAAGTCTACACAATCATCACCAACCTTGAAAGGTGCTTAGCATTCCATCTCAAGGTTTAGGGTATCACTACATATGAACAATTGATCTCCAAGGTGCTCAACATCAAAAGAGCCCTTGTGACTCAACCCGCCAAATCAACGTCATATCACGAGCAACAAAATAATTGCCCACCATCAAATTACAACTATAAACCTCAAACATGGGCAAGAAACAAGAACGTTACTAATGATGGTGTTGTTGATGCCAAGGTGGTCATTAGTGGTCCACGCCAACATACACACACACCACAAATCCAAAATCAATGCCAAAACACTCATCACACCACATACCAAGCCAACAACAACCCTACCATCAATAACCTCAATGATCAAAGAGGACCACCCCAGCGCAAAAGTTATCCAAAACACAAATACTCCATTTTGGGGGAACCATTGGAGGACATAATGAAAAAATTGATCGACGAAAAACTTATCAAACCTCCTACATTCAAGAACTACCAAGAACCCGATGTCAAACCTCCTTGGTACAATGAGAATCAACTTTGAGAATTTCACAAAATCAAAGGTCACACCACGACCAACTGCATGAGACTCAAAAATATCATCCAAGATCTTATCGACAAGAAAATCATAAACGTGGAACAACCCACAGGAAATCAGGATCTTAAAATCTACATGAACCTGATGCCGAATCATGGCAACAAAGGGAATAAAATGATAAAGGGAAGGGTAGTGTAAATCACGTGTACGAAACATTCATTGTCTCCCTAAATGAAGACTGCATGGTCATCACTATCAAGGGTGCTCATGCCAAAGATTGTGGAGTCACCACAAGAGGCGACAAAGTCACTATTGCAGGATCATCCCAACCTAATAGAATCCCTTCATCTAGAGCTGTTCCGCATAGCTACAATGTTGTAGAACAACTCAAGAGAACGCCAGCACACATCTCCATCATGGAGTTGTTAAAAATCTCATCAGCACATAAAAAGATTCTTGAGGAAGCATTAGCCTCATCCACTGTCCCCGCAGATCTTGATGCGGACCAATTCCAAGATATGGTCAGAAATATCATAACACCTAATCTCCTCACATTCTATGACCAAGATTTCCCCACCCAACCACCTCACAACCGCACACTTCACTTGGAAGCCATTGTCAACAAGAGAAAAATCAAAAGGGTCCTGGTAGATGGAGGTGCAGGTTTGAACATTTGTTCTCTCGGCCTCATCAAGCAGTTGAAAATATCAGAAGATTCCATTGACAAAGGTAAGGGCATTACAATAAGAGCATACGATGACCAAGAAAGAGTGTCTCAGGGCACAATCAAACTCCCTATTCAAGTAGGGGCAATGCTCATGGAAACCACATGTCAGGTCTTGGACCTCGAATTGCCATATAATATCCTACTGGGATGCCCATGGATCCATGCAATGAAAGTCGTAGCATCAACCTTCCACCAATGTGTGAAATTTACACATAATGGACAAGAGGTCACCATCCACAAGGATCCTGAACCGTTCTCATACTGCAAGAATCTTGAAGCCAAGTATTACAAAATCCCCCAAGTGCCAAAGAATGATGAGGCCCCATCCACATCATACATCGAACCCGCCACTCTCGCGTCCACTTTTGCGACAGAGAAACCTACCACTCCTGCCATTCCCACTATCTCTGATATTAAGCTCATCATCCAAGAGGATGGTTGTGGAAGCTACAAACTCCCTAACAATGCTTTTGTGATAGGAGAGTTACCACAATCCCCTAGATCACGGGGACGTCCACAAGAAAATCAGGCTTCCACATCACAAACCCATCCTCAAAACTATCCCAAATTCACAAGATGGGGAGACCTTGGCCATGAGGTTATTGAAGTAGATCCATCTCATATGTTGTATCAAGATGACAGACCGGCAGGTAATTTACCAATGGACGAAAGAAGCAAGGGCCTACACATGATGCTTGCAATGGGCTATGACAGAAATCAAAGACTGGGACAAAATGACAATGGGCTCATAATACCTATCATGCAAGAGACGCGACCCATAACAAATCTTGGTCTTGGATGTACCCCTCCGAGAATAACCATACGTGGCCGAAGTCCTCCGGTTAGAGCAGTTAATGTTTCTCCTCAGCCAGTACTAGTACAAGTACACTCACCAATAGTCACAGGTAGGGACACATAATTTCATAACTAAACCCTATATTAGTAGCAATGACGAGGATACCATATCCAATCTACCTAGGTTATTCGAGGACACCACCCTGTGTATGATTAGTACCCTATCCTTTGAATCTAATCATCAAAATCATGAGATCCGTTAAGTGTACCCCCAATTGATCGACTATGACCAAAAAGGACCACCAATTCTTGATACATTCAAAAATGATGAGGCACCCTCAGAATTCATGGGATTGAGGGATAACATTCCAGATGGGGATCATAAAGCAGGATTTATAATGGAGTTGGAAACACACGCCTATTATGGGGAAACAATTGAATCCTTCAGTCACAAAAGTGAGAAACTAAGAATCATATCCAAGTCCTTGAGTGAAAACCATTGTGGCACTCTTTGACAAGAAAAAAGTAAAAAGAAAGGATGTATCCAATGATGAAAACCTCTTTGAGGCGCCCGAGGATGAAGGATTCAATCTTCCCTTAAGAGCTATTCATCAGGAGAAGTTAGCAGTCTTGGCCGAAAAATGCAATCCAGTCAACCTAGGAATAGAGGAGGCCCCGCATATCACATTTTATGCAGAATCACTATTATCAGAAGAGCAAGAACTCCTAGCAACATTCCTAAAGGAAAGACAAATAAACTTCGCATGGAGTTACGCTGACATGCCAGGGCTAGATCTAGAGACAGTGGTCCATCATTTAGCAGTATATCCAGAAGCAAAGCCAGTCAAACAAAAGCTTCAAAAAATGCATCCTCAAATCGCTTTGTTAGTCAAAATGGAGCTCAAAAAGTTGCTAGATGCAGGATTTATCTGACCAATTGATTATCTAGAATGGGTGTCAATTTTGGTACCCATTTCAAAACCTGATGGAGCCATCAGAATCTGTACAGACTTCAGAGATTTAAACAAGGCATGTCCGAAGGATGATTTCCCGCTTCCTAACATCGACATGATAGTAGACATGACAGTAGGGAATGAGATGCTATCACTAATTGATGGATTTTCAGGATACAACTAGATTATGATAGCAAAAGAAGATCAACATAAGACAACTTTCGCTTGTCCGTGGGGGACCTACTATTGGAACATGATGCCATTCAGCCTAAAGAATGCATGAGCAACCTATCAAAGGGCCATGACACTAATATTCCACGACATGATTCATAAAATAGTCGAAGACTATGTTGATGACATTCTAGCTAAGTCAAGAAAGAGACAAGATCATATAGCAACCCTAAGTGCTATCTTTGACAGACTGGAGGAATACAAAGTCAGACTAAATCCCAAGAAGTGTGTCTTCGACATACAATCAGGTAAACTGCTAGGATACATAGTCTCCATGAGGGGTATTGAGGTAGATCCAACAAAAGTGAAGGAAATCCTTGAGATGGAAGCACCAAAGACATTAAAACAACTGAGAGGCCTCCAAGGCCAACTTCAATCCATCTGACGGTTCATAGCACAACTGGCAGACAAGCAGAATCCATATTCTCACCTACTCCACAAGGGGGTAGCATACAAATGGGATACAAAATGCGAAGAAGCATTTAAAAAAATCAAGGAATACCTACTGACACCACCAATGTTAATGCCACCTATCCCGAGAAAGCCATTAATCTTATATGTGTCAACAACAGCAGCAACCCTTGGAGCTCTCCTAGCTCAGTATGATGAAAATGGAATGGAGAGGGCCATCTACTATATCAATAGGACAATGGTCGATCATGAGCTAAATTACTCATTCATTGAGAAAGCTTGCCTCGCAGTAGTGTTTGCATCCCAAAAATTCAGACATTACATGTTGGCACATAAGATAAAGCTCATTGCAAAAATTGATCCCTTCAAGTATCTCCTATCAAAGGCAATGCTCACAGGCAGAATGGAAAAGTGGGTAATGATATTACTAGAGTATGACATCGAGTATGTGGAGAGAAAATCCATTAAAGGTCAAGTTATTGCAGATCAGCTAGCAGAAGCACCTATGTATTCTGAGAATCCTCTTGTCTCAGAATTCCCAGATGAATCCATCTTTAACCTCAATGTAACTGACCATTGGAAACTATAATTCGATGGTTCATACACACAACATGGATCAAGAGTTGGTATCTTCTTCAACACCCCACAAGGGGACTGCATACCGAAGTCATACAAACTAGCATTTCCTTGCACAAACAACATCGCGGAATATGAGGCTTTGACTATAGGCCTCAAGATAGAAGTGCAATGGAATATCATAGCTCTCAAGGTATATGGAGACTCTCAGTTGATCATAAATCAAGTCAATAATGAATATCAGTCTAAGGATGATAAGCTCACTCCATACAAGAAATTGGTGGAGACTCTAAAGGAATTTTTCATTGACATAACATTTTAGCAGATTCCAAGAACCAACAACAGAGCAGCAGATACCATGTCTACAATTGAGTGTCTATTAGACATCCCTCATAACGTGCTGAAATATGAATTTCTGATTGAGTAGCTTCTCGTTCCCACATTTGAGGTACCGGAATCAGAATATGTGTGTGAAATCATTGGTCCTGGTGATCCTTGGTACCATGACATCTACACATATCTTCGCATAAGAGTCATACCCGCTGACCTCCCATCGAGCCTAAAATGAACCTTTATCAAAAAGGCATCCAGATTTTTCATCCTAGGTGATACCTTATACCGTAGAAGCATAGAAGGTACCTTGCTACGTTTCCTAAATGTTGACGAGGCATTAACCGCTCTAACCGAAGTACACAATAGTATATGTGGTTCACACTCGAGTGGAATGACCATAGCCAAGAAACTTTTGAGGATGGGGTATTATTGGCCCACAATGGAGCGAGAAGCACATGATCATGCTAAAAGGTGTTTACAATGTCAGCAGCATGGGGACCTCATCCATGCTCCAGCTCAAGAGCTTCACCCGATCGTCACACCATGGCCTTTTTTGCAATGGGGCCTTGATCTCATTAGAAAAATCACACCCACCTCATCCAATGGCCATAAGTTCATCATAACTACAACTGAGTACTTCACAAAGTGGGTGGAAGCCATACCCATGACGTATATCACTGGGAAGCAGATCTCAAAATTTATCCTGAACTATCTCATCTGTCGTTACGACATCCCACAAGCCATTATCTCAGACAACGAGACACCTTTCAAGAACCAAGAGGTTCACGACTTGTGCAAGAAATTCAAAATCTAGCATTGCTTCTCTACCCCATACTATCCCCAAGGCAATGGCCAAGCAAAAGCCACGAAAAAACCCATCCTCAAAATCCTCAAGAAAATAGTCAATGACGTAGGTCGTGACTGGCACTTGCAGCTTAATCCCACCCTCTTGGCTTATCGAACTAGCATCCACACACCCACCGATGCCACCCCCTTCTCCTTGGTCTATGAATTAGAAGTCGTACTCCCCATTGAGATCGAGCTTCCATCCCTCAGGATATCATTGCAAAATCTCATCACTGATGAGGACTACCGAGTGTCAATATTAAACGAGTTGGAGCTACTGGATGAGAGATGCATAGATGCTTTGAATCATCTGCAAGTCTATCAAAATAGACTCAAACAAAGCTACAACAAGAAGATCAAAAGTAGGACTTTCCAAGTTAGAGAATTGGTCTTAAAAGAAAATCAGAAGAATGCCCTGAATCCCAGCAGCAAAGGCAAGTTTGAACCTAATTGGTTAGGGCCTTTCATCATCGCAACAAGCTATAAATCAGGGGCATATCAGCTATCAATACCTGAAGGGGAACCTCTGCAGGAGCCCATGAATAGCTCCCATCTCAAAAAGTTTTATGCCTAAATCTTCCAGGGTATAAAACCAAAAATCCAAAAAATTAGAAAAAGTCTTGAAAAAATGGTTACTTAGGTTAAAACCTAGCAAACAAGTGTCTTGGTGACAACAAAAAAATTAAAAAAGAAAAAAATCCAAAAAAATCAGAAAAAGGATCAAAAAATCGTCCTCTAGTGAAAACCACTTTGGTGGCACTTTGGACAAGTACCTCGGTGAAAACCTGGCAAACAGGCACCTTGTGTAAATAAGCACTTTCCATCCACCAGGATCTTTATGGCTTGATCTGCATCATCCATCCATTTCACTTCCATCATCCATCACATTCAGGTCTCCATCCATCACTCATCCACTCGCATCCGCGCCATAGCTTGGTCCTGTGTTCGTATCATGATCCCTCCTAGTACTACTCGGCCCATCCTCAAGGTCAGTTTGTCTTGCCTTGATCAAAGTAGTCTATTGCATCACACTGGGGGCACGTTCTCATCGGATCAGATTCATGTATATTCTTAAAATCCTCAAAATTAGAAAATCCAAAAACATCAAAATATCAGAAAATCCATAAACAAGGTCAAAAAGTCATTCAAAAAGCCAAAAACAGGGTTGTCTTGTCGAACTACGTCGTCTCTGAGCTTGAACGTAGGCAAGGTTGATCTTTGATCATCCCTCGAGACATTTAGGTTAGTCCTATAGGAGTCTGTCATAATAAACTGACATCTCATCATGTATATCATCATCTATAAATCAGTCAAGTCATCAGTCGAACTACGTGGTCTCTACGTGTATAACGTAGGCAAGGATAATCTGTCGATCAGCCCTCGAGACCCCTAGGATAGGTCTCTAGGTTAGTCTCTTGGTCAAAATCTCAGAAAATCCCAAAAACATTGAAAAATTGAAAATCAAAACATTTGTAAAACCTTGAAAAATACCAAAACAGCCTCAAAAAACATTGCAAAAAAACATCAAAAACATCCAAATATTTGAAGAAAAAATCCATCCACCTCATCTCACTTGCACCCACAATAAACACCACTCATAATAAACTGATCGTGATTATCAACCTTTGGTGAAACAGTTAGAAACAAGTCTAGCAGGTTTAAAAGTGAAAACTCAAAATGTTAAGTCTTAAGTCTAAGTCAGTGAGCAAGCAAGTTGGTTATCTCTTCGTATCGGTAACACATCATCTAAAATGATCCCATATCAATCATCCCTTATCAACGAAATGGTGTGCCACCATCCACTAACATGTCCTAGGATGAATCCTTCCTACAATGGACATTATCTTTTGGCAATAAGTTTCAGTTATCATCTTAGAAAACACATCCGTTTTCCGTTAGTGGTATTGAAGAGCATCAGTTTGTTTGTTTACTTGGTCTTTATCTTTGGACTTATCTTATTTTGCGCTCATTCCAAGGACGTCTCGATGATATCCCAAAATAGAGGATTTAGAGAAATAGGAATGGGGCAATGATCATTATCTTTTGTCTGTTGTGCTTGTTGGACGCTCTTGTAATATAACCTCAGCGAATATTTGCTTTGTTAGGTATGTATGGAAGAGGTCTAGGGCAACTTGTTGACTATTACTAGGATAGGTTTACCTTTCCGTGTTTTGGTCCAAGGTGTTTGAAACTTCTGAAATACATCCTAGCAAGGTTTTTGTATGTCAGGTGTGAACAAGAATACTCCTATCTGATTGTCGAGTCAAAGTCCATCACATTGGGTACAACGCCATCCTAGTTTTCTATACCTTGAAGCATCGTACCATGTATGTTATCAAACATAAAAAAATTGGCCCTTTGAAAATCCCAATTCCTCGGCAAGTGATCATCATCATCATCATCACTATCATCTGCATTTGTGTCATCTTGCATCTTGTTGAACTGACTTCTTCTCTCCTTACTGACCATGCTAATAAGGTACTATGACAGTTGATCATCATTACCATCATCATCATCGATCCTGGATCCACAAAATCATTAGCATATTGCATAAGCATATCATATAGGAATCATATGCATCGCATAAGCATATCATATAGGAAACATCGTATTCTCATCATCATATAAATAGGTGCATCCATATCATCGCATTTCACCCATTACATTACTTCTCATGGCATTATATCGATCATTTCATAAACATTCATTTGCATTTCATTTCATATTACCATCTAAATCATCATATAGCATTCCATAACCATTTCTACATAATCATAAGCAATAAGCATTTAATTCACTTTGCATTAACATATCATCACATCACATACATCATCATTTAGTATAATAACATTTGCATCTCATAAAACCATTTCAGTAGCATCATATCACGACCATCGCATCATATTACATACATCCATATATCATCTCATAATTAAGCATATTCCATACATCATTGCATATACCATAAATCAAATCATTTCACATATTGCATTGGCATAAAATAAACCATCATAGAGCTAACATTATTACACATCATATCATAGGTTAGCATAATAATAATCTGTTAGTCATAAATCATAACGCATACATCATTATAAATAAATGCATCCATAGAACATCATTGCAAAGCATATAGAAATAAACCATCCATGCATAAATAAAAGAACACATTGCATCACATCAAAATCATCATCAACTCATATATATATCATATCATCAATGATATTGTCATAGTACAAAGAATAATAATCAGATCACTGTACATATATGTCAATCAGTACAAAACGCCCATCAGGCTATCAAAAATAAGCCCATAAGGCACAAAAAATACATCATAATATCTCGATCAAGGTCAATCTCCGTGAATGCTAGCCTCGCCCCTGTCACCGTGACCCTCTGGTGGTCTATGGCTGGCCCGCTTTGAGTACTCAAGGACCCAGTCTACTCTAGGTACAGTATCATGGTAAGCCCTGCGGTAGTACTCTATCTCTCGGATAGCATCCTTGTAACATCGAACCGACACTGTACCTTGGGATGAGGAGGCTGTCATGCTCTAATTTGCTGCCTGCGGCCTAGCTCTGTAGTTGTCTGTAGCTCTGCAGCCTGTCTCTGCTGCACCGCCTAATCTCTCTCTGCTCTGAGCTACTCCCTCTCAGCCCTTGCCTGGTCCCTCTCGGTCGTCACTGCCTATACCTGTGCCTGTAACTATAAAATCAAGGCATCCTGTGTGTCTGCCTGCCCTGCTGGCTGTACCTGTGGCTCCGCGTGAGGCTGGTCCTCACCCTCGGCTCCTGGTGGTGGGACTGGTGGATCCTGCTACTGGTCCTGCATATGGACATCTCCCTGACCTAGTGCGACTGGGGGCACCAATGGTGGGTCCTATCGAATCTCGACCCTAGGTCCTCGTCCTCACCCTCGTCCTCTCGCTTTGCCTCTGACCCTATGTGCCTTTGGATCCTCACCTAGAATGGTCAACCAGAGAGGAGGTCTGGACCAATCTCTATAGGCCTGTGTGGTGCCCGAATCTGCCAAGCCCTGATCATAGGCCCAAGGTCATGACACTAGCTGTTGAAAGCTATCAACTACCTCTGTGGTAGGAATGTCAGGCCCCCATGACACCTGTGTCATGCTGTGTGCAAACACGGCTACGTAGCCATCATTCGGCCGATCTTGTGGCTCCCAAACTGACGCTGTACGCACCTGGGCAGGTATCTCTCAATCATAGTGTGATCTTGCCCCTGCATGTATCAATCTTGACGGTAGTAGAAGAGTTGGGCAGCATCGTCAGCCCATCTGGGATGACCAAGATATGGTCTCCAAGTAAACACTAGCATCTCATCTAGGACCTGCCTCCAGTAGGGGATCCCATGCTCACCAGTGTGTGAAGGACACATCACCTCTGTATACTATCACAAGGGCATCCTCTGCCCCCATCGGAACCGGAATGACCCATGGACGTAGCACAAAAATATGCTCCCATGCCCAAACATGAAGGAGCGTCACCCCAGCTCCCAATGCTCTGCCATCCACGTAGACATACTAATGGAGATCCCTATAAAGTGAAGCTAGAAGGACAGGTCCCCATGCAAACCGAATCGGCCTATCCCAAACCATCCTCTCCCAGCAGTATCCCCAGCCTGGACTGAAATACCGCCCTCATCTGTTTGGGGCAATCAAACCCGAAATGATCACCGCAATTGCCCAGCGGAAGGGAGGTGCTATGACTCTATACCGCTCCAGCTCGATCTGACCCTCGTAGTAAATAATATCTCATGTGGCGAGGACTCGGGTGCAATAATCGCGTCCCTCCTCCATGTCATAGATCACCCAGTGGCCATGAATAGGAAATCAAAGAATGCAACAAACATCCTCCAGAGTGACGGTCGCCTCACTAGTGGGAAGATGAAACGACGATGTCTCGCTATGTCACCTCTCGGCCAGCGTTGATAGCATCCCAAGGTGTGTGTGCACGGGCGCTGCGTATGCAATATGCCCTAAGCCAACGACTCTCAATCGGTCCTAGTCTTTGTCGCTAAAGTCTTGTAGGATGCTCACCAAATCCCGCGATCGGTGCTCCGGAGAATAAAGCTCCCTAGGCCCGTCCTGCATCAAGGAAAGTCAACATGTTAAATTTTTTGGAAAAATCCTAACCTAATGCTCCAAAATCGTTCCTAGCAGTGCAGTTTGTGAAGGCGTCGTAGTTTGAGTTTACTCAAACTCAGCCACACAAGCTCAAAATGAACCAAATAGTGTTGTCGCAGTGCAATTTATCCCTAGCGTCACCATTTGCATGAAAAGAGCACCGCTGCGGCGCACTTTTCCCAAACCGGCTCGCCAAGTCCAAGCTGAGCCCGAGCCCAACGACGAATTTTATAAACTCCAAATTGCACCGCTACGACGCTAAACAGCGTCGCTACGGTGCAAAAAGGTGATTAGCGGTGTACTTTAAACACCGAGCAGTGCTATAATAGCACTGCTGGAGGTGAGCTCATCTTTAAACATGTAATAAATGCGTTCAAATGAAAAAATGAAGCTTCAGTTAGGGTCACATATCGGAGCACCGATGCCAGGTGGCCGCTGGTAGGTCCGAACTCGGTCTGAAATATGCAGAGGAAGCTGTCGTTGCACCATATCGTCAGGAGGTCAGAGCTTGAATCTCAAGGTTTGCTAGCGGAGGTGTGTGAAAATGACTTGAAAGTGACCCCTCGGGCCCCTTTTAAGCCTAAAAATTAAAGTTTTTTGACCCTCTAGGGTTGTCCTGCTAGGGTTTCGGTCCCCCGAACCTGTTTTCATTTGTGTGAGGCTTGTTTTTCATCGTTTTATTGCATTTAGACATGTTTTAGCCTCCCGGACCCCTTCTGGACCTCTCGGGCACTTTATTACCTTTTTTTTGCGAGATCACCTAAAAAAATTGAAATTTTCGTCCGATCTCTCTAGGGGGAATTATAATAGCATATTTTCTCTCGCCATCCAGCAGTGGGGCAAGTTTTTAAATATCAAAAAATTTGGCTTTGATCGAGATCGTTTATTCTTCGAACCAACGCAACAAGTGCATTGCTTCAAAGAGGGGCAAAATGTAGACATCGAAAATATACTGATTGACATCGTGCATCTGATCCTGACTTACTAACATCGCTTCTTCCTAAATCATCCCTTGGTCTAACCGTTTAATCAAATTCCCTTATCTAATTAAATTCATCAATATCCTCTCTTGATTAAATAAATCACTTTATCTGAATCAAGTCATTTCTTTTGTTAATTAAATCAATCCATCTGATCTAATTATCCCTATTTAATTAAATAATCAATTCATTTGATTAAATCTCTAAAGTCTGTCCATTAAATTAAATAAATTAAAACCTTATTTGATTTAATCTAACACCATCCCTTTTAATTAAATAAATCAAAATCTTTATTTAATTAGCCTCTTATCATATTCCTCTCTTATCTGATTTAAATAAATCCATAAATCTAAGTCAAATAAGTCACATCATCTAATCACCTGTTAAATTAATTAACCCTTGATTAATTTAACCTCATCTCATGTCACATCCTCTAGATAATGCAAGTTGCTCATGAAAATAGATTTAATTCATTTATTAAATCTCTATTTTCCTCACAAGGCATATTTTGGAATATTCTCTCAATTTGAATTCAAAAATTCCAAATCAACATGTACATCCAACAAGGCATTTAAAACCTCTTACATGTCCTTTGCCTTGAGCCAAGTGGCATTTATTGCATTTTCCCTTCCCTCTTACATGTCATTTCAACAAATTTGAATGTCAAATATTGGCATTTATTGGCACAAACCCCAAATCTTGCACAACCATCATCCATTCATAGCTTGACAAGTGGCACCATATCATTGGATGAATGTTAGTCCCACATTGCTCAAATTTGGGCATTCATCCATCTTGAAATCCTATAAATGGAGAGCTCCTCTCCTCATTTCATCATCCACAATCCAAGCAAAGTTACCATGCTAAAATACTTAGCTATTTCCATCCATCATTTGAATTCCTATCTAGGATTTTTGCAGATTTGGCTTGGAGTTCTCATCTTTTGTCAAAGTGGATCAACATCATCTTTAACACATCAAGATTTCATCAAAGGGATTGGGAAAGGGCCAATTTTCACATCAAATTGGCACCAATTCCCCCATGGGATCAAGTGTTTGCTAATTAAATTAGGATTAAATCTAGTTTTTATCATTTTCTTTGTGTTCTTCATCATTTTCATTCCTAGTTTGATTTGTAAATGGATTTCATGGGGAATCCTTCTTTTGGCTTGTAATTCCTTGTCTAACTCATTTATTCATGTTGTTTTGCAGGTACTAGGAAAAGGGTTCGCACAGAAACATATCTCAACTTGGGAGTTATAAAATGAATAATTTAGTGTACAATAGATGCTAAGGTGTAACACATAGGGTAGAAAATTAAATTGTATTGATTGTGGAGGAAAATGCTAAGGTGTTAAGAGTACTTGAGAAATGATTGTAATGACTAGGAAGTCTTAGTTCTATCCTTAATGAGGGTGAGCGATTTTATGTGATAGTTTGTTTTTTCTGCTTTTATTCCCATCCATTCACCCTTGCGAGCATTATTTAGAGCAATACAAGAACTTAATTTGTCTAGCTAGTAAAAGAAGATAAAAATATTAATTTCCCTTTCAAATGAAGGGTAACTTTTAATCTGTTGAGAATAGTATTTTTTTCTTGAAATATTGATAGTAAAGCAACCATTCAAATATGGTTTTAAAGCAACCATTCAAATATTGTATTAGGCCACCCTCCAAGTTCAATTACTTATCTAAATATTTTTGGTTGTACATGGTTTGTAACTTTGTAGATCCTATCCTTAGAGGAATATGGTGGCGACTCTCAAATTGAGTGGATTTTGAAATAGATCACAACTTGGGAGTTACAAAATGAATGGTTTAGTGTACAATAGATGCTAAGGTGCTACACATAGGGTAGCAAACCGAATTGCATTGATTTTGGAGGAAAATGCTTGTTGGCAACACAAGGGCAGACAACTGAGAGGAGGGGGTGAATCAGTTGTCATAGAAATTATACAAATTAAAATTATTCTCATATTTGATATATAGACATGAAAGCATAAACAATCACCACATCAAAAGCACACATAACACCAAGATTTTTAAGTAGAAACCCTATTAGGGGAAAAAACACGGTGGAGGTTAATCCACAAGATTATACTCTATTAAAAGTATTATAAATGGGGAATGCACATGCATTCAGGCACACTACCTAGAGCTCACTGCTCAAATACAAAATTCTTACTACCCAAAGGAAGACTCATTGTCTTACAGTCATTTTTTGGATTACAGCTAGAAGATTTTGAACTGAGAAAATAACATCTTCTAATTCCTATTACAGTTTCGGTTAAGCACATACAAAATTTCTTCTGCTCACTCTTCTTCACACTTTGCTTCTGCCTTTGAAAGATTAGAACATTATTCACACACAACACTCAACATACATTGCACACCATACCTTCAAATGGTATAAAAAATAGATCATATATATTTGCAACTAAGGATAACATCAGCTACATGTCGAACCAACAAAATATAAAATGTGTACAAACTGTTGACCAAAATCAATAAAAAATTATCAATGCGCACCAAAAAATGTCAGCCAAAACATAGTAAGGACCCAAAACAACATCCTCAAATATGAAACACCTTCAAAATTTATGCCTCAAATATCAGCAACACACTACAATCACCTAGTCGTCCATGATCATGAAAAACATGAACTCACAAAAGAAAATCACCAATCACGAACACAACGATCAATGCAGACCAACATCACAGATAGAGCATGATCTAGAAACATCCACAAGCATCATGATCACCACATAAGTATCCACAACAAATCAAATTACTAGAATCACATCATCTTCTTTCAAGAATACCAACTAAAGCAACAAAACAACTGTCAGAACATAGATACTTATAACTCAATCAAATCTTCATGCCAACCTTTGAAACTTCATGTGGATAAACTAGATATACTTGTCAACAAACCCTTTTAATCCACAACCTCTTATCATCAATATACTGAGCTAGCCACCATAATGAACTTCATCGCACCACTGACAACCTGCAACTTATTTTATTACAATTTTCTAAATATCCTCGACATATACAGTCTTAAAGACATTAATGCCAATAGTGTTGACATCAATGACAACCAAAAATCAACAATATCTGACAATCTCCCCCTTTGGCATTGATGGCAGCACATGATGTGAAAAACACCATCAACACTTGACTTTCTCTTAGCACTTTCTCCCCCTTAGATTATGACTCTTTTCTCCTTAACTCTTTCACAGTCTTTCACATGAATCTTCTCCCCCTTTGACATCAATGAAAAATATACACATTATCTTTCTCCACACATCCTTTGAACTACATTTCTGAACATCTGACTACTCCCCCTGAGTAGCAGCCACCACAACATCAATCTAGATCACAAGATATGACTATGAAATGCACAGAATGATGCAAGTCAATGCATCTTAATTTTGATTAGGAGGCGTAATCACCCCTAGCTTCCCTCTAAGATACTCAAAAGTATCCTTAGGAAAGGGCTTGGTAAAGATATTTGCAATATGTTCCTTAGTGGGCACATAGTCCAATCTGACTTCCTTTTCACTCACCTTCTCTCTCAAAAAGTGAAACTTGATAGATATATGCTTGGTTTTTGAATGAAACACCAGATTCTTAGAAATGTTAATTGTAGTTGAATTAGCACAAAATATAGCAATAGGTTCATCATACACAACTCTCATATCTCTCAACATCTACTTCATCCACAATAATTGAGTACAATTGTTAGCAACAATAATGTATTCTGCCTCTGCAGTAGATAAAGAAATGGCATTCTGCTTCTTACTTAACCATGAAATCAGCTTTTTTCCCAAGAAAAATGCACCACCACTAGTACTCTTTCTGTCATTCACATCGCTTTCCCAATCAGCATCAGTAAAAGCACTCAAAGTAAGGTCATCTTCTTTAGGATACCATAGGCCAAAATCAGCTGTCCCATTCAAGTACCTGAAAATCCTCTTCACAACTGTCACATGAGACTCCTTAGGATTAGCTTGAAATCTTGCAACAATGCATACGACATTCATGATATCAGGTCTAGTTTGAGTTAAATAGAGCAATCCACCAATCATGGATTTGTATCTAGTCTGATTTGTTTTAGGAGAATCATCATCTTGTGTTAACTTACATTCGGTCACCATAGGCGTACCAACTGGCTTTGAATCTTCCATACCAAAATTCTTTAGCAATTCTTTCACATACTTGGACTGAGATATAAAGATCCTTCTATCTAGTTGTGTAATTTGTAATCCCAAAAAGAATTTCATTTCTCCAATCATAGACATCTCAAACTCACTCTGCATCTCATTAGCAAACTTCATGCACAAACTATCATCTCCTCCAAAAATGATATCATCAACAAAGACTCCAACAATCAAATCTTTATCATGATCAATCTTGAAATACAAATTACTATCAGCGGTACCTTTATTAAATCCAAGATTCAACAAATACTTTTCTAATCTCACATACCATGCTCTTGGGGCTTGCTTAAGTCCATACAATTCTTTCTTCAACCGAAAAACCATATCTCCCCAATCAATCAATTGAAATCAATTAGGTTGCTTAATATACACTTCTTCTTCTAGTTCGCCATTTAGAAATGATAACTTGACATCCATCTAATAAACCTTGAAATTTTTGTAAGCAACATAAGCAAGAAATAGTCTCACGGCTTCAATCCTAGCAACAGGAGCAAAAGTTTCTTCAAATTCAATTCCTTCCATCTAAGAATATGCTTTACACACAAGTCTTGCTTTGTTTCTAACAACTTCACCTTGCTCATTTAGTTTGTTCCAAAAGACCCATTTAGTTCCAATTACATTTTTTTCCTTACGTCTAGGAACAAGAATCCATGTATCATTCTTCTCAATTTGCAGTAGTTCTTCTTTCATTGCTTCCACCCAATGTTCATCTTTGCATGCTTCATTGACATTATTAGGCTCAATCTTTGAGATCAAACAATATTCTTCTGCAATTCTTCTCCTAGTTTGAACACCTTTGTTCTTATCACCTATAATATGATCTTCTAAATGATTTAGTCTTACATACCTTGGAGTCTTAGGGTGTGCTTGAACTTTAGGCTCTTGTGATCTCACTTCTGCACTTTCACTAGTTCCTTCCTCTTGATTTTCCTGATTCACCGGAATGATCTGAACTTGATTTGGAGTTTGAACTTTCTTTCCTTTATCTGAACTGTCATTCTAATTGTCTGAATCATATCCATAGGTTCCAAATGATCTAACTATGTCTTCATCAACTTTGGCATTAGTACTTTCAATTACTTTCCTCAATCTCATATTGTAGCACCGATAGGCTTTACTTTTAGTACAATAACCAAGAAAGATTCCTTCATCACTTATAGCATCAAACTTTCCTATATCTTCATCTCTTTTGATATAGCATTTACTCCCAAATATTTTGAAGTATCTAACAGTAGGATTATGACCATACTAGAGCTCATAAAGAGTCTTACCGGTATCACCTTTGACATGTACCTGATTGAGAGTGTAAACGACAGTACTCACAACTTCTCTCTAGTAGATATGCAAAACATTTCCTTCCAACATCATGGTCCTAGCAGCTTCTTGAAATGTCTTGTTCTTCCTTTCCACAACTCCATTTTGCTAAGGGGTCTGCGAGGCAAATAATTGTCAATTTATCCCATGTTCTTCACAAAAAGAATTAAAGTCACCGGAAGTGAATTCACCACCTCTATTTGATCTTAGACATTTAATCTTCAGACCTATCTCTATCTCAACCATAGCCTTAAAAATCTTGAATTTCTCTAGAGCTTCATATTTTTCCCTTAAGAAAGTAACCCACATCAATCTAGAATAATCAGATCAATAAGTAAATACATGTCTCCTTGTAAACTTTTGACTCTAGAAGGACCACACAAGTCAATATACACAAGCTCCAACAATTCATTTGAACAATATTGTTTGTTTTGAAATGAAACTCTAGTTTGCTTCCCTAACTGACATTCCTTGCATATAGTATTAGTAGGTTTTATCAACTTAGGAAGATCTCTCACTGCCTGAGTATAACTTATCTTGATAATATTATCAAAGTTTGCATGACACATTCTCCTATGCCACAACCAACTTTCATCAACTTGAGCAATTAGACAACTTTTACCAGTAGCACTTAGGTGAAAGATATTACCTTTTGTTTTTGTACCAGATGCAATCACATTTCTAGAACTCCCCAATATTCTACACTTTCCATTCTTGAATTGAAGATTGTATCCCTTGTCAACCATCTATCCAACACTTAAGAGATTATGCTTCAAACCTTCCACATATAGAACATCATCAGTATTATGCTTACCATCAAGAGAAATAGATCATTTTCCACGAATTACGCCAACTTTGTCATCACCAAATATTACAACACCACCATCATACTTTTCCAAGCTCACAAATTTACTTTTATCGCCTATCATGTAATGAGAGCATCCACTGTCAATCACCCATTCATCTTTTTCTTCAACTCTGGTAGCTAGAGCTTTCTCCACATTTGTGCAACTAGCATATTCAGTAGGTACTGGATAATTTTCCTTGATAGCAATAAACACCCATTCATCCTCAATTAAATTCCCTTTATCAGATTCATCATCTATCACACCTTCATCAGCAGCATAATAACACTTTCTTTGGAATCTAGGCTTGTTAAGTCTTGGCTTAGGAACTCTTTCTAGATACCTTGAGGCAAAATGACCTATCTTATTACAAGAAAAAAATTTAAGAGGCAATTTCCTTTTATACTTACCTTCTCCTCTGGCTACCCTCTTGACAATAAGTGCTTCAAGCTCATCTAGTTTTCTCTCTTCTTCTTCAATCTCTCTCATTTCCTGCTCATACTTGGACATTTTTCTAGAAGAACTTTCTCTCAGATCATATCTATGTTGATCTTTTCCGGAGATAGTAGCTTTGAATGCAGATTTTGTCTTAGGAAGAGATTCACCAAGCTCACTTAACTCAAAAGCAATAAGCTTACCAATCAACATGTCTCTGGTTACATTTGTCACAATCTGGATCTCCTTAATAGAAGTAGCTTTGTGTTTGTATGCAACAGGAAATGATCTAAGCACTTTAGCAATAATCTTTGATTCTTCCAATGTTCCACTAGCACATCTGATACTACACACAAGTTCATTCACTCTCTGCATAAAAGAAGTGATGTTCTCATCTTCACCCATTCTCAACATTTCATATTTCCCTTTCATGCTTTGCAACTTAGAAATCTTCACATAGGTATCACCTTCATACAAAGTTTCCAACTTTTTCTAGATCTCATAAGCAGTCTTTAGTTCCATTACATTTGTCATCTCAGAATCAGTCAAAGCACTCAACAATGCTTCCTTAGCTTTGATATTGTACTCAGATTCCTTAATCTCACTTGCAGTAGAAGGACCATTATGTGGGATGATATACCTATTCTTTGTAATTGTCCAATAAGGTTCACCAATGCATCTCAAATGACACTCCATTCGAATCTTCCATAGAGAATAATTAGTTCCATCAAATCTCAGACTATCCTTCTTATATGTTGCCATCCCAGATCACCTCAAGCTATTAAACTTCTTTTGAGGAACTTGCTATGATACCAATTGTTGGAAACACAAGGGAAGACAACTGAGAGGGGGGGGGGTGAATCAATTGTCACAGAAATTATACAAATTAAGCTTATTATCATACCTGATATATAAACATGAAAGCATAAACAATCACCACATCAAAAACACACATAACACCAAGAGTTTTTACATGGAAACCCTGTTAGGGGAAAAACCATGGTGGAGGTTAATCCACAAGAGTATACTCTGATAAAAGTATTATAAATGGGGAATGCACATGCATTTAGGCACACTGCCTAGAGCTCACTACTCAAATACAAAAGGATTACTGCCCAAAGGAAGACCCACGGTCTTACATTCACATTTAGATTACATCTAGAATATTTTGAACTGAGAAAATAACATCTTCTAATGCCTGATTACAGTTTCAGTTAAGCACATAAACACTTTCTTCTACTCACTCTTCTTCATACTTTACTTCTGCCTTCGAAATATTACAACATTATTCACACACAACACTCATCATACATCGTACACCATACCTTCAAATGGTATAAAAAATTGATCATATATATCCGCAACTAAGGATAACATCAACTACATGTCGGCCCAACAAAATATAAAATGTGTACAAACTGTCGGCCCAAATCAATAAAAAATTATCAGTGCACACCAAACAATGTCAGCCAAAACATATTAAGGACCCAAAACAACATCCTAAAACATGAAACACCTTCAAAAATTATGCCTCGAAGATCCACAACACGCTACAATCACCTTGACGGCCATGATCATGAAAAACATGAACTCACAAAAGAAAATCACCAATCACGAACACAACGATCAATGCAGACCAACAACACAGATAGAGCATGATCTAGAAACATCCACAAGCATCATGAATCACCACAGAAGCATCCACAACAAATCAAATTACTAGAATCACATCATCTTCTTTCAGGAACACCAACTAAAGCAACAAAACAACTGTCAAAACAAAGATACTCACAACTCAATCAAATCTTCATGCGAACCTCTGAAACTTCATGTGGATAAACTAGATATACTTGTCAACAAACCCTTTAATCTAAAACCTCTTATCATCAATATACTGAGCTAGCCACCATACTGAACTTCACCACACCACCGACAACCTGTAACTTATTTTATTACAATTTTCTCAATATCCTCGACATATATAGTCTTAAAGACATTAATGCCAATAGTGTTGACATCAATGACAACCACAAATCAGCAATATCCAACAATGCTAAGGTGTTATGAGTACTTGAGGCATGATGGTAATGACTAGGAAATCTTAGTGCAATTGTTAATGAGCATGAGTGCTGCTATGGGATAGTTTATTTTTTTGGATTTATTCCCATTCAATCACCCTTGCAAGCATTATTCATACCAAATGCACCATTCAATCTCATCAAAGATGAGAATATTTTGAATCAATACTCATCTAAGATATATAGTGTGAATAGTAGACAAATATAATCTGCCCCTTGCAATTACTCCTCAAAGGAGATATTCATGCATGCTTAAGAATATAAGTAAGGATATTTAAATAATGATATTGTAAGGTACTATACTTGTTGAAGTTTTCTAAATGGAGTAAAAAATTAAGTAAAATTGACCACAAGAAAATTTATAGTGAAGCAATTTGCTCTCAATACCCCAACCCCACAAGTTACTTTAAAATATCTACTATAATAGCATGGTTACCATTTGAGACCAAGGAAAGATACCATTAATACAAGCTATAAACAACATTTAAACTTTGATTGAAGTTGGTGGATTAGGAGCATTGTTGAAACTTTCTTATTCGTCTAATTTACTTTCCATGCCTTCAAATTACTAGAAGACAATTCTAATTTCATCTCAAGGCCATTGTGATTACTAAATGATCAAGTAATTGGAATGGTGATGCAAGTCCGGATTGCATTGTTCTTCATGATGCCCTTATTTCAAACTTTTGCACACATTTAGCAGGTTGAAAATTTAATATTTTATTGAGTTTATATATAAAGATAGTTTCAATTTTTTATATCTAGGATTTATGAAGGTGCTCCTCACCTCTTGTATGTTTATATGAATCTGTCTATATAATGACATTGAGTTCTATGCTTGTAATCTTTATTTTCCTAATGAAACAACATGAAGTCAAACCTATATTTTTTAGGGTTTTCCAAGGAAAATCCCTTTACAATATTATGAATCATGGAAAGAAAAGATAAACAATTCTCTTGTTCCTAACATGGGCCTCATACATAAAGGAGAATGGTTGGCTTCTATTGCATATGAAGAGTTATCTTTGTCATAAACGTTTTTTTTCGTTTAGTAGTCAATTATTAAATAAGTGAAATAAGAATGTTTTTTTTTCATCTATTTATGGATTATAGTAAATAATAAAATTATTAGAAGTAAAGTGTAGATATCATTATTAATGCACCATTTATGTCATTTAGTGACACATAATATTTGCCTACAAATAGCAATATTAAGGATACAAATAAGACTACAAATAGGGTTGAAGATTAATGGAGTAAATAGGTAATCACCTAATAATTAATTAATTATTAGGTCCTTTTTACTTTATTCACTTAAGCTAAACTTGGGATTTTTTTATTATTAGACTAGGCTATTTATAGGTCAAATTGTCTCATTGCATAAGATAAGGACACTTGTCACAATCTAATAAAATCTTCATCTAGGGATTTCCTTTTTACTTTTATAAGAATTCACTTTTCATTGTAATCATCTCATTCAGATTAATTCAATGCAAATATAATTTTTTTTCTAGATCAACCATTCGCTAATAGCTTAATAGCAAAATTAGTTGTTTTGGTCTCTTTTGGTGATAGGTTTTTTAGTTGCAGGTGATTTCTAGAAGTTGTGGAGTTCACTATCAACTCCAACATGGTATCAAACTTTAAATTTTGCATTTTTTTGTCCAAATTTTGAGAGATCCAACCTTAAGGGAAAATTAGCTCATCCTAGAGCAAAACAAGCATCACTATTGAGTCCAAAGCAGCCAAAAACCTAAGGATTGCATGTTGATTCATCAAAATTGGAGAAGTTGAAAAACAATAGTAGCAAGGGCCTTTGTACATAAATCCATATGGACGTACTAATCCATACGTCCCCTCTTGCCATTAATTCTCTTGCAAGTGCCTAATTACAAACAAGGGTTTCACAAAAGAAAACCACTTTGGTATTTTTTACCAAAAAAATTCTTGGCATTTCAATTCGCACCTCTAGAGTGCGGATTGGAAATAGACAACTATGCACAGTTAGATTGCTCTTCGAATTAGGAGGGGAAGCTCCCTCTTTGCTGATTATGCGTAAAAAGAAATAACTAAACTAATTGCCAACCTTTTTATCTCAGTTGACAACACAAGGTTATAAAACTCTTTGTGTCATAGCTGAGGTTTTCTCTAGTTTTGTAACTTCAACTACAAGTAGGCCTAAACTAATGACGCTCCTAACTTCTTAGGTAAATTCAGAGCAAGATAATTTAGAAGTAAACAAGGAATGTATGAATTAACACAAAATTTAGATAAACTTATTTTCAAAACACATCCAAAGACTCATTGTACTTTCAGATGTAAGGTGAAATAAAGTTCATGAAAGAAAAACATAAAACAATAACACTGAAAAACTTTGAGAACGTGGATCAAAGCAAGGTATGCATAAGATTTATTTCCTCAAATTCCAATAATAAAAACACATCTGGGACAATAGATTGTAGCTACAATAGGTATACATTTTACGATCAAACTAAATTTACACTGAACAAAGTGAATAGATACTGAATAGCAAACTTGTAGGCAAAATAGGCTCAACAATTTTGTTATAGCAACAACAGTTAAGAAAATAATGAGCAAGATTGCTCTTATTTATACACAAACAAGGAGTAGGGAACCCTAAAATATCCTTGTGTTAACAATTAGTCTTGCCAACATGCAAGCTTTATTTCTAAGTCTAAACAAAAGATAACTAATAGTTAACTGGAATACTAACATTAGTTAACTAATCTAACACTAAAGAAAGCTCCAACTATACAATGGATAACTCCAAAGAACAGACATGCATGAAAAGAGGACAACTAGTTAACTTGGAAAAGGTATCAAGTTAAATGTTGCCTTAACTTGAGTTCTATTCCTGAAAATATTTGCATGCTTCAACTGGTAATTCAATGATTGGTAACTTTGGCGGCTCTATAGCTGGAGTGATAACTTTCATTTCTTTTGTAGCTTTATACTTCTGATGCTTTTCTTTATTTTTCTCAATGGAAGAGTATTGCATGATGAAATCGTGAAGGATATGTTCAAACAAGTTCTGCAAAAAAGCTAAAAATAGCTTCATTGAATCTTCTTAAGAAAAAGGGCAAATTTTTGGAGAAAAATTAGAATATGGGTTTTGTAGAGAATGTTGTTTTGAATCAACCCAAATCGTTCAGTTTTCAAAAAACTGAGTTTCTTCTTAAAAATATAGAGTTTTTGAAAAGTAGAAGCAACAGAGGTAGTAGAAAAAAAAAATTCAAAAGAAATATGAGGCCTAGGTTTTGTGGCCAATTTCGTGTTGAATAAACCTAGATTGATAGATTTCTAAAAAAACTATTTTTTCTTGAACATGCAAGAAACCCTAGAAAAGTGGAAGCCAAAGAAGCAGTGGAAATTTTTTTCAATCTTGGAGAAGAATGAAAAAGAAATAGACCCAAATCGATGGAAGTTGAAAATTATGATCTATTTTTGAAAATGATGCCCTGGAAAAATGGATTATGGAAAAGTGTTCTACTGTGCAACCTAAACTTGAATCTATGAAAAACTCTGAAAACGCCCTTCGTTTGATCCTCCAAATGCTATTGAGAAGAAAATTTTATGTTTGCTCGTTGAAGCCAACCTACAAAATAATGAACAATAAACGCCCAAATGCTTCTAAAGTAAAGTTTGGAGGTGAAAGAAGCATGAAAACCCTAAATTTAGGAGCCATCATGTGAAAATATATGTCAACTCGAAGAATCCCTAGAAAATAGGGCAGTCAAAGAATGAAGACGTCTTTCACAAATTTCTAACTCAAGCTGACTTGGACACCTCCTTGAGATCAGGCGTCCAACTTTGTAGTGTTAAAACATTTTTTAAGATTTTCAACTTTTCCTTGATGAAACACCTTCGTTTGATCTTCGATTATGGATGTCTAATGGATCCTCTGGTCTAGCTAATGGATTCATTGAAGAGCATGATCAAATCCAAGAAAGATCTCCTAGAGGCTGCAAATCTTAAAAGCCGCATTTGTCCCCTTGAAAGCTTGGGCACCCCTAGCTTGTAGGGGCACTTTTCTTCACCAGAGTTAGCCATTTTTTATGTTTTTTTCAAATTTTAATGTTTTCTGATCTTTGAATTAATTTTCTGCTTGATTTGCAACTCTGACCGTTCAGGAGATTTGGTGAAGTGGATGTTGGATTCGTTGGAAAGCCTGAAGAAATCTGAGATGAACTTCTTAGAGGTTACAAACCCCAAAAAATGTATTTGATTTCCTAAAATCCTAGGTGCCCCTGGCCTGCAGAGGAACTTTTATGCTCCTGACTTAACCATTTTTTATGTCTGTTCGATCTTTGATTGTCGGCATTTGAAAAGTCCTCTAAGGCAGATGGATTCATTGTGGAGCTAGACTAAATCCAAGATGAATCTCTTGGAAGTGACTAACCCTAAAAACTGGTTTTGAATGCCTTAATTTCTATGAGCCCCTAGAGTATAGGGGCACTTTTCTTTGCCAGAGTTAGCCATTTTTTGATGATTCTCGTGATTTGCAATTTTCCCCTTTGATGAGACATTTCTACTTGATTTGAAATTCCGGGCATTTGATGAATCCGTTGAACTAGCTCTGATAGATTTATTAGAAAGCCTAAAGAATTCTGAGAAGAGTCACCAAGTGTGTAAACCCTAATAGTAAATTTTGATGGCTCTAAATCCTAGGCACCCCTATCTTACATGGGCACTTTTATCCACCAGAGTTAGTTTTTAAATTGAATTTCTTCATTTTTCATTGGATCTTCATTTCCGAGCACTTTACAGATCTCACAACCTAGATGTTGGAATCATTGGAAAGCCTACTCAAATTTGGAAATAACTTGTTTGTAGTTGCCAATCCTAAAAGCACTTTTGACTACTTGAAATCTTGGGCACCCTTGGCTAGCAAGGGCACTTTTATGCTCAAAACTAAGTCAAATTTTGATGATTTTCAACCTTCTCGTGCTTCACATTCACCATTTCATTGACTGTGTTGATTATCGCTACTGACATGTTGATTGTGTTCATTGTTGCGCGTCTATGACCTGTGAAGGCTGAAAATTTGACTAAGGCATTGACTGCCAAGTGCCTCCCTTGAAATAAGGCATCCATCTTTTCCAAACTTAGTTTAATTTTTGCAATTTTCAACTTTTCAAATTCCCCTCCTCTGTTCACCATAGATTTTTCTATGTAGAATTTGAGACTTAGATTCTGACACTTGGTATCTAGCCATCTTCCATTGATGACCCTAGAGGTCCTAACTTTTTCCCTAAAAAATTGAAATAGACCCACCAAAGAAAATTTGAATTTTTGATAATTCTGACTAGACCAGTGTGACTGTGACAAAGAATCAACCAATCAAAATCAATTTTAGCCATTTCTGCAAAGATTCTATTTTTAGGGTTTTTTCTAAAACTAGGACCTGACATGCAAAATTTCAAAATTTTCCAAAATTTTGCGAGCATCCTTTTGACAATAAACCCAAAAAAACCCTATGCTTCATTTATTTTTCAGAAATTTCTAAAAATGGAAAATTGCTATTTTTAGAAATTTTGACCTTTTTTGACTTTTGATGAACATTTTACAAGATTTTGACCATTTTTACCAAAATGCCTTAATGAAGCAAAAATAATAATTTTGGGTACAACATTTGGCTATGTTTGTGGACCATGTCAGATACTTATAGCATAGGAGAACCAAGAATATCTGGATATTTAAACATAGACCAGTGTCTTATCAGTTGGACAATAGAGTCAGGATCATTTCTAAACCACCTATCAATTGGAACTTTCTTAAAATTACCTAAAACAAGACTACCTAATCACCTAAAACACAATAAAAATTTTACGAAATGGAGAAATACATTATGACATAACGAAAAACAAAAATAAAATTACTGAAAGAAAATTACTCCACCCCCGAAGGGATGAAGTGCTTTAGATATTGTCTGTTTTATAGCAGCGGGAAGAGCCTTCCATCCATGTCGCTTCTACCTGAAAGGCTTCACTTCTCTTCTGATGGGTATTGCAGGAGACAATTCCTCCAGGATGAAGATTCTCAAGTTTTCATATATCCAGGCAAAGGTACTCTGAAAAAAGTTAGAATATGACGCAAATGGAAAAGTTGATACCACTGAGGCATTATTTCTGATTTCTTCCATCCTAGGGATAGTTAATGCTTCAAACTAGTCAATCGAGTTCCATACTTGGTTTCTATAATGTTGTAGGTGAACCTTTCTGACTTGGAAATATCCTATGATTGGCTCATTGATCAACTTTACATCCTTTTTAACACATAGGAGTTTGATTTCCATTTCTTCAACATTTTTGAGGCCTAACAAAAGCGCCTCTTTCTCAGCTTTAGTGAATTCCAATTTCTGGCAATATGCAAATGGATACAACTGTCCTTTAGGGGAGATGATCATTTCCCCTGCTATTGAACCCATAGTTGAACAACCCCCATCAAATTGCATTTTCCATAAATTTGTATCATCCATCAGTCTCCTTGTAGGAAAAGCAATGTTCTAGTCTTCAATTTTTGACAAAGTCACATAATTAACCTATCAATATCAATATTTACACTCCTATTATGGGTAATAGTGGGAGATGATGGGGAAGTTGTATCATTGACTAAAGGCACACTATTCTTGCATTGTTATTTACCCTTATGTATGGCTAGATCATGTGCACCATGAGATGTAGGAAGAGATACTCCACAAGTACTCAAAGATATGTCATGTTCAAGCATGAATAGATCCAAAGGAGGGTCCTCATTAAAAGTTGGTATATCATATAATGATGCATAGAAAATTTAATGGGATCCACTAAAGAAGGGCCACTAGAAGGGGAAGAATTATAATCATGAGTAAAAAATGGCTTAGGGCCACTAATAAAGTAATATACAAAAACGAATTAAAAATAATGGAAGGATATATATAATCACAACATGAGTCTAACCATTACTTAGCACTATCAATCAAGGTGTCACCATATGCATGTATAAAAACACCATGACTACATGTATAAATGCACAATATGAAGATAGGAATGGTTTAAATTTTAGTTTTTAAATCTTTAATTCCAATAAATGAATCTATCATAAGTATATAAAGAGAATATCCATCATAAACTGCATCATCATGAAACAAAGAGCCATCAACTCATCATGAGAAGGTATACAGGTGTCAATATTTTCATCACTAAACATATCATCGGTAGACCATGAGCCACAAGATAGAGAAGAGGCATTATCATAAACTATATGAGGGGTGGATGTGTGCATGGATATGGTGTACAAAAAGTGGCAAAATGGCCAATTTTTTCCATAATGTGCTTGTGTTATGGCTTGGTAAATACCAAGCCATAACATGCTTACACTTTGTGCCTTATAAAATTCGGGTGTGTTTTGTGGCTTATAAAATGCAAGCATGTTTTGTAAACCAAAAAATGTGAGTGCATTTTGATAGCCACAAAATGTGAGTGTCTTTTATGAGCTACAAAATATGAGTGCATTTTGTGGCTCATAAAAATATTTTCACTATTAGTAAATTATAAAATGATAGAGATAGAGAGGGAGAGAGAACGGGAGAGAGAGGGAGGAAGAGTGATAGAAATAGGGAGAGGGGGGAGAGATGAAGAGAGTGATAGAGGATAGAGAGATAAATATTTAGAGAGAGAGATAGAGAGATATAAAAAGAGATAAGAGAGGGAGAGAGAGAAAGAGAAGTAGAGAGAGATAGAGATGGTGTGTGAGAGATAAACAAAGGGAGGAAGAGAGACAGAGAGACGATGGAGAAATAGAGATAGAGAGAGAGAGATAAAGAGGGATAAAGGTAGAGAAATAGAGATGGATAGGGTAAGAGACATATAAAGAGATAATGAGAGGGATAGAAAAGCATAGAGGGAGAGGATGAGATAGAGAGATAAATAAGAAGGGGAGGGAGAGAGATATATAGAGGTAGTCAGAGAGATAAAAATAGATACAAGGAGAGGGAGAGATAGAGATGGAGGGGGAATATAGAGAGATAGAGAGGGAAAGGGAGAGAAAGGGAGAAGGAAGGGAGATAGATTGAGTGATATAGAGACATATTCAAATAGGGATATGGAGAGGGGGAGAGGGAGATAGAGAGATAGGAGAGAAATAGAGGGAGAGAGGGAGAGATAAATATAGAGGGAGGATGAAGAGATAGAGACTAAGAGAGGGATATATAGATAGAAAGATAGAGACATGGAGTAAGAGAGAGGGAGAGTGTGTGTGAGATAGGGAGAGAAAGAGAGAGAGGGAGGATTGTAAAATATAGAGGGAGAGAAATAGAGAGAGGGGGGATAGTAAAATATAAAGAGAGGGAATGACATAGATAAAGAGGGATAGAGAGAGGGAGGATAAACAAAATAAATGGTGAAAAAGATAGGAGAGGGGGAGGAGGAAAGGGAGGGAGATAAAGGATAGAGAGATATAGATGGATGAAGGGAGAGAGAGTGGGATGGAGAGATATAAAGAGAGATGGATTATATAGATACAAAAATAGAGGGAAAGAAACATAAATAAATAGTCAGATATAGACATGAAGAGATAAAGGAGAGGGAGAGATAGAGATAGAGAGATAGAGAGGGAGAGACATGTAGAGATAGTGATATAGATATAGGGAGAGGGAGAGGGAGAGGGAGAGAGAAATACAAAGAAAGAGCTCGATGGGAGAAATGTACAAAGAGGGAGAGAGAGAGGGGGGGAGAGAGGGGGATATTTATAGAGAAAGATAGAAATATAGAGATAGAGAGATATAGGAGAGGGTAACATATGAAGAGATAGTGAGAGAGATATAAAAAGATAAAGGGAGAGGGTGAGATAGAGAGATAAAGAAGAGGGAGAGGGAGAGAGATATATAGAGATAGTGAGAGAGAGAGAGAGATAAAGAGATACAAGGAGAGGAAGAGATTGAGATATATGAAGAGAGAGAAATAGATATGGGAGAGAGATAGAGTGGGATATATACAGATAAATTCAAAGAGGGATAGAGTGGGATATATAGAGATAAATTCAAAGAGGGAAAGGGAGGGAGAGAGGGAGATAGGAGAGAAGTGGGAGATGTGATATAAATGTAGAGAGAGGGAGAGAGTGATAGAGAAAAGGAGAGAGATAAAGAGAAAGGGAGAGAAAGCGAGGGAGGATAGAAATATATATAGAGAGAGAGGGATAGAAACATAAAGATAGTGAGAGATAGAGAGATAGAGAGGGAGAGAGATAAAGAGGGAGAGGGAGAGAGATGGAAAGTTAAAGAGTGAGAGGGAGATAAACATAAATAAATGGTGAGAGAGATAGAAAGAGATAGGAGAGGGAGAGGGTAATGGAAAGACAGGAAGACAAAGAAGAATGAAGGGAGAGAGAGGGGTAGGGAGAGAAAGGGGGACGAAAAAAATAATTCAAACTTGATGCTATCCATTACCATTTCATTTTAGATTTGGTACTTGTCATTTTTCCTTTCATTTTAGACTCTATATTTTGTATACCATCTTCTAGATGGTGCACTTTTCATCTAATAAAGACAACATAAAATTTTAATCCCACTCTAATCTAAACTTTTGATCTATATCATTTTTGTTAGGAGTTTTTGTGATGTGTAGGAATTATTGAATTGATTTTTAGTTTGTATCCCAACCATAATGCCACCAAAACATTTTTGACAATAACTTATTCTAGGATCATAGGATGAATTGGATGTCATAAAAATTGGAAATATTAGTAAGTGGTTGGGAATCAAGGAAACAAGAAAGTACATTAGGATTAGAAATATGATGAGAGTAAGTAATTTCAAGAAAGAGAAGAATTTGGATCTAGTAGAGAGGGTGAGGAATGCAATGTAGAAGAAACCTTGTCATGTAGTCATGGAGAAGAGTATTTTTATTGATTATTGGAAATTTAGGAGACAATGCAAGGTGAAGGGGGTGAAATGGAATTAGGATAGTGGTTAAGAATGAGAAAAAATGATTGGTGAGACAAGAGAAAATTTGGTTAGAATAAGTGAGACATAAGGCACATTTTAGGAAAGTGAGAATATGAGAATGAGTGGAAAAAAATTTATGAAAAAATTATGGTCAAATAAATTATCATAAATAGAGGGAGAAAAAGAGGAGGTTGTGGTGTTTAAGGTAGATGTTATCTCCTAGAAATGCACCCTATGTAAAGTTATAAAATTGAGCTTTCTAGAGAAACATGGGATCATTTCAAGGCTATGGGTCACCTAAAGTTGAAATGAACCTCCGGAGAAGGCCGACTTCCTTTGGTGTCACCTAAACTACTGATCTTTGTGAAGGGAAAGGGAGAAAGTGTGCATAAAAACAAAACTAACACTATGGTGATACACCAAACTGATAAGAGTAGTGGAATACTTGATTGACACTTGAAAATTGTTAATGATCATGAGATTACACATCAAATTTGTATAAGCTATGCATTAATATGTCACAAACAGGCTTGATTCACACACTTTTCCAGAGAGGAAAATAATTTTTACAGACTAGAATCTATATGTGATTATGTAAACACAGTTTGTGATTTGACTAATGATACTTTTGCAAAGGAAGGCATGAAATATAAGATAAAGTTATAAAGGAATGAAAGAAATTCACAAAATAACTTGATCATTAACCTGAAATGCATGACACTTGCAAGAACAAGATGGTAATTTGAATCATCCACAATGATTAAGGTAAACTTTGTATATTATGCTCTGAATGAGTTACAAAATCCAATATTTTCTCCTAAGGATTCTCAGAAGTCTCCAAAAGCGAAAAAATATACCAGTAAGAACTGACTACAAAAAGGCAAAAATGCCATATATACAAAAGTGTGTTAGCCCCCTTAGGGCTTACAAAAATATCTCCCTTCGAGATAAATCTCCCTCAGATCTTTTTTGATGAAATTAATGTTGCATCCCTGTGGCCATGTCGGTGTGGAGTCACTCTAGGAAAGGCCTCCTTTATCTTTTGCAACTATCGCATTCACTTCTGGTCTTCGTAGCGATCTCTCAAACCTCCCTGTTGAGCTGCCATGAATGCTTCAGAGCTCAGAGCCGATCCACATCGCTTTCGCCCTGTTGATCTTCTTGGCACCAGTCAAGCTACCAACGGTCTGCCTATAGCTCCCCCGTATTGGTCGAACAGATGCCACACAAGCTACTTCGGGTGGTCAAATCTCTTCATCAGAATCACATCTCGGTGAGACACTAGAAGTGTCTTGCCGATGTGATTACGCCCCCCCTCTGCAGCTATCGGCATAGAAAACAATTGTCGCTGAGAGTTCTCATCGAGCCACAAAAGTTATATCAAAATCACCTTTGTCATCACCCAGAACATCGACAAGACATATCGCTTTTGGCAAGATGATACAATGAGCCATTCGGGAGTCATACTGATATCCCTTTCCATCGCTTAGTCATCCGCATTTGGCAAGAGCTCCTTCAGTCGGCAGGAGGTCATACCGATATCCCTTATGAGTTATACCACTACACAAGATGTCACCGAGACCCTCATCCTATCAGAAAGACATCCTACCGAGTGTAAAACCTCCTCTCGGAGTCTCACCGAGCTTAACATTACGAACCATATCGGCAAGAGCTCCTTGATGTCTCCCCGAATGCATTCCACTCTACCTGAGCCCAACATTTATTTTGGTGAGACATTGGCAAGTCAGGAAGACTTCATGCCGAAGGCTTTATCTCCTGGCGAGCTTGTTCATTTTGGCGTGACTCCCATCGGTCAGGAAGACCTCTTTTGAAGCCACAATAGTATACCAAAGCCATCCACCTCAACGAGACCCTATTTCATCACTAAGACATCTTGGCGAATTCATCTTGTTTTGGCTTGCTCATCCTCCCATGCTCAATGTTCGGGGAGACTCATTAGGTCAGGGATACTTCTCCCCGAACTCTAAATATTACACTGAAAGCACCATTTGTCGGTAGGGCCTCCATGTGTTGGTGAGAGCTCATGCTAAAGGCAATATACTATCGGCGAGCCCATTACTTCGGCAGGACTCTGCTTGGTCACCAAGACATTACGGTGAAATAAAATCATTCAGGCAGGAGTCTCCCCGATATCCACTTGTGAACCAATCTCAGCAAAACCTTCGGCACTGGGCAGGACAACTTACCGATGTCAAACTCTCTCAGCGAGCTCACTTTATTTTGGGGAGACATCCCTGTGTCAGCGAGACTTCACGACGATGGAAAAACACTACATCGAGCCCCTTTTTGTTCCAGTGAGGCCACCCTCAGTCGGGGAGACATCTCCCCGAAGACATCAACATTCACTGAGCTCTCATCTTGTCGTCGAGACCTTGGCCTATTGGTCAGAGGTTATATCGATATCATTCTCTCTCGGCGAGACCTTTTGTTGTTGGCGAGACTCTTGCCAAAGGAAAAACACATATTGAGACCCCTTCACTATCGACAGAACCTCATACGTTCGCCGAGACATCAAACTGAACACAAACCATTCTCCCTAATGCCACCCTGGTGAATAACTATCGGTGTGACAACCACCGGTCGGGAAGACCTCACAGCGGGTGACAAGACCTTATGCCGAGAGCTCACCGATGAACAACTGTCGGCATGACCCTTTACAAGCGGAGAGATACATGAAGACTCTTGGTGACCCGAAAGTCTTGGCGACTGGTCTATTCAACCACATAGGACGCACTGCTAGTTGGAAAGATGACAGGAAGGTCTTGCCGACTTTCTTCTCCGAGGAGTTTTATGCCAAGACTGTTTGAGGCATGCTTTTCAACTGAGTTCCTTGTGAAATTTCATCAAATGCATGATCTAACCTCTGACACAAATATCCCATTTGACCTTCTTAAACATCTGAAACACAATTTGTCTTGCCTGATTGAGCCCGTAGGTGAAAATTGGGTAAAATTTATGGCGACCTTTGCAGGATGTTTGCCTGCTAAACATAGAAACCAGTAGCCTAGGCCTATCCATTGGGAATGGAGTCATTAGAGAACCAACACCACTTGAAAACAACATTGCAAAATGTTATAACTCAACAAAGAAGCAAGAGATACCCCTGAAACTACCGAAAACCCAACACAAAAGAAGCAAACTATCTAACTATGCTCAAAAGCACTTAGGGAAAACAAAGATGCATTTAAAATGAAATTAACCTACCCTATTCTAACCAGTATGAAATTGGTCAAACAAAACCATTCACTGGATGACTGAAATAACTGCCCTTTCTTCTCAATATGCAGTGACTGGCATGTTTAAGGATAGCTAAGTAAAAATAAGACACATGAAGATACCTAACAAGATGATGCGCTGCTTCTTGAAAGTAGTGAAAAAGTTCACTTACCTCACTAAATAATTCATATGTATTGTCAATTAGAGGAGGATAAGTAAACTGAACATACTCTTGTTTGGTTGTTAGTGCATCTTGGGTATCTTCTTTTGTTGTACCTTCATATATGGATGCCTCATTGGACTCCATCTGGGCTAAGTACCTGATTGGACAGCCTTTGGTAAAGGCAAAGCTTGAACTTTTCTTGCTAATCTCTTGTTCATGGGTTGCCACTCTATCACCTTGTTGGCTGGAAAAGCCTAATCCTTGTGGCTGACTTAGTGAAGAGATATAAACCTTCTCAGTATGCTCATCCTCTGCATAATAGAATGGAAGCTCATCTAACCAGATATAGTCTTGTAAGATAGGTTCATGAGGCTCCACCTGTAGTTTCAACACCTCCACAAGTTGCTGCTCAAGATGATCATAACCCTCAACCTCTTCTGATTCTTGGTCATCCAATGTTGAACAAAATTGTTCAATAATACATGTGGAAAACTCTTCAAAAAGCTCAACATTGGCTTCCTCATCCAAAATACACTCGAAAACATCAAAATTCTCACCTTGGAGGATAGAATCAGGTTCAAATCCAAGCTTTTCTTCCTAAATTAAGCCTCCATTGTCTTGCTGGTTGCTGCTAATCAACAACTTTCCAATGTCTTCCTTCTATTCAATCATTTGTTGCTGTTGCTTTCTATATTCCTCCATAGCCAAATGTAGCAAATCAATAGTTTTAGTCTCCTCGAAGCTGAGTGAGTTGTACTGGTCAAAGATCTACCCTTCTTTTACTTCCTGGATGCCAGAGCATGATTTCATTTGCATGATAGGTGAAGGAAACTCACAAGGTAACTAAGATGGGACTTTCCAACTTTGTATCCTGAGGGTAGAAGACTTATTGATAGGCTCACTAAAGAGCTTGGAAGGTTCCTCTTGTTTAAAGCTAGGAAACCTATGTCTAGAAGCATCCTCTTTCACCAGATGATTCAACATTACAGGAGGAGGTGAGCTGAAACTAGGAATGGAAAGGGCTGCCTATGTCTCATACCTTTGTGCTTGATAATCTGAATAAGCCCGACTACCTTGTACCTGAGCAGATAAGAATTTCATTTGCTCCTCTTTGGCTGCTATCTCTCCCTCAAGATCTTCTTCAAACTGACATCCCAACTCCTACTGCTGTGAAATAAGCTTTTTTTGTTTCTTGACATTGACCAACATGCCATACATGTAAGAGAACACCTTATTGACATCATTAATCTGCATATGTTCAAATCACTATCTCAAAGCCCACAACGCATGGTCAAACTATTGGAGCAGGTCCATTATAGTTTGGTAAGGATGCTTTAAAGGTTGATTATATAAATAATCATATTGGTTAACATCAAAAACCTCCTCTTGGGGTTGATTTTGATCAAATATTGGTTGACATAAAGGTTGACCAGGAGTGGGAGGGTGGGAAACATGATGGAAATACTGGTAATCTACTGATACCGGGTCATTTGACACAAAAACAACAGGTTGTTCTATATAGTATGGCTGATGAGAGGACATATACACATGACTCTCATGGAATGGAGGCAGAAAGTCATTATATTGGTGATAACTAGATATTGCAAGGTAAAATATGAAGCATAAGCAAGTCTAGATAGCAAACCTCCTTAACTATAGGTACCTGGGCTGCTGAAACTAGCTGATATTAACTTGGAGTCGTCATGGTGCTATCCGCACTACCTCAAAAGGCTGATATTGTTGAGAAAAACACCAGATTTCTCAATATATTTTGAATTCCTCAATGATGCACTGGTACACGGAGTCACCATGATATGCTGATGTTAACCTCTGAAAGGCCTAAATCTTACTGGTTGCATATCAAAAACCAATAATAGACATTTAATTTTCAAACTGTCTGTTCGACAGTCCCACCGGGCGTGCCAAAACTGTTATCTCCTAGAAATGCACCCTATGCAAAGTTATAAAACTGAGCTTTCTAGAGAAACATGGGATCATTTCAAGGCTATGGGTCACCTAAAGTTGAAATGAACCTCTGGAGAAGGCCGGCTTCCTTTGGTGTCACCTAAACTACTGATCTTTGTGAAGGGAAAGGGAGAAAGTGTGCATAGAAACAAAACTAACACTATGGTGATACACCGAACTGATAAGAGTAGTGGAATACTTGATTGACACTTGAAAATTGGTAATGATCATGAGATTACACATCAAATCTGTATAAGCTATGCATTAATACGTCACAAACAGGCTTGATTCACACACTTTTCCAGAGAGGAAAATAATTTTTACAGACTAGAATCTATATGTGATTATGTAAACACAGTTTGTGATTTGACTAATGATACTTTTGCAAAGGAAGGTATGAAATATAAGATAAAGTTATAAGGGAATGAAAGAAATTCACAAAATAACTAGATCATTAACCTGAAATGCATGACACTTGCAAGAACAAGATGGTAATTTGAATCATCCGCAATGATTAAGGTAAACTCTAAATATTATGCTCTAAATGAGTTACAAAATCTAGTATTTTCTCCTAAGGATTCTCAGAAGTTTCCAAAAGCGAAAAAATATACCAGTAAGAACTGACTAGAAAAAGGAAAAAATGCCATATATACAAAAGTGTGTCGGCCCCCTTAGGGCTTATAAAAATATCTCCCTTCAGGATAAATCTCCCTCAGATCTTTTTTGATGAAATTAATGTTGCATCCCCATGGCCATGTCAGTGTGGAGTCGCTCTAGGAAAGGCCTCCTTGATGTTTTGCAACTACCGCATTCACTTCTGGTCTTCGTGGCAATCTCTCAAACCTCCCTGTTGAGCTGCCATGAATGCTTCAGAGCTCAGAGCTGATCCACATCGCTTTCACCCTATTGATCTTCTTGGCATCTGTCAAGCTGCCAACAGTCTGCCTGTAGCTCCCTCGGATTGGTCGAACAGATGCCACACAAGCTGCTTCGGGCGGTCAAAGCTCTTCATTAGAATCGCATCTCGGTGAGACACTAGAAGTGTCTTGTCGATGCGATTACGCCCCTCTATAGCTATCAGCATAGAAAACAACTGTCGCTAAGAGTTCTCATTGAGCCACAAAAGTTATTTCGAAATTGCCTTTGTCATCACCCAGAACATTGGCAAGACATATCACTTTCGGCAAGATGCTTCAGCGAGCCCTTCAGGAGTCATACTGATATCCCTTTCCATTGCTCAGTCATCCACATTCGGCAAGAGCTCCTTCAGTCGGCAGGAGGTCATACCGATATCCCTTATGAGTTATACCACTGCGCAAGATGTCGCTGAGACCCTCATCCTATCGGGAAGACATCCTATTGAGTGTAAAACCTCCTCTCGGAGTCTCCCCGAGCTTAACATTACAAACCATATCGGCAAGAGCTCCTTGACATCTCCCTGAATGCATTCCGCTCTACCCGAGCCCAACATTTCTTTTGATGAGACACTGGCAAGTCGGGAAGACTTCATGCTAAAGGCTTTATCTCCTAGTGAGCTCATTCATTTCGGCGTGACTCCCATCAGTCGGGAAGACCTCTTCCGAAGCCACAACAGTATACCAAAGCCATCCACCTCGGCAAGACCCTATTTCGTCACTAAGACATCTTGGCGAATTCATCTTATTTTGGTGAGGGCCCATCCTCCCATGCTCAATGGTCAGGGAGACTCATCGAGTCGGGGAGACTTCTCCCTGAACTCTAAATATTACACCTAAAGCACCATTTGTCGAAAGGACCCCCATGTGTTGGTGAGAGCTCATGCCAAAGGCAATATACTATCAGCGAGCCCATTACTTCAGCAAGACTCTGATTGGTCGCTGAGACATTACGGCGAGAGCAAATCATTCAAGCACCTAAGTCTCCCCGGTATCCACTTGTGAACAAACCTCGGCAAAACCTTCGACACTCGGTAGGACATCTTATCAATGTCAAACTCTCTTGGGGAGCTCACTTTATTTCAGGGAGACATCCCTGTGTCGGCGAGACTTCATGGAAATGGAAAAACACTATATCGAGCCCCTTTTTTTTCCGGTGAGACCACCCTCGGTCGGGGAGACATCTCCCCGAAGACATCACCATTCGCCAAGCTCTCATCTTGTCGCTGAGACCTTGGCTTGTCGGTCAGAGGTTATATCAATGTCATTCTCTCTCGGTGAGACCTTTTGTTGTTGGCGAGACTCTTGCCGTAGGAAAAACACATATTGAGACCCCTTCATTATCGGCAGGACCTCATACATTCGGTGAGACATCAAACTGAACACAAACCATTCTCCCCGATGCTACCCTGGTGAATAATTGTGGTGTGACAACCACTGGTCGGGAAGACCTCACAGCAGGCGACAAGACCTTATGCCGAGAGCTCCCTGATGAACAACTGTCAGCATGAACCTTTACAAGTGGAGAGATACATGAAGACTCTTGGTGACCTGAAAGTCTTGGCGACTGGTCTATTCAACCACATAGGATGCATTGCTAGTTGGCAAGAAGACAGGAAGGTCTTGCCGACTTTCTTCTCCGAGGAGTTTTATGCCAAGACTGATTGAGGCTTTTCAACTGAGTTCCTTGTGAAATTTCATCAGATGCATGATCTAACCCCTAACGCAAATATCCCATTTGACCTTCTTGAACATCTGAAACAAAATTTGTCTTGCCTGATTGAGCCCTTAGGTGAAAATTGGGTAATAGTAGAGATCAAAGATAGGGTGGGAAAGCTAGACTAGGATAGTAAAAATAAGGCTAAGATGATAAGGATAAATACACATTCAAGAAGGAAGGAAAAAATAGAAAAGAACCAAGGATTGAAACAAAAGAGGAGACTAAAAGAGAAAAAACTAGAAAAATAAACACTATATAAAAAAGGAACATAAAAAAGTTAGCTACACTAATACACACAAGAGATAAATTCTCAAAAAGATAATATACAATTAAAGAAAAACATTATGAACTAATCTAATACTTCAAATTGGAAATTTATATTTACATGGTATGTTAGGTTTATCAAATCAAAGAACAAAAAATAAGCCTAATTGAGTAGGTTAATTAAGAAATCATGATTATAACTAGGTGTCTTTTAGTGTATTTGTTGATATACAACAAACTTTAAAGCCTCTTAGACTTAATCTAATTAGCCTAATCTAAAACTAAGTTAACATACACTAGAGATGAGTCTTAAAATATGCCAAGAGACATAACTTGAAAACATAAATTTTGAAAATAGAAAAAAAATGAACATGAACTAGGACTAGGAGAGATAAATTTGTAAAGAAAAGAAATTAGATGAAATTGGGATACCAATGTTACTAACTATATGGGTTGATAAAGCATGTGGGAATCAATTGTCCAAATTTAGAAGCTACAAGAGGTGACCTCTACCAAAGGGGTGATGTTTATGGTACAAGTGTCTAGATAGGGGCACTAAGTAGATACAAATAACATAGGTGTCTAGTATGGACATAATAGACCCACCCTCTATTCATTAATCAAGTCTAGTAAACTTCAAATTTTCACTAAAGTTATCTTGTCTATTGTATTGGCTATATAATTAGAGTTAGGAACCCAAGATGTGTAGAAAAGAGGAATGGATCATAAAAAAACTAATATGTTAATCTTGTAGAAGAATAATAAAATAGATAGAATGGGAAAAGTTCACTAATGCAAAATAGAAATGATGTCTTGTATAAAGCTTAGAAGATTGGAGAAAATTGGCCAAATCTAGGCTTTGTAATTGCTAACTTCTAACAAAGGGGTATTGTAACTAGCATAGAAATATTAACAATGTTTCTAGAAATGTGTGAATAGAAAATATATCTAGACAAGGACATTAGACAAGAAAAAATCAAGTATATGTATAAATAGGGGTCTTAGATAGGTGCAAATGGTACCGGTGTTTAGATATAGGCACTAGATAGATAGAAAGAGATAAAGGGAGAGGGAGAGAAAGAGAAAGAGAGAGGTATAATAGAGACATATAAAGAGAGGGAGAGATAGAGAGGAAGAAGGAAAGAGAGAAAGAGGGAGAGGGAGTGAGAGAAATAAAGAATGAGAAGGAGAAAATATAAAGAAATGGTGATAGAGATAGAAGAGAGGGAGAGGGTAGAGGGGAGAGGGGGGAGAGGGGAGGGAGAGATAAGAGAGGTAGGATAAAGAGAGTAGAGAAGGAGAGAGAGAGAGAGACATAAATAAATAGTGATATATATAAAGACATAGAGGTAGAGGGAGAAATAAAGAGATAGAGATGGAGAGGGAGAGACATATATAAATATATAGAGGGAGAGGGAGAGATAAAGAAATAGAGAGTTAAGAGTGAGATAGAGAGGAAGAGAGGGATAAATATAGAGAGAGATGGGAGAGAGGTATAGAAAGAGGGAGAGGGTGATATATATAAAGAGAGAGGAAGGGAGAGTGATAGAGAGAGGGAGAGGGAGAGGGAGAGGGAGAGGGAGAGGGAGAGGGAGAGGGAGAGGGAGGGTATAGAGATAAAGAGATGGAGGGAGATGGATAGGGAGAGAGTGTGTGTGACATGTGTGTGTGTGAAAGAGGGAGAGGGAGATAAACATAAATAAATTGTGAGAGAGAGATAGATCTAGAAGGAGATGAGCATGGGGATGGAGGGAGAGAGATATAAATATAGAGAATAATAAAGGGAGAGAGAGGGGCAAGGAGATAAAGGGGGATGGAGAGAGATAAAGAGAGAGGAAGGATAAAGAGATAGAGAAAGGGAGAGTAGAGGAGAGTGACATAGATATAAAGAGAGTGTGATATATATAGAAGGATAGATAGAGAAATAAAGAGAGTGAGAGTGGGAGATATAGAGAGGTAGAGATAGAGAGGGAGAGAGTGAGAGAGGGAGAGGGATAGAAGGACAATGATAGAGATAGGGAGGAGAGATATGTAGAGCTCAAATAGAGAGAGAGAGAGATAGAGGGATAAAGAGAGATGGAGATATAGAGATAGAGAAATGAATAGTTAGATGAGCAATATACATATAGGGGGAGAGAAGCATTTAGTTTTAAGAAATTGGATAATACTTATTTTATAAAACATCATATTTTATGTTCTACAAAACATGATTACATTTTGTGGAACATGAAATACATCATATTTCATGTTCTACAAAAAGCACCTACATTTTTTGGAACATGAAATACATCCTATTTCATGTTCCAAAAATCTCACTTGCATTTTGTGGAACATAAAAGACATCCTATTTCATGTTCCAAAAAAATTGCTTGCATTTTGTGGAACATGAAATACATCCTATTTCATGTTCCAAAAAAATTGGTTGCAATTTGTGGAACATGAAATACATCATATTTCATGTTCCACAAAACATACTTGCATTTTGGAACATGAAATACATAATATTTCATTTTCCACAAAACATACTTGCATTTTGGAACATGAAATACATAATGTTTCATGTTCCACAAAACATGTTTGCATTTTGTGGAACATGAAATATATCATATTTCATGAACAAAAATGCGATCAAGTTTTGTAGAACATGAAACATGATCATGTTTTGCGGAACATGAAATGTGATTGTGTTTTGTGGAATATGAAACATGATCACGTTTTTTAGTTAAAAAAAATTCTTGCCCTTTTTTCTTTGGAATAGGTTTGGATAACAAGCCTAAAGGCTTGGACTATTAATTTTCCTCAATTTCACATATTTATGAGCTTCAATGGAGTTTCTCAACCTATACATCATCAAGTTTACAAATTGTAAAATGATATTTAATAAAATTACCACCAAAATTTCACGTCTTCTTAGTTTTCTAACTATATAATTTATTTTATATTTGAAGTACATTAACATATTCATTTTACTAATATTTCTATTTTCCTCAAATGCATATGCATTGATTTTTATTTACAAATTTTTATATGCTTATCAAAATATGAGAAAACTTATATAGGATTGTTCTACACTTTATTCTTTATACATTGAAAAAAATTAATTACTTTTGTACTGTTGGAAAACGTGCCTCAATCTTACTGGCATGTAAACTCCTGAAAGAGAAAAGTTGGTGAGACCCTTTGGAAGTCTTACCGACTAGCAGTTGTATTCTAATCATTTGAAGTGCTCGAGTCACTGAGACTTTGATTTTGTCTTGCCGACGGTTTGGTTTCTATTTCATATCGGGGAGACTCTTGGCAACGAGTGGCATCGGGGAGAGATGTGAACTTTTGGAATGACTCGTTCTAATAGTGTTAGTCTCATCGACGGTCTTACACAAGAATTTCTTCGGGGTGACATGAAGGCTCAATAAGAGTCTAACCGATGAATGTTTCTCTCGCTGACAGTTGTGTATTCGGTATGAACTCTTGGCGATAGCGTTTCTCTCACCAATAGTCTGTGTTCGATATGAGTTCTTGTTGATACTATTAGTCTCGCCAACAGGTGGACATTTGGTATGATCTCTTGTTGATAGCAGCGGTTCTCTGACTGTTCTATATTTGGTATGATGTCTTGCTGATAGCGATGGTCTCGCTGATAGAGCTACATGAGTTGAACATCGGTGTGAAGTCTTAGCGATAGCGATGGTCTGGTCAATGGTTTTGCAGTGGATATCGATGTGATGTCTCAGCGATAGAGTGAGTCTGGGCGACAAGTTTGAACTCGATAAGACTCTTGGCGATAGTGGAACTCTTGTCGATAGATTTGCTCAAGATGGGTTTGTGTTTGGTATGATGTCTCGTCGATAGCAGTGGTCATGCCAATGGTTTTGTGATCAGGCATTGTGGCATCAGGGAGACACGACCTAGTGTCTCACTGACATGCAACATAGTTTGAACGCCTTGACCGAATGTCTATCCTACGTGGTTTTTTTTTTACCAATCAGAGAAGTTGAATGTGAACCACTAGTAGTTGGACTGTTGCAACCGTTCTTGTGAGGGAGATGAACAAACTGTGAGGAAAATGATTATGCTCTGGTAATGGCGGATGACAATGAACAGTTCGAGAGAATGAAAGGGTTTTGTTAGATTGAACACAATTTGATCAGTGTGTATGAATTCAATTTTGAGAGCATTGTAACTGGGATGTTCTGTACAAGGTTGATCAAGGAAATGTTGCTGTTGTAAATTGACATCAGAAAGTTAAGTCTGAACTCTGTATGTAATTTTCTTTACTGTAATACAAAGAGGATTTTCTTGGTGTGGTGGGTTTTTCTCCCGTAAGGGTTTTCCCATGTAAATCTAGTGTCCAAATTGTGTATGTTCATTTCTCTGTTTCTGTTATTTCTTTCATGAGTATCTTAATAGAACTATAATTGTAAAATTTAAAGTCACCTCTGCATTCTTACCTGAGTTTTTGACATTTGGAGAGTTTGTTATGCACCTAAGCTTTCCTTACAAGTGGTATCAGAGCCTGGCCAGTTGTGTTATCCTTGTGGGTACGTTGGGTTTTTTGAGTCAATTTTGTTCAGTGGGAGTCTTGTAGAAGTCTGGTAATTCAAATTACAGATTAAGATGGCAAGCACATCAGGAAAGATTGAAATTGAGAAATTCAATGGCAACATTTTTGAGTTGTGGAAACTTAAAATGGAAGATCTATTGGTTGATCGTGATCTTTGGATTGTTGTGTCTAGAATGAAGCCTACAGGCATGAAGCAAGAGGATTGGGACATTGCAGATAGAAAATCAAAGGGGCTGATAAGGCTCTATTTAGCAGACTCTATTCTTCTCAATGTTCATGAAGAAAAGACTGCAAATTCTTTTTGGAAAATATTGGGAGCTATTTATCAGGGCAAGTCCTTGGTGAATAAGTTGTTCTTGAGGAAGAAGTTGTACTCTTCAAAAATGCAGGAAGGAGCATCTGTTGCTGATCACTTGAATGCTTTCAACATGTTGATTGCTCAGTTGGCATCTGTGGGTGTGAAGATTGATGAAGAAGATCAATGTATGCTGATGTTATGTTCTTTGCCATATTCTTGGGATCACTTGGTGATGGCTATAGGTAGTATGGCATCCACTTTTAAGATGGAAGATGTTGTTGCTTCTTTTTTATCAGAAGAGTTTTACCCATTTTTCACCTACAGGCTCAATCAGGCAGGGTAATCCATTCTTTCAGGTGTTCTCGAAGACCAAATGGAGGAACATTTTTATCAAGGTTACATATTTTCTAACTTGTTTACTTCTTGTGCAGCTGCAGGGGAAAATGATGTTTTTAAATTCAGCACATGGATTAAATGTGGCTCCCACAAGGGTTGAGCCCAGTGTGCGGATGTTCATTTTTATTGGGGGGGTCCTCCCTTTTGTTTTTTCCTTACTTTCCCCCTTTCCATTTTATTTTCCTTTGGCCTTTTTCCTTTTGTTCTGCCAGAGGTGGGATCGGGATGGAAACCGAACATTGGAACTTTTCCAAAGTTCCTGTTCCTTTTTCTGTTCCGATTCCAGTTTTGGCTCCGTGCTTTTGTGCGTTATTTTTCTTCTCCTTGGGCCTTTTCTTTTTTGTTCTGGCAGACTCAGAATCGGGTCTGGAACCGAACTCTAAAACTTTGAATAGGTTCCTAGTTCGGGTTCCATTCTGGTTCCAGTCCTGCCAGTCTTGTTTGTTTGTTTTTCTTTTGTTCTTCATTTTCTGGTTATGGGATGTTTTTTTTCTTCCCTTCCCATTTTTGTACTCGTCCTTTTTCATCATTTTTGTGTATTATCGGAGGCGGGTTCAGGACGGAATCCAAACTTGAAACTTGATGAAAGTTTCAGTGTCAGATTTGTTTCCGCCCCCGCCCCTACTGTGTTTTGCATGGGATTGGTTTTGGTTCCGATCCCGCCTTGCTTTCTTTTGTTTGGGCATTTTCTTTGTTTTACCAGTCTTGTTTTGGTTTTCATCCCGGCCCTGGTTCTTCCCGTTATTTTCTATTTTTTCTCTGTGGTTGTCGGTCGGGGGATGTCTCCTCCTCTTTGATCTTCCTTGAGTTTTTATTTCTTCCTTCTTGCTTTGTTTTGCTGAGGGCGGGATCGGAATGGAATCCAAACTTGAAACTTCAGAAAAGTTTCAAGTCTGGATTTGGTTCTGGTTCTGGTTCCACCGACTCTTTTGTGTTGTCCCCACTCCGACCCCAATCCTAATTTCGGTTCCATCTTGGCCCCACCCCCTCCAGTTTTGAAAGGTCTCGGTGAAAGTTGGTGCCTTCGCTATAATGTCTTCCCGACCAGTGGGAGTCACGCTGAAAGTTGTTCGCAAGGCTGGCGTCGGGGAGAGTTGTTTACCTTCGGGGAGAGGTCCTGCCGACCCGATAATATCTCAGCGAAATGGAGATCTCGGTGAAAGTTCTCGCCAACCAAGAAGGGGTCTTGCCGAAATGAAGTGAGCTCGAGCAGAATGGAGGAGTTCGCTATGAAGTCCTGCCAACCTGGTGGTGTCTTGTCGATAGCAATGGATCTGTTATAGGCTTCGGTGAGACCTTTGGCCGACAGCGATAGTCTAGGCGACATTTTTTAATATCGATATAACTCTGGCCACTTGTTATAAGGTCTTCCCGACCATTGTGTGTCATGCTGACTGCTACTGTGAAGTCTAATCGCATCAGGGAGACACGGTTAGTGTCTCACCAACATGCGATTCTAAGGAAGCAACCTTTGATCGTCTTGGAATCTACGTGGCACAAATTCAACCAATAAAAAGGTGCTAGGGAAAATCACGGGCAATTTTGACTAATTGACTCCCCCGTAAAGAATGATTGACAAAATGTGTGCAACATGGGTCAGCTCGGTGAAGCAATGATGTTTGAATCTGACAGGGTAAATCTAATGCTGCTTCTCGAAGGGGGTCAACTTGCTGATAGATCTGGAGCAAGAAGAAGGCTGAAGAAGAAGAAACCGTAAGTCACAGTGACAACTAGGATCGCTACTAGTAGGAGCGGATTGACATTAATGACCATGTCGTAGAGCATTCAAAGCGGCTCTAACGAAGTCCCGAGGGTGGACACGAGGGCTGCAAGTTAATGTGATCGTTGTAAAAGATCTAAAGTCCATGCCTAGGAGTGAGCTTTCACCGAAGCAAACAAGGTATGCGCATTTAATGCCTCATTAACTTCATTCCAAAGCGCTTCTGGGACCGACGTGTCTAGGTGCTGACTCATTTTTGTAGAAACCTTAGGGCAAGGGCCGACACTCTTTGGTTGTATATATGGAATTTTTGCCTCTTTGTAAGGAAGTTCTTGGTTAGGAGATTGCTAAAAGAGCATTATTTAGCCTTTGTAACTCATTTTTATAAAATACTACAGATCTGTAACACAGAGACTCTTTATTTTCTCAAATAGAAAGTCATTTTCTTCACAGATTTTCTTTGTTGTTTTAATGACTAGTTGTGAGTTGCATGATAAAATTATGTGTAATTCTTCATTTTATAAGATTCCTTTAGTACTAGATGCAAAGAATATTATGTCATAGTGCAAATTTATGTTAGTGATCTCTTTCTATTGCATTTATATCTGTAAAAACATCTTTGTTTTCCTTGTGTTAAGCATTAGAATAGTCAAAACCTTACATAGACTAGTTTTTATAAACATAAATCTCTGTATTGTGAGATTTTTTAGCTCTATTGAGATTTTTTGTGAGCTTTCTATAGTATTGTCATATTTTTATCTTTGGTGTATCACCTGTTAGTGATAGGTTTTAAATTCAAGTATATCCTTCTTACTCTTTTCCTTATCATTCTTTAGTTTTTCTCAACATAACAAAAGGGGAACCAGCCCATAATCTAGAGGTTCACTTCATCCTCAAGTCACCCACAACCTCAAAGTGTTCCCATGTGTCAATAGGTCAATACAGTTAATAGCTTAGCAAGGGTGCAACTTTATTTGACAACAGTTTTTGGCACGCCCGGTGGGACTATCTGAATCAGAACAGTTTAAAGAGTACATATTACTGCTGGTTTGTGATATGCAACCAGTAAGTTTTGAGTCTTTCAGACTGATGACATTAGCATATCATGGTGACTCCAAGTAAATCTATTGGTTTCAACAAGTTCAGTTCTGGTATGTTTTAATTACAAGCTTAATATTTTGATTTTCAACATTCATATGAGTAGAGATGACAGATTTTCATAGTCACCATGTATATCCACTTCAAATTCATGAAAATCATGTCAACCAATCACCCTATCAGCCATATCAAGCCAATCATGCTACTGGTTTAATACCAAATAGCCATGCAACAATAGCCTATCAACATGCTTAACATGCTTACCTCCCACCCACCCCTGCTCAGTCTTCAGATCCACATTTGGATGTCCAAAATCAGCTCCAAGAGGTTTATTATATAAAGAATAACATGAATAACATGAAGGACATACTGTCAGACATCGCAAGGTAGATAGAAGAGTTTAGGAGGCAGTAGGAGTATGATCAACAACAAGAAGAGATGGCCTATCAGGCCTACCTTCATGGGCAATAATTGGAAACACAAAGGAGATAGTTTGAGAATAGGCTCGAGGGAGAGTTAGCTACAAAAGAGGAGAAAATGAAGCTTTTGCTTGCTCAAACACAAAGGCATGAGGTCCAAGTAGCTCCTTATATTCCACATCAGCCTATTCAGGAGGAGGTTCGTAACTTTGAATTTCCAAGTTTCAAGCAAAGTGAGCTCTTACCCCTTTTGAAATCAAGGTTCCAAGTTTTAAAGATGTTTTACCAATACAAGAGCCTATGCTGGTACAACCTAAATTTGTCCAGCCACATGAAGCGCCTATTTTCCTTCAAGAAATTCAAGAGGTTCCTCAAGTTCCCTCTATTTCAATAGCTCAATCCCTACAGCCCATGAACTCTCATTTTTAGTCATATCAAGAGCCTGAACCAAGTAATCAAATTACTGAACAGCATTGGCAGCCTTCTTGGACCAAGCATTATGACTTCAAAATGCCAAATCTAGTTCAAGAGGCCCCTATTCCAAGTTTCAAAGATCCTCTTCTATTGCAAAGTCAAGTACATGTAGCAAATCAAGCTATGAATCTTCATGAACAGTCACTTGTTCTTATTCAAGAGGGCCAACTTATGCATGCACGTCCTGATACTATTTGCAAAATAGACTTGCAGCAGGAGGTGAACGAACATGATTGATCAAAACAACAGATGGAGGAGTTTCAAAAGAGGAAACTTGAGGGGAGTTTCAAAGAGCAAAGTGTTGCAGAAGAAGAGTAGCCCAACGATCAAGTTAGTTCATTCACCATGGAGGAGATTAGAACTCCAAATCTATTACAACTAGCTATGGAGGAATATAGAAAGCAACAACAGCAAATGATTGAACAACAAGAATGCATTGGTGAGTTGTTGATTGATGGCAACCAACATGACAATGGAGGCTTATTTCAGGAAGAAAAGCCTGGAATTGAACCTGATTCTATCCTCCAAGGTGAGAGTTTTGATGTTTCTAAGCGTGTTTTGGATGAGGAAGCCAATGTTGAGCTTTTTAAAGAGTTTTCCACATGTATTATTGAACAGTTTTGTTCAACATTGGATGGCAAAGAGTTAGAAAACGCTGATAGTCATGATGATCTGGAGCAACAGCTTGAACAAATGTTGAAATGGCAGGAGAAGCCTCATGATCTTGATTTACAAGGTTATATATGGTTAGAGGAGCTTCCATTCTATTGTGCAGAGGAACTTGATATTTCATCACCACTAGAATTGTTGCCTTCCTTTATTAAGGAAAACAATCCTGAATTGGAATGTAATTCTTTCAGTAATGATCAGAATTATAAGCAGCTTCCTTTTTGGTGTATAAAGGAGCCAGAGGTTGGTGTATTGATTGAAAATGTGTTGGAGGAAGCCATCTCACTGTTCTCCATTGAAGAAATGAGTGTTCATTTGGGAAAGCATGAGCATGCTGAGGAGGTTTCTATTTTTTCACCAATTCAGCCACAAAGATTAGATCTTTCCAGCCCCCAAGGTGATAAAATGGTAGTTCATGAGTAAGAGATCAGCAAGGAGGTTTCAATCTTTACCCTTACCAAAGGTTGTCTAATCAGATACCTAGCTTAGATGAAGTCCAATACAACACCAAGGACCAATCATGCACCTATACATGAAGACACAATAAAAGATGGTGTCCAAAATGCACTGGAAGTTAAAAAAGAGTATGCTCAATTCACTTATCTTCCCTTGAATAACCTTACATATGATCTATTTAAGGAGGGTAGTGAGTCTATATATTTTTTTCATAAATTGCTACAAAAATTTATTAAATATTCCTTAGAGCATCGTCCTCTTGTAATTGCCATCATGCATGATAATTATTGTATATTGAGAAGAAAGGGCAGTTATTTTAGTCATCCTGTGAATGGTTTCATTTGACCAGCTTCTTTGCTGGTTAGAGTAGGGTAGGCTAGTTTCATTTCAAATGCATCTTTGTTTTCCCTAAGTGTTGTTTCAGCACAGTTAGACAGTTTCCTTTCTTCAGTTTTCCTGTTTTCAATAAGTTTCCAAGTGTTCTAATGAGTTATAAATGAGTTACAGCCATGCACAAGGCTGCTCCAAGTCTGTTTCTGAGTTTTCCCAATGACTCCATGCCCAATGGATTGGCCTAGGCTACTAGTCTGCATGTTTAGTAGGAAAACATCCAGCTAAGGTTGCAATAAATGTTACCCATTTTTCACCTACGGGCTCAATCAGGCATGGTAATCCTTGCTTTCGGGTGTTCTCGAAGACCAAATGGAGGAACATTTGTATCAAGGTTACATATTTTCAAACTTGTTTGCTTCTTGTGCAGCTACAGGGGAAAATGATGTTTTTAAATTCAGCACGTGGATTAAATGTGGTTCCCACAAGGGTTGAGCCCAACGTGCGGATGTTCATTTTTATTGGGGGGTCCTCCCTTTTATTTTTGCCTTACTTTCCCCCTTTTTGTTTTATTTTCCTTTGGCCTTTTTCCTTGTGTTCTGCTGAAGGCGGGATCGGGACAAAAACTGAACATTGGAACTTTTCCAAAGTTCTAGTTCCTGTTTCTGTTCCGATTCCGGTTCCGACTCTGTGCTTTTGTGAGTTATTTTTCTTCTCCTTGGGCCTTTTCTTTTTTGTTCTGGCGGACTCAAAATCGGGTTTGGAACCGAACTCTGAAACTTTGAATAGGTTCCTGTTACCTAATTTTTTTCCCTCAGGCTCAATCAGGTAGAACATCATGTGACAAGGGTTCCATGAGGTTCGAATGCTTCAAAACAGGGAACATATCGGCATGAGAATGGAAGGGTCCCCCCGATCCATTTTTGAAATGTTTGTGTTGCCTATCGGCAAGACATTTCTGATGTCATAACGATTTGTTTTTACATATAGGCAGCTTTCGGCATGACATTCACATGGTCTTGGTGACAGTGGAAAGATCTATCGGCATGAGTCGTGTTAACCACTGGGAGGTCTTACCGAATGAGTGAGGTCTCACCGACTAACTCATGAGGTGCTTCATCAGTGTAGGTTATCCCTATCGGCATTTTGTTTCATCGAGCGCTTTGTCTCTTGCCGACCGACACAAGAAGGATTATATCAGCATAAGTTCTACCGTCGGTATGTGGTCATAACGAAATTGCTTTGTCTCACCGATCCGAGGTTGAATGGAACATTTGGCAAGAGTTTAAGGCTTCGGTGAAGGGTCATAGCGAAAAGATTATGTCTCCCCAACCGTGCACTGAAAGGTCTTATCGGTATAGGGAGATAGCTTCGCCAGAATGTCATACCAAGGTGGAGATGTCTCCCCGACAAGATAGGAATGCACTCGAAAGAAATGGTGGGTCTCAGCAAGAGTCCCATCGAACAGTGGAGCCTCCGAAATGAAACAAAGGCAGCTCGCCAAGAGGAAAACAGTTTCGCCATGATGTCTTGGTGAAGGCACGATGTCTCCCCGACCAAAAGAAAGTGGCTCATTGCCAAGAGTTAAGGAACCCAGAGGGAAGTCTGGCCGACAAGCCAATATCTCGCCGATAACGAGGGGTCTCGCTGGGTGTCTGGCCGAATGAGGAGTTCATTGAAGGAAAATAAATTCTACAAGAGGTCTCGGCGAAGTGTGGGTGTCTCAGCGACAAAAGCAGATATCGGTATGACTATGGGGCATCGCCATGAGGTCCTCCCGACTCAATAAAGTTTCAGCGAAAGGAATGCGGAGCCCGAAGGAGAAGAGTGAGCTCGGGGTAAATGAAATGAGTTCACCATAAGCTCTGGCCGATAGGCCAATACCTCACCAACTAACAGGGGGTCATCACCAAGTGTCTTGTCAACGGGGATGTGCTCGCCGAAAGAATTTGATATCGGAACAATGTCTTGCCGAGGGTTTAGGGTCTTGCCAAAAGAATGTTGGGGCCCGATAAAATTAGTTGAGCTTCGTCGTGGGATCTTACTGACTACATATGTGCTCGCTGAGAGATGGAGGGCTCGTTAGGAGGTCTTCCCGAACATATAATCTCTGGCCGATAGCAGTGGATGTGCCAAATAAAAAGGATATTGGTGTGACTCAGTGGTGCTCACTGTGACTTCTAACCAAATCCGATTGTCTCGCCGATGGTTTTGGCGATATCAATATGACTTCTAAAGTTGCAGAGACATCTAATCGCATCGGTGAGACACTTCCAGTGTCTCACCGAGATGCGATCCTTTTCAGGAGAAGTTTTGACTACCTAAGGAGGCTGCGTGGAATTCACTTAACCAATCAGAGAGATCTGAAGGTAAACCATGGCAATCTAAAGAACATCAACAGGATGAAGGACGACGTGTATCTGTCGTAGGATCAGAGCATTCATGGTGCGGCCGAAGTAGCTCGACAAGACACGACGGATCAATGAATGCGGTAGCTACAAAATATCAGAAAGATTCTATGAGGGTAGCTCTTCACTGACACATACAGTGGAGACACGCAGGCTTCAACATTAATTTCAATAAAATCTGAAGGAGTGATCTTTCAGATAGATATTTTGTAAGCCCTAGGGGCCGACATCATTTTTGTACATAAGGCATTTTTTGCCTCTTTGTAAGGGGTTCTTCTTATGCTTATCTGAAGTCTGTGACTACTACAGTCCTCTCTCGGATTAGCAAGATTTTGTAACTCATCTTGGAGCATGTTATATAAAGCTTACATTGATTACTCTTGATGTTCGGATTTCCATCTTGTTCCTGCAGAGTGTTGTGCATTTCAGGTTCATGATCAAGTTATTTTTGTGAATTTCTTTCATTCCTTCATAACTTTATCTTGTGTTTCGTGCCTTCCTTTGCAAATGTATCATTATACAAATTACAAATTGTGTTCACTTAGTCACATAGGGATTCTTGTCTGTGAAAATATTTCTTTCCTCTCCAGAAAAAGTGTGTGAATCGAACCTGTTTGTGAAACGTTAGTGTAAGGCTTACAAAATTTTATGTGTAATCTTATGTCCATCGTCAGTATTCAGGTGTAAATTGAGTATTTCTCGGTTCCTATAATTTTGGTGTATCACCTTAGGATTTAGCTTTATTTTATGCATTCTTTCTCCCTTTTCCTTCCCAGATCAATAGTTTAGGTGACACCAAAGGAAGCCGACCTTCTCCGGAGGTTGACCTTTGTTTATAAGTGACCCACAGCTTTAGAGGTCCTCCCATGTTACACTGGAGTGTTGGACACCAGGTTCAACGGGGGTGCAATTCCAAGTGATAACAGTTCCTAGTTCGGGTTCCATTCTGGTTCTAGTCCCACCGGTCTTGTTTGTTTGTTTTGCTTTTGTTCTTCATTTTTTGGTTGTGGGATGTTTTTTTTCTTCCCTTCCCTTTTTCGTACTCATCCTTTTTCATCATTTTTGTGTATTGTCAGAGGCGGGTTCGGGAGGGAATCCAAACTTGAAACTTGATGAAAGTTTCAGTGTCAAATTTTTTTCTGCCCCCGTCCCCACTGTGTTTTTCCCAGGATCAGTTTTGGTTCCGATCCCGCCTTGCTTTCTTTTGTTTGGGCATTTTCTTTGTTTTACCGGTCCCGTTTTGGTTTTCATCCCAGCCCCAGTTCCGCCTGTTCTTTTCTATTTTTCCTCCATGTCCATCGGTCGGGGGATGTCTCCTCCTCTTTGATCTTCCTTGTGTTTTTCTTTCTTCCTTCTTGCTTTGTTTTTCCGGGGGCAGGATCGGAACGGAATCCAAACTTGAAACTTCAGAAAATTTTCAAGTCCGGATTTGGTTCTGGTTCCGGTTCCACCGACTCTTTTGTGTTGTCCTTGCTCTAACCCCGATCCTGGTTCCAGCTCCATCTTGGCCCCACCCCTGCCAGTTTTGAAAGGTCTCAGCGAAAGTTGGTGCCTTCGCTATAATGTCTTCCCGACCAGTGGGAGTCACGCCAAAAGTTGTTCGCAAGGCTGGCGTCGAGGAGAGTTGTTTACCTTTAGGGAGAGGTTTTTCTGACCCGATAATATCTCGGTGAAATGGATATCTCGGCGAAAGGTCTTGCCAACCAAGAAGGGGTCTTTCCAAAATGAAGTGAGCTCAGGAAGAATGGAGGAGTTCGCTTTGAAGTCCCATCGACTTGGTGGTGTCTTGCCGATAGCGATGGATCTATTATAGGCTTCAGTGAGACCTCTGGCCCACAACGATAGTCTGGACAACATTTTTTAATATCAATATAACTCTGGCCACTCGCTATAAGGTCTTGCCGACCGTTTTGTGTCGTGTCGACTGCTGCTGTGAAGTCTAATCACATCGGGGAGACACAGTTAGTGTTTCACCAACATGTGATTCTAAGGAAGTGACCTTTGACTGTCTTGGAATCTACATGGCACAAATTCAACCAATCAGAAGGCGCTAGGGAAAATCACGGGCAGTTTTGACTGATTAACTCCCCCGTAAAGAATGATCAACAAAATGTGCACGACATGGATCAGCTCGGTGAAGCAATGACGTTTGAATCTGACAGGGTAAATCTAATGCTGCTTCTCGAAGGGGGTCAACTTGTTGAAAGATCTAGAGCAAGAAGAAGGCCAAAGAAGAAGAAATTGTAAGTCACAGTGACAGTTGGGATTGCTACTGGTAGGAGTGGATTGGCATTAATGACCATGCCGCAGAGCATTCAAAGCGGCTCTGATGAAGTCCCGAGGGTGGACACAAGGGCTGCAAGTTAATGCACTCGTTGTAAAAGATATGAAGGCCATGCCTGGGAGTGAGCTTTCACTAACGCAAACAGGGTATGTGCATTTAATGCCTCATTAACTTCATTCCAAAGCGCTTCTGAGGCCGACGTGTCTAGGCGCCGACTCATTTTTGTAGAAAACCTAGGGCAGGGGCCGACACTCTTTGGTTGTATATATGGAATTTTTGCCTCTTTGTAAAGAATTTCTTAGTTAGGAGATTGCTAAAAAAGCATTATTCAGCCTTTGTAACTCATTTTTATAAAATACTATAGATCTGTAACACAGAAACTCCTTATTTTCTCAAATAGAAAGTTATTTCCTTCACAGATTTTCTTTGTTGTTTTAATGACTGGTTGTGAGTTGCACGATAAAATTATGTGTAATTCTTCATTTTATCAGATTCCTTCAGTACTAGATGCAAAAAATATTATGTCATAGTGCAGGTTTATGTTAGTGATCTCTTTCTATTGTGTTTATATCTGTGAAAACATCTTTGTTTTCCTTGTGTTAAGCATTAGAACAGTCAGAACCTTACATAGACTAGTTTTTATAAACATAAATCTCTGTATTGTGAGATTGTTTAGCTCTATTGAGATTTTCTGTGAGCTTTCTACAGTATTGTCATATTTTTATCTTTGGTGTATCACTTGTTAGTGATAGATTTTAAATTCAAGTATATCCTTCTTACTCTTTTCCTTATCATTCTTTAGTTTTTCTCAAGATAACAAAAGGGGGAACTAGCCCATAATCTGGAGGCTCACTTCATCCTCAAGTCACCCACAACCTCAAAGTGTTCCCATGTGTCACAAGGTCGCTACAGTTAATAGCTTAGCAAGGGTGCAACTTTATTTGACAACAAAGAGATGAGAAGAAAATCTTCTGAGATGGCGAAGGAGGCTCTTGCTGTTAGAGGCAGATCGAAAGAAAAAGGCAAGAAGAAGGACAAGAAGTCCAAATCCAAATAAGAGGGAAGATCAAAGTCTCTGGGTAAAAAGTCCAAGGTGAAGTGTTGGGATTGTGGACAACCTGGTCATGTCCGAAAGGATTGTAAAGAGGAAAAAAAGAAGAAGAAGAAGTATTCTTTCGACAATGATTCTTCTCAGAGTGATGCAGATGCTTTCATTGTAGCCTTGGCTACATAGGCATCAGATGGTGTCTGGTTGATTGATTTTGGAGCATCTTTCCACATGACATCTCATAGAGAATGGTTCACTAAGTATGAAAAATATGATGGTGGAAGGGTGTATTTGGCAAGTGATTCATCTCTGGAAATAGTTGGTCATGGAAGAGTCATAATTCAATTCCTTGATGGAAGAGTAAAGGGAATCAATGATGTAATGCATAGACTAGGTTTGGCTCAAAATTTACTTTATGTTAGTAAGTTGAATGATATTGGATTGCAAGTCACATTCTCTGGAAATGGTTGCAAGATGACTAGAGGCTCAATGGTGCTAGCTAAGGGTGTTCATATTGGTACCTTGTATAAGTTGGATGCACATGCTGTGCAATGCAATAGTGTCTCTGTAAAGTCATAAAAATCTACTCATGGAGAAAAAGAGGAAAAAGTTCCTGATAGTGCACACACGCCCCGCTGTAGGCAGGGACCCCCTTTTTTTGCTCCCGATAGGCTGCTTTGCTCCTATCTTGTTTTGTGTGCCCCATAATCCAAGCCCAAATTGGTCATGTGCCATCAAACGATTAAATTCCCCTTACCAAATTCACCTACTTAGGGTATTCAAATCCGCAAAGAAATAAAGTCGCCCGTCCCCTTTCTGCCTTTTGTCTTGTTCCTATTGTTTTGGAAACATCCGTGGACCTCTGACGATCCGGTTTCCACATTTTAACTTTGGGGCCAACTTTTTGGAGGATTTGGGATGTGTTTGGGGTCCCTAAGTGAACTGCCAATGTTTTGTCAACATTACGTTAAGTTTTGGTGGTTCCCGAGCTTTTTCCCTCTTTGGCTATTTTGGAAACATCTGTGGACCCCTACCGGTCCGGTTTCCACATTTTTTACTTTGGGGCCAACTTTTTGGTGGATTTGAGATGTGTTTGGGGTCCCTAAGTGAACTGCCAAAGTTTTGTCAATGTTCTGTTAAGTTTCGATGGTTTCAGAGCTTTCCCTCTGGAATTGCCTTCCTCCTTGGCTGTTTGGAAACATCCGTGGACATCGGCCTCCAGAGCATGGCCCCTCCGTGGCCGTTTCTGGGATTCTATCTCTTCGTGGCCGTTTCCAGGACTCCATCCCTCTATGGCTATTTTGAACATCCGTCGGCCCCCGGTGACCTGGCCTTTGGAGCCCGGCCCCTCCGTGGCCGTTTCCAGGACTCCGTCTCTTCATGGCAGTTTTGAGCTTCCCATTTTTGTAAAATGAGTCCAATTTTAAGGAAGTTTTCTGGGAACTCTTCCTTCCCCTTTTCCCATGTGCTATAATTGAAAAATCTTAGTTTTGCTATGTTTTGTGAGGTCCGGGAACTTCCCTTCTAGTTTGTTGTCCCTTGTTCACTGCCCGCCCCCTTGGGCCTGCATTGATGTTTTCGATCCAAATGAGCCCCAAATATGAATATTATGATCTTTTGATGATGCATGGATGGATCTAACAAATATTTTGCAAGATTTGACTAATGTTTTCCTTAATTTGTGTATGAAATCACTTATGACACTTCATGTATGCAGGATTCAAGGAGCCTACTGTAGGTCTGTCAGGAGACCCATCGAGAAAGTTGAACAAGGAATACGCATAGCTCCTCTCACCATTCATTTCATGATAACCTCTCTTGCTAGCACCCACCAACAGGGTCAGTGTTAGAAGAAGGCTTGTGCCAAGAAAGTCAAGGACAAAATTGCAAGGGGGTGGCCTTGAAGAAAGCATAAGGGAGTTGTCTGCCCGAATCAGGGGAAACCAATCTATTGATGCCAATCGCCGATGAGCTCGTTTGATCCAAGGAAGAGCACTGCAAACATATCAAGTAAGAGGGCAGCTTTCAAGAAATTCTAGCTACAGTAAAAGGGCAATCAGCTAAATGACGAAACTGCTACAACACTTGGGCACTAGATGACAAAATAGAGAAAAGACACAGATGTTTTTTTTAAATTGCTAAATATTGTGGGGTAGGTGAAACCCTAATGTAATTGAATCTAGGCCATTCGATGTAATTCAATCCTAGCCATTCATTTGGGCTTTGGAAAAATATAAATAGGGGCTTGCCCCTCATTTGTAAGGGTTGGAGAGCTGGTGTAAAAAGCATTTGCAGCAATAGAAGACAACATTGCATGATTTTATGGATGTTCTCTTTGATTTTTCTCATCTTGCATGCATGGTTCTACCTTCCATGTTAGTTTTAGTGTTAGTTTTTTGAATGGAAGTGATAATGGAAATTGTTGTTATGGTATTTGATGAACTTTCAGCCCATACTTTTAGCACTTGTTGATGACAAACTGCTGTGTAAAGTTAGCCTGGGCTTCTTTATTCCATTGCTGCAACTTAGTTTGATTGCATGTTCATGATGTGCATGTGCAATTTGAAAATCAGCAGACCTTAGGAGATTGCACTAGTTTTGTGTAGTTGTAGGTTCTCTTGGTCAAGCAAAACTTAGTTTTAGGAAGTTTGTCTACTGTAGCAGCCTCCATGATCATTGTTCATTCGTAGTTTCAGATCTAGGAACCTTCTTTCTTCCCTTCCCTTTTTCCTTTTTTTAATAAGTACCTTAGGAAAGGTTCATTGCACATTGTAAAGCTAAATCCAATGATAAAAATGGAGTTTAAGACTGCTGTTTGAACCTACAGCAAACGCACAACTTCTCCATCTTAGGAACTCCATTTCAAGACCCAACTTCCCATGCTTTGTAACTCATTCGTAAGTTTGCCTTGTGATTCTAGCAAATCACATCAAACAATTGAGATATTCCAAGCACTGTCAAGACTTGACATTAGAGACCTTGGGATAGTGTTCTGCAATTTGATTGTGGAAGATTGTCTTTCAAGAGAGGTAGTGCACCTACACATTGCATGTGTTGAGAAGTGCATAAAAAACACATCAACAAGACACATTCGTGTCTTTGGCTGTAAGGAATATGCATATGTGCCGAATGAAAAAAGATCTAAATTGGAAAACAAGGTTGTTAAATGTATCTTTATTTGTTATAGTGCTAGCATAAAAGGATACAAGCTTTGGAATTATGATACGGAGAAGGTTCTATACAACAAAAGTGTTATCTTTCGTGAGCTGAAGCCTTCTACTTTGGATCTGCAGTCAGAGACAAAATCAGAAGATAAAAAAGATGTAGTTGAAATTCCTCCGACACTAGATAAAGAGGAATTGAAAATTCAAAATGTATCTGAAACTGAGGAGAGCTCAAGTAGTTCTGAGAGTTCTGAAGAAGAAGATCAACCTCAGCCTCAACTTGTGAGGAGGTCAACATGTGAAAGAAAGCAACTTGATAGGTATGGGTTTTCTTTGTTAGATTCTACTTGTGCCTATGCTTTAATTTCTAGCACTGATGAGCCTAGGACTGTGAAAGAGGCATTTAGAATGTCTGATTCAAACTCTTGGTTGGAAGCCATGAATGAAGAAATGACATCATTAGAAAAGAATGATACTTGGAGTTTGGTGCCCTTGCCTAAAGGCAGAAAAGTTGTTGGATACAAATGGGTATTTAAAAAGAAAATAGGTTTGGATGGCAGTACGGAAAAGTATAAGGCAAGGTTAGTTGCGAAGGGTTATTCCTAGGTAGAGGGAATTGATTATGGAGAAATTTTTTCTCCTGTAGCTAAGCTAACGTCTATCAATTTTTTTTTGTCACTTGCAATAGTGTATGACTTAGAGATTGAACAAATGGATGTGAAGACAACATTTCTTCATCGTGACCTTGAAGAAGAAATTTATATGTCCCAGCCTAAGCACTTTGTGGAAAAAGGTAAAGAAAAACTGGTTTGCAAGTTGAAAAAATCTCTGTATGGATTAAAACAATCTCCTAGAATGTGGTACTAGAAGTTTGACATGTTTGTTTTGTCATTGGGATTTGTAAGATCGAAATCTAATCATTGTGTGTATTACAAAGCTGAGAATGATCGTGTTCTTATTATTGCTCTCTATGTTGATAATATGTTGTTCTTATTATTGCAAAGTTTGAAATGAAAGATCTTGGTGTAGCTAGGTATATTATGGGAATGGAAATAACAAGGGATAGGAAGAGTAGAAAACTTTGGCTCAGTCAGAGTAAGTATATTAATACTTTTCTGGATAGATTTTGTATGACTGATTGCAAGCAACTAGTTGTTCCAGTTTTGCAGGGAGCGAAGCTATCTGTTGAAGACTGTCCAAAATCTCCTACTAGGATAGAGGATATGACCAGAGTGCCTTATGCTAGTGCAGTTGGCAGTTTAATGTATGCAATGGTCTGTACAAGGCTAGACATTTCCCAAGCAGTGGGAGTACTTCGTCATTTTATGGAAAATCCTGGAAGGACACATTGGGATGCTATGAAAAGAGTGTTTAGATATCTGAAGGGCACTTCAAAATATGCTTTGTGTTACCATGGAAATTTGGTTGAATCACATAGGACTCTCAACATTCAAGGCTATGTGGATTCTGATTGGGCAAGGGAAATTGACAACAGAAGATCCACCAGTGGATATATTTTCATGATGAATGGTGGTGCAGTTAGTTGGATGAGTAAGCGGCAGGCTGTAGTCACTTTTTCCACTACAGAGGCAGAATACATGGCAGCAACACACGCCTATAAAGAAGCAATCTGGTTAAAAAAATTGTGTTCTAACATTGGGTTTGATATAGGCAAAATTGCAATTTATTGTGACAGTCAGAGTGCTATTTGTTTGGCGAAAAATCCTACTTTCCATGCCAGGACGAAACATATTGATGTGTAGTATCATTTTGTACGAGATATCATGGAGGATGGAAAGGTCTCTTTAGAAAAAGTGGATACTTTGGAAAATGTTGCAGATACATTGACAAATCCAGTGAGCATAGACAGGTTCAGGTGGTGTGCCAGTTCAATGGGCCTTAGTGCCCATGAATTTTAGTAGTTTTATTGTGCTTTGGAGGTGTCAGTAAGATCTTCGTCAAGTGGGAGATTGTTGGAAAATGTGCCTCAATCTTACTGGCATGTAAACTCCTGAAAGAGAAAAGTCAGTGAGACCCTCTAGAAGTCTTATCGACTAGCAGTTGTATTCTAATCATTTGAAGTGCTTGGGTCGCCGAGACTTTGATTTTGTCTTGCCGACGGTTTGGTTTCTATTGGATATCGGGGAGACTCTTGGTGATGAGTGGCATCGGGGAGAGATGTGAACTTTCAGAATGACTCATTCCGATAGTGTTAGTCTTGCCGACTGTCTTACACAAGAATGTCTTCGGGGTGACATGAAGGCTTGATAAGAGTCTAACCGATGGATGTTTCTCTCGCCGACAGTTGTGTATTTGGTATGAACTCTTGGCGATAGCATTTCTCTCACTGACAGTCTATGTTTGATATGAGTTCTTGCCGATATTGTTATTCTCACCGACAGGTGGACATTCGATATGATCTCTTGCCGATAGCGATGGTCTCTCCGACTGTTCTGTATTCAGTATGATGCCTCGCCGATAGCAATGGTCTCACCAATAGAGCTACATGAGTTGAACATCGATGTGAAGTCTTAGCAATAGCGATGGTCTGGTCGATGGTTCTGCAGTGGATATCGATGTAATGTCTCAATGATAGAGTGAGTTTGGGCGACAGGTTTGAACTCGATAAGACTCTTGGCGATAGTGGAACTCTTGCTGATAAATCTACTCAAGATGGGTTTGTGTTCGATATGATGTCTCACCGATAGCGGTGGTCATGCCGATGGTTCTGTGATCGGGCATTGTGGCATCGGGGAGACACGGCCTAGTGTCTCACCGACATGCGACATAGTTCGAACGCCTTCACCAAATGTCTATCCTACATGGTATGTTTTCGATCAATCAAAGACTCTGAATGTGAACCGCTAGCAGTTGGACTGTTGCGACCGTTCTTGTGAGGGAGATGAACAGACTATGAGGAAAGTGATTATGCTTTGGAAATGGCGGATGACGATGAACAGTTCGAGAGAACAAAAGGGTTGTGTTAGATTGAACACGATTTGATCAGTGTGTATGAATTCAATTCTAAGAGCATTGTAACTGGGATGCTCTGTACAAGGTTGATCAAGGAAATGTTGCTGTTGTAAATTGACATCAGAAAGTTAAGTCTGAACTCTGTATGTAATTTTCTTTACTATAATACAAAGAGGATTTTCTTGGTGTGGTGGGTTTTTCTCCCGTAAGGGTTTTCCCAAGTAAATCTGGTGTCCAAATTGTGTATGTTCATTTCTTTGTTTCTGTTATTTCTTTCATAGTATCTTAATTGAACTGTAATTGTAAAATTTAAAGTCACCTTTGCATTCTTCCTTGAGGTTTTGACATTTGGAGAGTTTGTTCCGCACCTAAGCTTTCCTTACATGTACATGTTATATAAAGCACACACTCGGTGATGTACAATTTTTTCAAGATGCATCCACTTTGAAATATATATATATAATTACAAAAAAATATACAACTTCTAGCAGCCACTCTTAACTATATTTCTACCAATCATTTATTTTAAATACTGAATGCAACAAAAAATAAGGGGTGCACACTAGATACTATGATGTATTTTAGTGAGAAAAACATAAAATCTTTTTTGTGCATGCATCATTTCATCCTATTAATCTTAACTATTTTTAATTAAATTTAGTAGTTTAGAAACTAAATTTAGAGAATTACAATTCTTGTTCTTGTCGTATCTTCAAATTTTGAGTGCATGCATATCAAATTACTCATCTAAGTTCAAGCTTAGTTGATTTCAAAAATAAAGTGGCCACTTTTGACCCCCTTTTTGTATACCATTGACATGCACTTACCCAAGTAATAACCCTGTGTGAAGGTGAATAAGGAATAATACTAGTGATAGAAGAAGTTAAATAATAGAACTCATCAGTAATATAATTATCATAAATAAGTAATTCCAAACTAACAAGCATAGCCCTAGGTGCGGTAGAAGGTGTGTCATCATGAGTCATGCCATCATATATGAGGGGATATATATCATTTAAAATGTTTAACTCCATGAATATAAGAAATTCATGATATATCAAAGAAATAACATCATGTAAACACTAAAAATTGTCCTATGTCTGCACTGACATTTTTCTATTAGTTTTTTCTAAACTAATTAAATAATTTTATTATTTAATTAAGTTAACCTCTTTCTTCTCATTCGAAATTTGTCTTTCCTCTTTCCCTTATAATTAAATAATTTTAACTATTTAATTATTTTAACATCTCTTTGAGGATTAATTAAATAATTTAATTAATTGTCTTCCTTCTCATTTCTTGTTAATTGATTAATTAATCAACCCCTTTTCTTATATTTATTTCTTGTGATTAAATAATTATCTTTAATTATTTAATCCCTAATTACTTTTGTGATTAAATATGTATATATATTGATTTAATCATTTGAATGTGGTCAAAAATAATAAATTTTATTTATTTATTTTAACTACCGATTACCTATTTTTCTCTCCACTTAACTCCTAATTTCTTCCATTTTTGAAATGGCAAGATTCCCATGCACATTCCCTCCTCCAATCGCATCTGTCAATTCTCTATCAAATCTTGACCATCGATCAAAGTTGCATTCTCTATAAATGTTACTCTCATACTCTTTCATAAAACCCTATGTGTTTGTCATTTATTAAATAGCTCACATTTTTAAATTTTAAGGTTAAAGAACATTATCTACTGTGTTTTGTGAACTTGTACATGTTTGTTAACCCAAGTTATTATTTGTGTATCCTCTCCCCTCCTATGCTCATGTGACCTTGGGTGTAAGAGAAACTTGCATGACAACCTAGTTTTATTTTCAGTAGGAGGCCTGTTGGGGATTTCACCACCCCAAGGTTCAACCTCAACCACATTTCTCGGTGGGGTATACAAAGGAGGGAAATTGAAATCTCTACCTCAACAAGTGGCTAACATCATTCGAAGCCGAGCCATAAGACCCTCGATCTATCAAAACTTATTTGGTGAGGAAAGTGGGAGAGTGCCTCCCAATCTCAATCTATTACAAATAGGCTCTCTATTCACTATTGTCTCCTACTACGAACTTGTGTTTATTAGAATCCTAGGAGCCATCGATCATTGCTTAGTGTGGTGCAAGGGATTTTGATTGTACCACAAAGCTACTCATGATGTAATCCCTTGAGTTGAAATAGAAATTATTAGGTTTGGCTTCTCTAGCCTCCCAAGGAGAGAGGAAAGTTGATCTTATTATCACATTGGGCTTGTATCATTGGACTTCTATCTATCCACTCTCAAAATAGAGGTGGGTAAAAGTACAAAGTTGTGTCACACTTTTGGCCAACTTATCAACACAACTGAATTTAAGTATTTCTAACTAAAAATCAATTTTGGTCAACTATATGATCTTGTAAGATTCGTTCTAGATAAGTTAGATATGCCCACAACTTTTCCAACTAAAATTATTGGCTAAATGCATATGTAGCACCACTTTGAGGCCTACTTACCAAAAAAATAGATTTATTTAAAAAAATTGATGTTTCAACAATTTCTACTCATATAAATAATATATTTTTTAAATGTAAAAATACCCTTTTGTAGATCGATAAGTGTAGTTTTAAAATATATATTTTAATAATTTAATTATTATTTATATTTTCCTTTTTATTTTTACTAAAAGTAGGCTATTATCAAAAATATTAGGTTGATTACCATGTCAAGGAAAAATAGTAAAACTTATTAAAAAAATTGAAAAAAATATTCAATGCACTAGATAAAAGAATCTATATCAAGATGGTATATTTTTTTTTCCATTTTAGATAGATGGATAATATGAAAGTTGACGTTGAATGGAAACAACTATGTTTTAATACACACACATTCTAATATTTATTTAAAAATATATATTTATCAAAATTGGAAAAAAAATATATCCATGCACTAAAGTTTCAAGTTATAAATACACACAAAAAAATTAAAGGAAAAAAAAAATTACTATATAAAGATTGACGTTTCATGTAACTTCATTTAAATCGACATTTTTTCAACAACTAAATTATAGCGCCAATTTATAAAAAACTATATTCAAGAATTTTTTTATTTTTTATTTTTTAAAATACAAGCATAAAATATACTAAAAAAATAATATTTTATTAGTTTACATCATTTCAAAATTCAAAACATGTCACTTTGTAGTGATTCAAATTTAAAAGTTGGATGAGCATTGGTGGTTTCCTTCAAAAAATATGACTCAAATTTATACTTTTACCTAAGTGTATCACATTGATCTTGGGGTATTATCACTTGTGCTATGAGCCTACACTAAGTATACACACCTATCTAAATAATTAGGTTGTGTATGTTTACAAGTGTCTGCAATTTGTGTTATACTAGTGATGCCATTGGCCTTTTGGCCTTAAGCCTTTATTCCCTAAAGCTAGGAGTCAAAATAGTCACTATTTCTTCTACTATTTTTTGAGTGTATTCTTGCCTAAAAACTAAAATCTTACAAATATTTCCAACACAAAAAAACTATTTTAAACACTCAATTTGTAGAAACAAACTAGAATAATGCATCTTAGACCTTATGTAATGTAATTGTGTAGGAAAATCTAGGAAAACTAGAGTCATACAATTGTGAACTTTAGCATTGCATTTGTCACATTTTGTCACACATTTGAAGCATTCTATCATGCAACTGTCAAATTTTACACCATAATTGTGAACTTTAGCGCCATATTTGTCACATTTTGTCATGAATTTGAAACATTTTGGCATGCAACTCTCAAAATCACAACTATGAACTATAATATCACAATTGAAACTTTATGGCCTGCATATGAGACTGTTTGTACTATAACTAAAAAAATTTCTAATGCTTTTGTGGCAACTTGCATCGCAATTGTTAACTTCATTGATGCATTTGTTTAGATTGAGATATAAATTAGGGTTTACACTCCAAAATAAAAACTTTAGGCATTAGACTTGATTAAAAACAGTCGCCTAAGATAGAGATCTAAGACCTATCAAATTTCTTAGTTTATTGTTGCACTTTTCATATTATTCCATTGCTTAGCTTAGAAAAGCATCTTTAGACTAAAAATTGCATTCAAGTATTCATCCAATCTGAATCAATAAAGCACATCAGATCTTGATTAGACCTTAGTTATCTCTTGTTTGTCTTGATCTAATATTATTTCATCATCCTATCAATAGTTGTGCCTAAAACTCATTAGTCTTGTTTAGGTTTGACTTTTATCAACCATCATCTTGATCATTATCCTTTTAAAGTCTAGACATTTTTTATGATCACTTTGGTCTATTCTCATTTGCAAAAATACAAAAACAAAAAATTTAACATAGGTTCATGCTTCCTTAAAATCCCAAAATACAAAAAAAATTAAAAAATCCCAAAAACCAATTTTTTTTGAAAAATCCCAAAATCCAAGAACATTTGAAAATTCCCAAAAACCAAAAAACATTTGAAAATTCCTAATATCCAATTTTATTTTATTTTTTTAAAAACAAAAACCAAAAAATTCTTAGATTGCTTGTCCTTACCTCTTGCTAGGGTTTAGAATCCAACCATTATCCACCAATCCAACCATCCTTTGTATCCAAACCCAAAATCCACCAACATATCCATCTAAATTGACCCATTGTCTATCCTAATCCAAACTCACAACCATGCCTTCATCTTACCTTGATAGTTTCCTTAGTCAAACTAAAAAACCTTTAAGCAAGTTTCATCCATCTATGTTCCATCAATACAAATAACCCACAATTCCTAGTAACCTATCCATCAATTCTCAATACCAATCACCCACAATCCCTAGTTAGCCACCAATCTACCCTTCATACCAAAAACCACAAACCCTATTTATCTATTCATCTCTCGTACATACCAACAACCCCTAACATTCCAACCTACTTACCAACAACCCATAATCTCTAGTCATCCATCCATCTACTCTCAATATCAACAACCAATTAACAAAATCTATACCATTAATCCCCAACAAACATCCATTAGTCATCCTTATCCTAACCTTGACAAAGGAAACCAATCTTCCATCCAAAGCCTTCCTCAACACCAAACCATATCACAAATCTCTATCTCCCATGCTATCCCAAATTGTCATCTTCATCACCGAACCAAGAAAGTATTATAGCCTCCACCTCCTATCGCAATCCTTCATACACTAAGACATTGCAATCCACTCCATCCCAGTCCACAAATCCATCTAATAAAAACACATTTAGCAATGTTCTATGAGGAATAATAGTAAAGGATGTTCAACTCCAATATAAAAACAAAGTTAGGTGATCCCATTACATTGCTAATACTACACCATCCAACCATATTCCACCATCATGTCCTCCATCACCTACCAATCTCAATAAAGATCTTCCTATCAAAACTCCATTATTGCCATGCCAAAATCCTGAGTTGATCAAAGAAAATCCTGTCATTGTCCAAAATCACATTCCATTGCCTAAACCATTGGATCTATTATGATATTGCTATCAGGATTCAACTATGTAGTTTTATGAGTCAAACTCATTGGCCCAGGTTTCATGAGTAGTGGTTCACAAGAACCCGTCTCTCATGTTTCATTAGATCTATGTCCAGAGAAAAGTCTAAATCATGATGAAATAAGCTCCAAGATCAATCAAGACCAAGTTACCAAAAATATTCCAATAGATGGTCATTATATACAAGCTAATTTGAGCCTTGATCAAAATCCTATTTATAGCATTCACAATTATACAATCCTCGATCATGATCCTATCCTTGAGTCTATCCAAAAATCCCCTTTAGATGATCATGATATCCAAGTTAATCCATTTTTTTTTATCAATATCCCATTTCTAATCATGACATCCAAGATGAGCCTATCTTTTCAATCAAGATCCTAACATTGATCAAGAAATCCAAGGTGATCCCCTCATAGGCCTCTATACCATCCATGGTCATGAAATTGAACTTGATCCTATCCAAACTCCAACCACCTCCATTTCCCAAGATGAGACACTTGCCTCCCTTGGACACATAGATAGTCTTGAAATCAAATAACATGGATTGCGACAAACAAGAAGATATAGAAGCTACCATGGATCACATCAACATACCAAATGATCAAGAAGCAACAAGAATGATGAAGGAGAAAGCCACAATAGCTTATCAACTATGGTCATCCACTTTTTTCAAATCAAGCTTTCTTGTAGAAGAGAAATTACCAAACATTAATGGTTTCCAACTACACAACAATGGGTTATCATCTTGCTTTCGAAACAAAAAATACCCCATCACAAATAGAATATGTTAGAGTATGCAATATCAAGGAAGAGGATTAGGCCTACATGAGCAAGGAATTCTTAAACCAGTACAATTTCATGAAAATATTCAACATCAAGGTCTTGGCTATTCTTCAATCGATAAATATAATGATGTTAGTAATACCTCCACAATATTAGGGGCAATGTCATCCAATATGAGCAAGAAAATAGGATCCATGTGTAGTCCTTACTATAAGGTTGTTGCCTACACTCCTTCCATCCACACCCTAAACCATCATTCTAAAATCATTAAACCCATCAATTGAAACAAACAAAAATAAAATTTGTAAGGAAAGAATACAGATGCGGAACAAACTTTCCTAATGTCAAAACTCAAAGAAGAATGCAGATATGACTTTATATTTTACAATTACATAACCATTAAGATGCACATGAATGAAATAACATAATAGAGAAATAAACTCAAACACAATTGACACCAGATTTACATGGGAAAACCCTTACGGGAGAAAAACCCATCACACCAAAGAAAATCACTTGTATTACAATAATCAAAATTACATACAAGTTATAGGCTCTCCTTTCATATGTCAGTATTATAGCAACAGTATTTCCCCGATCAACCTCGTAAAGAATAACACTATTACAATGCTTTCAAAACAACATACAATGAAATTCACTAACATATCATTTGATCAAACCAACCATCGAATTATTCTAACCTCATCGAACCTTTTCACAGTTCCAAACGTTGCAATATATTGCAACAACCATGATCAATCCATTCTTTGTACAATTGATTCAATTCAACTTCCTCCACAGAACAAGTGTCAAACTTCCTAGGAATGCAAGCGACCTCCTTCCAAGTCAACAACATCCTCCAATTAATGGCTTACATCTCAGTAGTCAACCAAGAAACTGTATTTTTCACCTTACACCATACTACTGCTGCGCAGTCAATAGGTTCTCGCGGGGTGGTGGTTTACCGCGCTACCTCCAGACAGGTCAAGAGTTTCCAAGGTATGGCGGTAACTGCTCTACCGCTAGACTATTTGCAAACCTCCATAGTATGGCGGTTTACACTGCACAACTGCTATACATCCGGTGAACTCCTGTCGTATGGTAGTAACCACGCCACCACAGCCCAAAGTAAATTGACCCATGGTATGGCAGTATCTGACACACTACCGCTCAACAGCTGAGAGGTGCCCACGGTATGGCGGTATCCACCGCACTACCGCTCTTGATCTCTCTTAGACACCTGGCAGTATAGAGGTAAAAGCATAAACAAACCACTTAAGAAACTTTGCTGCTTGGTTAAAGTATCAGGGTTCCTACCAGTAAGTTTGAGACACCTATTCTCAACAATCTCCCACTTGATGAAGAACTCACTAAACCCTTTTCAATACCTAAAGTCATTGAATATTTTGGACCCCAAGGTCCATTGAATTTGCACACCTTTTGAACTTGTTTGTGCTCATTGGCTTTGTCAAATCATCAACAAAATTCTTCAAAGTATCCACCTTTTCCAAATAGACCTTTCCATCCTCCACCATATCTTGTACAAAATGATACTACACATCAATATGTTTCGTCCTGGCATGGAAAGTAGGATTTTTTTCAGACAAATGGCACTCTGACTGTCACAACAAATAATAATCTGCCCTACATCAAAACCAATATCAAAACACAATATTTTAAGCCAAATGGTTTCCTTACAGGCGTGAGTTGCTACCATGTACCTAGCCTCTGTAGTAGATAAAGTGACTATAGCCTGCCACTTACTCATCCAACTAACTGCACTGCCATTCATCATGAAACCATATCCATTGGTGGATCTTCTACTGTCAATGTCCCCTACCCAATTAGAATCCACATACCCACGAATGCTAAGAGTCCTCTATGATTCAACTAAATTACCATGGTAACACAAAGCATATTCTGAAGTGCCCTTCAGATATCTAAACACTCTTTTCACAACATCTGAATGTGTCCTTCTAGGATTAGCCATAAACCGACTAAGTATCCCATTACTTGGGCAATGTTTGGCCTTGTACAGACCATTGCATACATTAAACTACCAACTGCACTAGCATAAGGCACTCTGGTCATGTCCTCCATCTCAGTAGATATTTTGGACAATCTTCAACAAATAGCTTCATTCCCTGCAAAACTGGAACAACTTGCTGCTTGCAATCAGTCCTACAAAATCTCTCTGGAACAGTGTTAATATACTTACTCTGGCTGAGCCATAGTTTTCTACTCTTCCTAACCCTAGTTATTTCCATTCCTAGAATATACCTAGCTGCACCAAGATCTTTCATTTCAAACTTTGCAGACAACTGATATTTTAGATCAGAAATCATAAACTTACTAATACCTATGAACATCATATCATCAACATAGAGGGCAATAACAAGAACTCGATCATTTTCAGTCTTGAAATACACACAATGATCTGATTTTGATCTTACAAAACCCAGTGAAAAAACAAACATGTCAAATTTCTGGTACCACATTCTAGGCGATTGTTTTAAACCATACAGAGATTTCTTTAACTTGCAAACCAAATTTTCTTTACCTTTTACTACAAAGTGCTTAGGCTGGGACATATAAATTTCTTCTTCAAGATCACCGTGAAGAAATGTTATCTTCACATCCATCTGTTCAATCTCCAAGTCATAAGCTACTGCAAGTGACAAAAGAAATTTGATAGATGTAAGCTTTGCTATCGGAGAAAAGATTTCCCCATAATCAATTCCCTCTACCTGAGAATAACCCTTTTCAACCAACCTCGCTTTGTACTTTTCAATACTGCCATCCAACCCAATTTTCTTTTTAAAAACCCATTTACAGCCCACAAGCTTTCTACCTTCAGGCAATGGAACCAGATCCCAAGTTTCATTCTTCTTTAAGGAAGTCATTTCTTCATTCATGGCTTCCAACCAAGAATTTGAATCAGTCATTTCAACTGCCTCTTTTATAGTCCTAGGCTCATCAGTATTAGTAATCAAAGCATAGGCACAACTAGAATCCATACCTATCACCTGTTGCTTTCTTTCACGTATTGACCTCCTCATGGGCTGAGGCTGAGGTTGTGCTTCTTCTTCAAAACTCTCAGAGCTGCTAGAACTCTGATCAGTTTCAAGTACATTATCAATGTGTTGTTCCTCTTTTTCAGGGGTTAGAGGTATTTTAACATCATTTTCCTCTTTATTTTCTTTCATCTCGAACTACAGTTCCACTGAAGAAGGTTTCAACTCTCGAAAGATTATGCTCCTACTATATACAACCTTTTTAGTCACAAGATTCCAAAGCTTGTATCCTTTCACACCAATGTTGTAGCCGATGAAGATACACTTAATAGCTTTCTTCTCCAATTTAGATCTCTTCACATCTGGCACATAAACATATGCTTCACAGCCAAAGACACGAACATGTCTCAAAGAGGGCTTCTTACCAGACAAGGCTTCCATAGGTGTTTTATCAACAAGTGTTGAAGAAGGAGATCGATTTACCAAGTAACATGTTGTAGCCACAGCCTCAACCCAGAACTTTTGCTCCAGACCAACATTGCTCAACATACTTCTTGCCTTCTCCATCAGCGTCCTGTTCAACCTTTCAACAACTCCATTTTGTTGCGGAGTGTAAGGTGTTGTTTTATGCCTCTTAATTCCATGGTATTTGCAATACCTTTCAAATTCTACAGAAAAAAATTCACCACTGTTATCTGTCCTCAAGCATTTGATTTTCTTACCAGTCTAATTTTCAACCAAGTTCTTGAACTCTTTAAACCAACTGAACACTTCTGATTTAATTTTTAGAAAATATACAAATGCCCTTCTCGAATAATCATTGATGAATGATACATAATATTTTGAATTTGACAACAAAGGAACATTCACTGGACCAAAAGCATCAGAGTGAATACAATCCTAAACACTAGAAGATTTATGAGGACTAGAGTAAAAAGAAACATGATGATGTTTTCCATATATACAATGTTCACAAAATTCAAATTCCAAATTACAATCATCAAGCTCCTCAACCAAGTTTTTATTTTTCAAGGCTTTTAAACCTTTTTCACCAATATGAACTAGCCTTTGATGCCAAAGCATAGTCTTCTCTACAAGAAGTTTAACTTCCAAAGAATTAGCCCCTTCAGGGACTTTAGTCTTTTTTGCATGAACAACCTTATGTGACTTTATAGAGACACTCTTACATTGAACAACAAACTATGCGCCCAACTTATACAGAGTACCTATACGGGCACCCCTAGCCAGCACCATCGAGCCTCTAGTCATTTTACAGCCATTGCTAGAGAACGATACTTGCACTCCAACATCATTTAGCTTACTTATAGAAAGTAAATTATGAGCCAGACCTGGTATGTGCATTATGCCATCAATTCCCTTAATTCTACCATCAGGAAATTGAATTCTGACTCTTCCATGACCAACAATTTCTAGAGATGAATCGCTTTCCAAGTACACCTTTCCACCATCATATTTTTCATACTTTGTAAACCAGTCTCTATGAGATGTCATGTCGAAAGATGCTCCAGAATCAATCAACCAGACATCATCTGATGCCTGTGTTGCCAAAGCTGCAATGAAGGCATCTGCATCACTCTGAGAAGAATCATTGTTGGAAAAGTTCTTCTTATTCTTTTTCTCCTCTTTGCAATCCTTTCAGACATGACTAGGTTGCCCACAATTCCAACACTTCACCTTGGACTTCTTACTAGGAGACTTTGATCTCCCTTCTGATTTTGATTTGGAATTCTTGTCCTTCTTCTTGCCTTTTTCTTTTGATCTACCTTGAACAACAAGAGCCTCCTTCACCATCTCAGAAGATTTCCTTCTCATTTCTTCTGATAATAAAGAAGCAACCACATCTTCCATCTTGAAAGTGGTTGTCGTGCTCCCAATCGCCATCACCAAGTGATCCTAAGAATCTGACAAAGAACATAACAATAGCATACAACGATCTTCATCATCAATTTTCACGCTCACAGATGTTAACTGATCTATTATCATGTTAAACATATTCAGATGATCAGCCGCAAATGCCCCTTCCTCCATTTTCAAAGAGTATAACTTCTTCCTTACTAAAAATTTATTCACCAAGGATTTACCCTGATAAATATCTCCAATATTCTTCCACAAAGAAGATGTAGTCTTCTCTTCATGAATGTTCAGGAGAATAGAGTCTTCCAAATAGAGTCTTATCAACCATTCTGCTTTTCTGTCTGTGAGGTCCCAATCTTCTTGCTTCATGCCAAAAGGTTTTTTCTAGACACAACAAGCCAAAGATCTCGATCCACCAATAGGTCTTCCATTTTGAGTTTCCACAACTCAAAATTGTTGCCATTGAATTTCTCAATTTCAATCCTTCCTGATGTACTTGTCATCTTAATCTGTAATTTAAATTACCAAACTTCTACAAGACTCCCACTAAACAAAATTGACACAAAAAACCCAACCTACCCACAAGGATAACACAGTTGGCCAGGCTCTGATACCACTTATAAGTAAAGAATACATATGTAGAACAAACTTTCCTAATGTCAAAACTCAAAGAAGAATGCATATATGACTATAGTTTACAATTACATAACCATTAAGATGCACATGAAGGAAATAACAAAATAGAGAAATAAACTCAAACATAATTGACACTAGATTTACGTGGGAAAAACCTTACGGGAGAAAAACCCACCACACCAAAGAAAATGACTTGAATTACAGTAATCAAAATTACATACAAGTTACAGACTCTCCTTTCAGATGTCAATATTACAGCAGCAGTATTTCCCTAATCAACCTCATACAAAATAACACTGTTACAATGCTTTCAAAATAACATACAATGAAATTCACTAACAGATCATTCAATCAAACCAACCATCGAATTCTTCTAACCTCATCGAACCTTTTCACTGTTCCAAACATTGCAATATATTGCAACAACCATGATCGATCCATTCTCTATACAATTGATTCAATTCAACTTTCTCCACATAACAAGTGTCAAACTTCTGAGGAATGCAAACGACCTCCTTCCAAGTCAGCAACATCCTCCAATTAACGGCTTACATCTCAACAGTCAACCAAGAAATCATGTTTTTCACCTTACACCACACTATCGCTGCACAATCAATAGGTTCCCACGGGGTGGCAGTTTACCGCACTACCTTCGAACAAGTCAAGAGCTTCTGAGGTATGGTAGTAACTACTCTATCCCTAGACTATTTGCAAACCTCCATGGTATGGCAGTTTACACTGCACAACCGCTGCACATTTGGAAAACTCCTGCGGTATGGAAGTAATCGTGCCACTGCAGCCTAGAGTAAAGTCACCTGCAATATGGCGGTATCCACCGCTCAACGGTTGAGAGGTGCTCGCGATATGGCGGTATCCACCACACTACCGCTCCTCTCTCTCAGAAACCTAGCGGTATAGAGGTAAAAGCATAAACAAACCACTTAAGAAACTTTTCTGCTTGGTTAAAGTATCAGGGCTCCTACCAGTGAGTTTGAGACACCTATTCTCAACAAAAGTATTACAAATCCAAAGCCCAAAATCAAATTTCAAAAGCCCTTGAATCAAGAAAAAATCCAAGTGGAAAAATGAAGTTAAAATGGATCCAAAAGAAAATTAGATCAAGCAAAGAAAAGAGTCCAAATCCAATATCCAATAAAAAAGTGGAGCCACAAGAAAAGAGGTCTCCTACATATATAACACTTGTGTCCACCTCCTACAAAATGGTTTTCAATCCCACCATGTAAGCCATATAAAATCATTTGTTCCAAACGAAATCCCATTCCAAAATCCAAACTCCATCATCTACCATCCCAATTTTGGAAAATAAAAAATCCTCCATCTAAAATGCTAAATAATCAATTTGCATCTACCATCACCCATCTTAATCCAACATCTTGCCTAAAGTCTAAAAATCCTACTGAACACAAATCCATCATATTTTGGTAGAAAAACTTTATCATAGGGAGTCTCATGGAACTCTATCATGATGTAAGTATTTAGATAAGGCCAACCCAAGTATCAGAAAGGATCGCAATGGCATCCATCAGTTTTATGTAAGCGCCATGATCTTGACAAGGCAACTCCTCTATAGAGGTCACTTTGGCATATCATGATCTACCAACATCTAAATCAGTGCCATCAAAGGATTCAAAACAATTAGTTATCATCTAAAACATGAAGACCATCTAGAAAATACCCAAAAAAATGAAAAAATTAAAATGCCAAAAAAAATTAAAAATTAAAAAAAAAAAGCAAAAAATCGTCACCTTGATGAAAACTTGGAAAACATGCATCTTGTGTGACATCAAAAAAAGACATTTTTGTTGATTTTTTTTTTTTAAAGTAAAGATAAATAATTCATCCAATAGTAAAAACCATTTTATGGCACTTTGGATAAGTACCATGATGAAAGCTTGGCAAAATGCATCATGCATAAAATCAATTATTTATGTAGACCATTACACTTGGGGTCAAGTTGTCTCATCATCCATATCTCTGTCATAACATTTCTATATATCTATCCAATCATATTGTTTTCATCCATCTTCCCTACCTACCTTGATCTTGATAAGGACTAGGGCACAAACATAAATCATGCTTTGGTAAACTCTTGACATGTCAATCCTTTGTCCATGCACCTTAAAATATAATGTCATTTCCTATATAGCATTATCGAGCCTTATATCTTAGAGTAAACAAGTTATTCCTATGTGACATAGTCCTTGGAGATTATATCCTAAATCCTCCATTTGACAATCCTAATCCTCCCATTCTCTAGCTAAGCAATCCATTATCTTTCTACCCTTATCACAAGACTTGTTTTCCCTTATCATTGGTCTTGAGCTCCCAATCAACCTAGCCAACATCCCTCCATAATCTCATCCAATCTTAAAAGAATTCATATCAAATACAACAATCCTAATTGATACAAACTTGCTATGCAATCTAGCACATCATCCAAAAACATTCCTTGGTTTTGTTCCTAGCCTTGTTGCAAACCTTGATTCTTTAGTCACATTATCATTATCGGGATATATCTTTCCTCATCCTCACATTGTTTTTTGGGATGTTTCCTTCCCATATCAACAACACTATAATCATCATCATCACCAATCAATTGGTTTTCAGCTTGACTAGGGGCAAGATCATGTTTGTTTCTGTATCCTTGTGCATGAATGCATGCTTGCTTGCTTGTGTATCTTTCATATGCATTTTTCATGGTCCTTATAGTATACCATCCATAATAAAATCCCACTTCCCTATAGTCATAATAGAGCCTAGCACACCTCTCATGGCCTAAGACTGGTTGATGTTTAGTGTCACTCGTCCTCCATACCAATTCATAATAAAGTCAATCCACTTGGCCCTTTCCTTGATAACTAGTCCTATATCTGACTGGGGGAAATCCTTGACCCAGGTTTTTCATATTGGATCTTTGGCATTGCATCAGAGGATACATTACATCAATTACCCATCACAATCTACCTTCCCTAATAAGATTTATACCCATCATAATCCACAATCCATAATAAGTATTATACCCATCACAATCCACCTTCCATAATAAATTATCCCTTGCTGAGACTGACACTCTGATCAAACAAAAAAAAAAAGCCTATAAACATTAAGCTTAATAAATCATGAAACAACAGGTGAACTATCAAGCTTGCCTTCATTTCTAACCAATCAATTGCATAATCAATATTATCTATCCTTAGCAGCTATAATTTTTCTTATATAGATTGTTGCATTATCAAAACTAGACTAGACGTCTTATACAAGATGTTTCATTCCTAAAACTAAACATGATCCTTAGAATTTCCTATCAAGAAACACTCATCTTTGGCAAGAAGATCTAAATGGTTGTTGACTTGTTTGGTCCAATGAGTCTTATCTTTTATTAGATTTATCGTCTATCATGTTCCTATGCTCCTCAAGGATATTCACAAGTGATTAGTGTGAGGATGGAGCATGAGTTTTCTTTTTTGATTTTTGCTTGCAGCTTGTCTTGACAATATTGTTGGAGCAACTAAGTTCCTTGTGTGTGATTGAGGTTTCATTTGGAATTTAATCAAAATATCCTATGCAATTTAAATGTTATCTAACGCTTTATTACATCATGATCAACATGCTATGTAGTGACTCACATATTCTGACAGGGTTCTATTGTCACTAGTATGACTCATGACACTCCTTGTCTACAATGTGTCTTTCTACGTAAAGGGATAGCATTAGCACCTTGGGTTTTTCATACCACAATGTAAGTTATCCATTTGCAAAATAAAAATGTTCTATGATGATATTTATGCACTAATAAAAGGTCAAAGCATCAATCAATTTCCAATCTTGATCAATTTCACTCAATCTTATGCTATCTATTCTACCTGATCAATCGAGCTTCTCCACATTTGATACCAATCAAGCTAATTGTTCTTCACTTCTTACTAACCTTTTCTTCTAGCTTATTGACAAATTCAACTCAAATTTTGGATTTTTGCAAAATTTCTCGAGGGGGCACCATATTATCCCGCTAACGTCAGGGCACATTAGGGAAGGACCTAAAATATTTTTTCTTAATTTTTCTTTGAAAGAACGCTAAAAATCACATTGTCTCAAAGAGGGGCAAAATGTAGACAGTAAAAATCGTCCTATGCTTGCAGCGGTGTTTTTCTACTAATTTTTTGTCTAAACTAATTAAATAATTTTATTATTTAATTAAGTTAACCTCTTTCTTCTAATCCAAATTTTTTCTTTCCTCTTTCCCTTATAATTAAATAATTTTAATTATTTAATTGTTTTAACATTTTTCTAAGGATTAATTAAATAATCTAATTAATCCTCTTCTTCCTCATTTCTCGTTAATAAAATAATTTTAATTATTTAATTAATCGACCCATTTTCTTCTATTTATTTCCCATGATTAAATAATTAATTATTTAATCCCTAATTACTTTTGTGATTGAATAAATATATTTCTTTATTTAATCATCTGAATGTGGTTGAAAATAAATAAATATTTAAATTTATTTATTTTAACTATCACTTACCTATTTTTATCTCCACTTAACTCCTCTCTTCCATTTTTGAAATGAAAATCTTACCATGTGCATTCCCTCCTTCGATCTCGTCTGTTGATTCTCTATCAAATCCTAATTGTCGATCGAAGTTGCATTCTCTATAAATGCAACTCTCATACTCTTTCAATCTAACCACAATCTTTGAAATTTTGCAATCACTATCTTTCAAGCTTATTTTAGTTGCACATATGATTTTGAGAGCAAAAATAGTTCAAATCATGAAAGAGAAGGACAATGGAGGTAAATCAAAATGGGATGCTTGAAGGTATAACATTTGTTTAATTTTCTTATTTCTTGCATTTCGTTCATTCTTCATTGGTGGATTAGTTTGTTTGCATAAATCTAACGGTTTTCAGGGTTTCCTGTTGACGATTTATGTGTTCTTATGATTTCTTACCCGACACATGAAATACAACAATATCTCATTAGAGGGTGAAGGATGTAAAACTATATCATCTATAAGTCCATCCTATAGGTTGTGTCACAATGTATATCCTCAAGCACTCTCATTACTCTCCCAACCCCTATGATCATATTTAGGCTAATGGAAAAATGGCATAAGTGTACCTAATATTCTTCAATGCGTACTAATCAACCCTAAGAAGGAAGGAAAAGATAATACATAATATAATAACACCTCCAAATCCTTAGTATAATGTGTCATAAGAATATTGACGATAGAGGGATGTTGTGTAATGATTTAGATGAGAATCTATCAAAATATAAAATGTACACATGAATATTAACCAAGGAACAATGCCTAAAAGAATCCATAAGGCAAGATTATACAAGGGTGAGGAGATCAAAGAAAATATACATGTCACTATATATACCCTAACCCTAATCAAGATATACTAAATGTGAAGAAATATAAAACCTAGGATGGTGTAAGATCAAATGAGTTCACCAAAATATAATGGAAATTTCACTTTCCTTATGCTTAGTCTAAGCTAATCCAACAACATGCACACACATAAGCACAATTAACCTAGACTAATAAAGGAGGTCAATTTATGGGCTAATATTTTCTAATTATTTATAATAATTTTGTAGAAATGTAAATAAAAAATAATTTTGAGCTTAGCTTTATGAGTGAAGAATGAACAAAATCTAATGTTGGCATTGAAATCTAAATATCTCAAGATTAGGAAAGAATCATGCTAATTTGTAACTCACCTTGGGATCAAAATTTATCTCCAAAGTTGAGGGTCAAGCCTACAAATTTGGGCTTGATTTGTGTTTATAGAAATATCTTGCACTATGAAAATGTTTTGGTAATCAACATCAATTTCCTCTTTGCATGATTTTCCTCTATTTCTTTTTCCTTTTTGATAAATAGCACCAATAGTATTTAAGAATACCTCGGTAGGGATTGCCATTAGTTTCACAAGAGGATAGGTTCTCCTAGTTTAATCTTTAGAAAATTTGAGCTTGAATGATTGATGACAATCAAACAAGGGTCCTATAATGATATTTGCAAATTTGTTACTCTTAGTACATCAAATCTAAAAAAATTCTATTGATTGCTCCTTTAATGCTCTAGGATGAGAGAGGACTTGTGATTTCCATATATGTGAAATGAATGCCTTTGAAAATATTTGCACATTATAACATTAAATTTTATAAAATGTATACTTAAACAACTTGGGATTTTATCGCTAGAACATAATTTTATTAGAAGTCATGCCCTTATAATATATGGGATGGATGAAAAGGAAGAGAGAATTTTCTTGTATATTAGATGGGAGGAGCCCTCTCTCAAGTCTTCCCTCTCTCTCTCTCTTTTTATACATTGTACATTCTCTCTTGTTTGGTCAAATGTATGTACCTACACATCTATATTGCTAGATGTTATGCAATAACCATTCTACTACCATTGTCTAAATGAGGTGAGATCCAAAACTTTGATCTAGATATTTTTCCACTTGCAAGGAAATATAATTACCTAGTTAAAGCAATGTATGGATTTGAAGTTGACATTTAATATTCATGGAGTGATTTGGAAGCTATTGTATGTAGGGACTATTTTTGCCTCTCAACACCCATAAATTACAACAATTTATGCCAATTTATGCAAGATTCTTTATGAATTAAAAATGAAACAACATGAATTGGTCTGAACACCAAACATTGATTGGTCTAAACACCAAACATTGATTGGTCTAAATATTAAGTCAAAATGAAACAATGATTGTTCTTATTTTGAAGTGATTTTATTCATAAGATTCTCCTTTCACACATTACCATGAGTTGTTTTTCCAATGGACATACATATATATTCATTTAGTATCAATTTTAATTTAATAAAATTATAATTCTTTATTTAAATAAAAATATATGAGTCTATAGAAAATGATTCATCTTTTATTATCAGCTTATTATTTTGATTTCACAAACTTTTATTTATTATTATTATTACATTTGTCAAAATTCAATTTTAATAAAATATAGATTTGATCATATCTTGTATTTGATATCTATAAAGTTATTTTTTTATTGGGTGTGTATGTTAGTAAACATCTCTTTATCATATCATTGTTAATAAAATGGAACTAATAGCTTCACATCACATGTGCAAACATTTTCAAAGCTATTTGGATGACTTGCAAACATTCTATATGATATGAGTATTGCTAAGAGCCATTTGTGTTACAAGATTGTAGAAGGGTAGATGAAAATCATATAAGTATAGTGCAAGAAGAAAAAGTAATAAGGCAAGAAAATAAAGAGGGTTCATTAACTAAAATTTCAATTTTAATTTTAAAAAGTTAAAAAGACAAGGACCAAGTCTATAACCACATAAGTGATCCAATACTAGAAATAGTTATATTGAGATGATTAATGACTATAGATCTAAATAAGTGCAATAAATACAAGATTTGAACAAATGCATCGACGTATGTGCATATAAAAATAAAGTAGGGATTAAATATATGATTAGTGTATATACAAATTGATAAGATTGGAGGAATGAACCCAACTTTACATGAGATTATACCATTTATCAATATATCCACACAAAAACACTTAAAACAAAAATAAAATTAAAATAAAAACCAAGCAAATTTTCTATTACAATATCATTGTTATGTTGTCAATAGTGACATGGTATGATGGTTAAGTTGTTGTGGCGTTGTTCTTACCATTAAGGTTCAAACCCCACTGAGGGTGTAATTGTTGAATGTTTAAATTGGGGATGATGTCCCCCGTTTGTCAAGTAAGAGTCTAATTGTTGAATGTTTAAATTGATGATGATGTCCCCCACTTGTGATGCTATAAAACATTTATAACAAAATTTATTCACTAATTCCATAACAAATATGAACTTTATCGATCCATGCATGGTTACAAGGTTCCTTATGTCAAGAACAATCGTAATTTTTCACTTTATTAGAGTAATAAATTCTTGCCCATGAGAAACAAGATAAGAGAATCATGAAAATATTAAACATTAGAAGGCCGGGCGAGTGAGGGAGGGAACGAGTGAGGGAGATGAGGGAGGTGGAATAATGGTTTAACCTGAAACTGCGTTTGAAGTAGGGTAGTCTTTGATCTAACTGGTGGTGCTTGTGTGGAATATTTTTGCCACAGTTGGATAGAAAGAAAAAGAAATCCGGCTATCGGTGCACCGTGTAAGTAGCAAGACATTTCGCTATCCACGACTCAATCATCACCTGAGAATGGAGATTCTGGTCGGCAGGCACAAGATGCCCTGCTCTCACAACAACAACATGCGTCAGATTTGAATAAGACCGTACATATCCACCCTGCATGTTTGCCACTCGCCATACTTTTCTCTCCGCCCGCCAAAACTCGGCCAAGCCATTCCATTCCACAGTGCGCATCCAATCTTCTGTGGATACAACGCCGTCAATGAGATCAAACTGGCCCTGATACAACAAAACTGGTATTTTCAACAGAAGGATTTCCACCATCCATTTACTGCTCTTCATAATGTCCTCTCGCATCCTCACGCCCACGGCGTCGCTGCAACTCACCCATTTGGCGTTGGGGTGAGCGTTGAAAGCCTCTTTTACAATGCGCTGGTTAACGAAGAGGCCAAGGTAGTCGGTGCCGTTATCCATCCTGTAATAGGGAACCGTCCGCATGATGTTGAAAAGGTTTGGAAGGCCTGTTGTGTTTGCCACCCAGGCAAGGACGTCGATTCTTGCAATTCAGGCATCACGTTCCATTTCTGCTGAGTGGTCAGATTGACGGCCTCTTGCTGTAAGCTCTCGAGGTGAAGCTTCTGTTGGGAATCGATCAACCTCATGGCGTAGGCCACGCTCGCATGCGACTGTACCTGCATTTACACGGACTCTCTTTCTCTTATCGTACAATGGTAATAAAATAAAATACAAAGTGTAAGGCTAACAAAATATAATTTGTGCTTAAGAATTAACCAGGCAGCTTACAGCAGAACACTACTTTGTTTAGCTTTACATTTCGCATTTCCATAGATTTCCTTGATTGACAGGTGTTATATTATGGAGTTACAGAACACATTTCGATAATGAGAAATAATAAATTAAGTTTGAGCAGTTATTCTAGAAAACGATAAAACCATGCATCTCTTGTTTAGATATGTTTCATGACTTTCTGTCAATGAAAGTAAAGATTAGTCGATTAGAAATGATTTAACAAGATGTTAATTTTGAAAAAGAAAGAGATTTAAGTTGTTGTTTTTTAATTAAATTTATTTATTGAACAAAGTTGTTTATAATCAAATAAGAGTAAAATAAATAAAAAAGTTGTGAAGAGTAATTTTAAAGGAAATAAATAATGAACAATTAAACAATAAATATTATGGTTTTATTTTGAGATCGACTTGTATGTTTTTGGCTGAACTAATTTCTTGTTTTTGTCACCCTTGTTTCATATTCAACATGAAAGTAGAAGTCCTCCACATTTATTGTAGGCTTCTCTCAGTTTTTTCTCGGTTTTGGGCAATTTTTTTTTCCTTTATTCAAATGATCAATAGTCATAATAATCCAACAGTTGATATTGGGTTGTTGGCTCAGATGTGTGAAAAACAATACTAAAATTCTCTCACAAGTTCATATCAAAAGAAGTTCACAAAGTAACTCTCATGTTTTTGATGTTTTTTTGTTTCAAAAATTTGACAATACATATAAATGGCTTGAAAACTTTACTCTTATCGATTATTTTGTTAGTTGAACCCCCTTTGAAACCATGCTAAAGAGCTAGGACAACTCCACTTGGGTCCCTCATGGGGTCCACATGGAAGCTATTCAAAACTTTATTAAGGGTTTTTTCCCTTTTCTAATTCTCAAATGTTAAGTTTACTAAGTCTATTTTTAAACATGGTCCTTGGTGCATTCACAACTCTTTACTAGTCTTTATATTTTGGACTATATACTTTGTTGTCCCTAAGGAGTGTGCCTTCACGTCCTTGCTTGGGCTGAGTTTATTGACCTTCTTTTATCTCTATGCCCTTCCCTTTACTATAGTGCAACCTCTCTAAGCCGTGATGTTCATTTCAAACAAGAACATTTTTTTCTACTTAACCATAATAAAAGGTTTGTTTTAAGGTTCATCTATTCTAGGACCTCAAAGACTCCATTGGTATCTAAATAGGTGACATCCAAATGGCCACGTATCTCAACCTGCCTTATACTTGCTATAAGTGCCAATCAAGGATTTCCCTTTAATTACCTAGCAACCCAAGTTAACTCCCTAGTCAACTACAAAATTTGTTGGAGATTCTCCTCTAAAAAATGAGGACAGTTGGACCATAGTAAACGATGGAAAGAACAATCATGATACCAAAGCAAGAGACCCCAACCCTAATGGTCCCCAACATTTGACCTTTAGGTCATAGATTTTAAAGCTTAATAAATTACATTTTCACAACCCACAGATGAAACCCCTACTATTTCCTCTACTCTTTTAGATACACAGTGTGTATCTCTCGCTGCCCTAAAACTTCTTGTACTAAACAATAGATAGTAAAGTAGTTGTTTCTGCTAAAGGGCATTGGCATATGGCTCATGAGATTGTATATAAAACTTGGATTTAGTAGTAGAGTGGAAGCAAAACATTATTTCAAGGCATAAAAGTTTTTTAAACTTGTCGGATAAATTTGTTTGTTTTGTCTTTCAATATAAATGTTAGACATAATATTTTAAAATTGAATTGTTTAATCTAGAGTAATTTGTGTGTTTGCTTACTACAGTTATGTATCCTAACTAATAGACTATTAAAGGCGAGCAAGGCGAGTTTTTTAAACATTAATTTAACTAATAATGTATTGTAAGATGCTTTTCAACCGAAGTTCGAAAAATTTAATTCAAGTGTAAATCGGTCTTTTTGCCCTTTTCCACCAAAGCTAAAAATCTAGCAGCCCATCTCCCCAGTACAGTAGTGTGATTTGATCACTTACCCGGACAACAGGGTGCGTCAAGCCGTTGCCGATGGCCGCGCCATCGATTCGTAAGGAGCCACCCTTCTCCAGCTGCTCCAACATGTAATACGCCAGCGAGGGCACGTATTTTCCTGCGTAGCTCTCGCCCGTCACGAAGAAGGGCCGGGATTTAAACAGAGGATTGAGGTCGTAGAATGCTTGCAGCGCGCTGTACAAATCCTTGGCGATTTCTTCCTGATTGCTGGGAATATCTTGGTCGGTGGGGGCAACGCTGAAGCCACTTCCGATGGGGTTGTCCAGAAAGAGGAGGCCAAAAAGACGGTTCCATGGGGCCGAATTTTTGTGCAGGCAGAGGTCCTGAGCTACTCTCCAGGGGCCTAATTCGTACAGATTGCCGATCAGCCCGGAGCAGCCGGGGCCCCTCTCAAGCCACAAAACAATCGGTCTCTCCGAAACTTGGAGTGCCGACTCGATGGCTTCGTAGTATGCATAGAACATGAGGGCGCCGGGCTTATCTTTGATGCTCAGGTACCCTGATGCCGTTGGCAGGGCCTCTTTACGAAACACTACTTCTGCTGCATTTGTCACCAACGCTGCGATTAGTAGGGCAACTGTGCTCAAAATTGTCCTGCTTATCTTGTTCATCGTTGGGGAGTAATGGGGAAATGATGAAGATAGGCTTTTGTGAGTCGTGGATGCCATTTAGCCGTGGCAGTTTTGTTCTCATCCTCGCGGAATATGGTAAGTTGAAAGCGGCATCCGATATTGTCTATGTGCATTGCAAAAGTGGAGTTATCGGTCTATCCCTGAGATCAGACGGAGGGCGGATAAAATAAAGCATACGATTCGTACAAGCTCGGTGAAGAGAGGATTATGCATTATTCATTGAAATTTATCATTTCATTGCCTTCCCCACGAAAGCTATTGTTTTCGTCCTTTTAAAAAATAAAAAAATATGTTATTAAGAAAATCTCATTGTCTATTTACTAGCGCTTGCACCTCAATGAGGTGCAATGGTTACGCCGATAGCAGGATATACTCTGGTAATATATTGAAGGGCAGGGAAAAAATCGCAAGAAAATGTAAATTGTTTTTCTTAAGACTAACTATTTATAGCAAAAGTCATTATTAGGATCTTGGCCGTAAATTTTCATTTTAATAATCATACTCTAAAACCCTGATGAATCCTTATTTCTAACTACAGCTCGCCAAATTTGAGCAAGAGATATTACTAGCGAGGAAGATTTTGGAGGAGTAGATACCAGCAGCGGCGTGGGAGGCAGGAAGGAATGCCAAAAAATAAACCGCCAAGGAAATAAATGACGAGAGATGATGAACAACTAAGATTCGTTTAATAGCCTCACATTGATATGGACATCGGGTAGCTGAGGGAAGGTTTATATGCCTTAAATTATTTGACTTTGGATCTCCATTTCAAAAGGGCTTAGGCGCCACCATTCAAATCCATGGCTAAAAGTGCAATGATAGTGGTAACTGCAGTAATATAAATTCTAAATATTATAATACTAGGACCACTCGAATTTGCTGACAATACCAACCTTTGCTACAAAAATAGGAATCTACCATAGCTTTCAAATGCCCCAATTTATGCACAAATTCAATCTATAGGTCACTGATTATACATAGAATAAATGAATGGAAAACAATAATAATGAAAGAAGATTGTGATTGAAGTATACAAACTTGAAACGAATGGGTGGATGTTGAGCCTCCAACCTCCTTCTTGTTCGCCACATAGACTTGAAAGAGGCAGCCAAATTTCGTTCATCTTGCATATGCCTTGCGTCCAAGTGAAAGCCATCTTAAGTTTGCTTGACATTTATTAGTTGCAGTGAAGATTGCCAATTAAGTGAAGTTGAATCTCAACCAATCACATAAGGCTTGTGGAAACCAATTTTAGAACCTAGAGACTACAGTAAATGTCTAGCATCTCCTTAAACAATCTAGGTTTTTTCTTTCTAGAACAGGAAGCCATGAAGTGTCATCTGCAAACTAATTTCTATTAATTGAAATTCTTCTATGCCAAACAATCTCAATCCTTTGATTGGAGGGCCTTTTCTTCTTATAGAACATGAAACCATGAAGTGCCATCTTCAAAGTGTAATGTCCTCAATTGGGAGTTTTGGTATATATTTTTATTTATATGTAACATTTTGGTTTCTAATGCAAAACACAAACTAGAACAACAAACAATAAACAAAACTAATCGCTGGAAACTTGTTATTAAACCCTCTATGGCTTGAATTCAATTTCAACTTCACCCATAACAACAAAATACAACTTGAAGATGATAAATAACTCAAAAGAAAGTGTTGGTCTGATATGAAATGGACAACCATTAATTACTATTTGTCATGCAGTTACACTCAAATCTGAAGTTAGAGCTATCATACATCAAATATTAATGCTAATATAATTGACAATGAGTGAATTAAACCCCTAAATGCCAACAAACATTCAAAAATGGAACTCTAGGGCATTAAACTTCATTGGATCTAACTTAAGCACCAAATTATCACATTTGATTTGCAACTTGTTGGAGCGACTTACAACGACTGATATACACAAGTTTAGACTTACAATAACTTTGAAAGTCTAACTTTGAAGTGCCTTGACATAAAGTATAACAGGGTAAGAATTAGGAAGACTAAGGCCTTGTGCCTTTTCCAATAAATTTACTTAACCAAAAAATAAGCAGGTGGCTTATCAGATGCAACAAGCAGGTCAAGGGAATAGTTGTTAAACATCCTAATGAGAAGAGCAATACAATTCATTTCAGGCTTGGGTACATGTAGAATCTAAAACATAGACAAAGACACACAAAACATAAAATTCAACACAAAAAGCTATGTAGCTTTGTTTTATTCATCGATAATAAAAACAACTTATAGATGCATCTATACAAAGGTCTTAAACAGATTGAGAGGCTGCTAGAAATAGGATTTTACACTCTTGATTGAATCCATCAATCTCACGGACTCAATCAATGGCAAGTGAGATGCATATGCAAACGTTATAACAAGTAATTGAAAATAAACTTTTTATGCTACAATCAAACCAAAATAAGTAATGGTGATTGCAAGCACTAAAAATATTAAAAATAATCATAATTGCAAAGTCTTACATCGAGTAGCAACAAAGCCAATGAGAAAAAAGTGGCTAGAATTTGCAGGAAAAATATTGTGGAACCCTATCAATGCAAAAATTTCTATGAAATGAAATGAACCAAAATAAATCTCCCTACATTAGCTGAGTTAATCTAGTTATAAGTTAGATACTAAAATATATTGGATTTTTCAGTTGTAGATAATATTTTTGTAGATTTGATCGCAAATCTAATTTGATTTGAAGATCTTTGACTTAATCTGAATGATTTTTAAGTTTTTTAAAAAATAGGCACAGTTTCATTTAGTACAATGCATTTTATAAGATTTCATATTTTTACAACTCTATAACATTTTACTGAATATAAATAAATAAATAAATGCAAAGAACCTCAAATACTCTTTAAGGCCAAAAAGAAGTAGAAAAGAATGCATCTAAAATTCGCAATAATTAATAGAATGATAAAATGATGTGAATCAAAACCCATAGAATCAATGCCTTCATTTAACAGGTAACACCAGAATGATTTTAGAATGAAATAAAGCAGCACCATAAGTGATCCACCCATGTATAGATTTCAAGCTAATAATAAAACTCAATAAAACCATGGTGAGTGACTTACCTCAAGATTCTGTGCAAATTGTGTCACACTGTCAACAATGCTGATGAGAAAAACAAAATAGAGTTTCCAGGGAAAACATTACGCAACACTACCAAGGCTAATTTTAACAAATTCAACAGTTCACATGCCCCATTCACAATATTATATATAGAATAGCCATAGATGAACCCACAAAAATCAATTCAACGGTGCGCAAATGGGATTTCATTTAATAGATAACAACAAAATATGGACGCATGACAAGACTCCTGCATTGTTTGGTAGAACGCCTGAAAAGATGTGGTCTCCGGGAATGAAATGATTGCAAGATATGCACAAAATGGATTTGTTGAAAAGGCTTTAAAATTTTTAAGCAAATGCAATTGGCGGTTTTTGAACCAGACTCCACGACCCTTGCTAGCATCCTCCCTGCCTGTGCGCAAATGGGAGCTTTAAACAAGGTACAGGCATCAACCAAAGTATACCAAAGAAAGGCATTTTGTCAGATGTTGTAATTGCAGCTGCCCTGGCAGAAATGTAACACAATAGGTGTAGAATATGCACAAAAATGGATTTGTAGAAAAGGCCTTAGAAACTTTCCAGCAAATGCAGATCGACAAGTGTAGAGCCATATTCAACAACCTTTATCAACATCCTCACTATTTGTGCTCATTTGGAAGCTTTTGAAATAGGGTATAGACATCAGCCCCATCTCTTTCTCTCCCACCCGGACTTGAATGAAAATCGCTAAGGGGAGGTCATTGGAGGGTTTTAATGATGGATTTCGTAGCATTTCTCATGCCCTGCCATATTTACTTCTTGGGTAAGGGACACCATGCCTCTTTGGTTGTGCAACTCCTCTATGTAACACACTCACACCATTCTTCGTGTCATATCTCGTCCTTGTCCTGCAAATTAAATGCCCTCACGGTATGGATTTTTTTTAGCCCGAAAAAGGAGTCATCCCACCTGTCGAAGAATGCCAAGAAATTTCTCGGCATCAAACAAAAGACTAATCCGATGGGATTTCCCACCCAGAATAGCCTATCGGCTAATTATTTTTATTTTAATTAATTTTTTTGTTTTTGTTTTTGAATTGTTTAGCTGAAGTTTTTTCATATGATTTTATACTTGTTTAATTAATAAGAGTTTTTTTTTTAACAAGAGGAAGCAAGGTTAGTCCAATGATCCTAAGCTTAGCTCTTAGTTACAAGGAGAGGGTGAACCCTCTTTATAACCTCTCAAACAATGTGCAATAGATCCCACACCATACATCGCATTTAGAATTTGAAGTTATATTCTAATATTTGTGTTGTATATTGTAAGTCATGGGACTTTTAATCTATTGTAATGTTTGCATTTTATAGTTTGTTAGATAGCAAAAATTAAATGTAATTTCTAATGTTGATGTTAAGTATTTAGTAACTCTATATATTTAAAAATTGCATTGCAATGTGTCTGTAAAAACAACAATTGTCAACTAGTCGGCATGACGTTACACTACCATACCATATGTGCCTTTGAGATTTATCTATTGGCTATGTGATGTTATAAATCTATTAAATTGAAGGTGGTGTGATATGGATGTGAGAAAGAAGAGTAGCAAAGATTTGTGCCTTGATTGTACAAAGATGTACATATAAGCCAAAAGGAAATTGATGAAGTGCAAACCAAATATTATTTGAGTAGAGGTGGCTATCTTGAACATCCCTATTTCATGGAGTTACACTAACCTACAAACTAGACCTATTACTAAGTGGTAAAATTTAAGGTTAGCATTTATTGCTTTATATGAATATTAATAAACCTTTGAGGTTCCCTTTGTTCATATCCTTTTATCTTATTTTGTTTTGCATGTGCTTATGTTAGTGCCCCCTTTTTCCACTTTTCATAAGATTCATGATGGGTAATTATGTAAGTTTGGATAGAGCTTGAGGTATTATCTATTGAAAAAGTTAAAGAAAAAGAATGATTATTGGTGGCAACATGTCAAGGAAAGGTCCAAAAGGTCTCATATGGAAAGTATTCTATTGTTGCAACCAACAACAACACTAATAATGACAAGGATAAGAAGAAGCTAGATTCTTGCTCCTTTACTATAGGCCTATAAGTTGAACTCTTTGATTGTGTTTGGTCTCTCCATTTCTTTCAAGTTCTTTTTTTAATATTTTTTAGATTCAAATTGTATTCATAGTAAATGTTGGGCAATTGTGTTTACTATAGGTATGATTTCTTAGGAAGATGAGATGTAGCCAAAGAAAAACAAAAAAGTGTAAATGGCTATGCCATGTCTCCACATAAGATCAATGTCACCAGATAAAGAGGGAAGAATGAAAGTTTGAAATATAACTTTTCTTTTGTAGTGATTGATAGGTCTAGATAATAGCTTGTTTTCTGTTGGTTTTATGCACACTTTAAGATACTTTTAAACATACTTTCTAAGCAATATTCCATAGATCATACTATCCTTTTATATCCATTATGCAGACCTAAACCCAAAAACATGGTGATGGAATTATGGTTTAATATATTAGCATGTTAAATGGTTTATATGAATATGTGTATGGGAATGTTGACGGAATGCTATGTTTAATTATGATGGTTATCCTTGTGTACGTATATTTTGAAACTAACTTGTTTTCAGTTAAAGGAGGAACCATGATACACAATAGTTACAGGATGAACCCATAGCAAAAGGGGTGTTGGACACCAAAACAAGGGAAACTGCAAAAATAGTTGAACATGATGATCATTGGTTGAAGGAACTTAATGAAGATAGAATGCATGTTATTATAATTAGTTAATAAACGCTAAAGAAGAGGTCTTTCTTACATGGGACTTTGACAGATGGGTGTATGATTGCATACATTATGTTTTGATAGAGTTCTAGTTTTGATAGGATTCTCCTTCTTTTTCAGTTGTAGGTTGAATAATTCCAAGTCTTAATTCTACGCTCTAAATATCTGAGAATGGAGTTAATGATTTTAGTTAAGTTGTTGCTTTCAATAAAGATCCCCTCAGTTTGTATATAACTGTTGGTTGAATCCATAAGTTAGTTAGTTGGTTTTTCACAGTTTTATGTTATCTCTTACTTTCAGTTTGAAACATGAATCTTCAAAATGATTGAGTACGATTTGCGCAAGAATATTTTGTAATCTGTTATCTTATGCAATAAATGGAGATCAATTCATGGAATGCATGAAATCTATCGGTTAGATTGAGTCCATTTAAAGTGGGAACATTTACTTGAGCAGGCCACTCAAGGTATTGTTCTTCACTTCACCTTTCAGTTATTTATTTATGTTGATAGTTGTTATTAGTTAATGATCATTAGTAGCTCTCTGGAGGATAGTTCAGTTGAGTCAGTAATCTTTATTAATTTTTTAGTTAATATAGTATCATTTCACTAACAAGAGTTTAGTCACGACCTTTACTATAGGTTCCCATAGCAACTAGTTTCAATTTATACTTTTATCGTTTTATAAATTTGTTAATTTCCAACAATTAGAATAACTTCAGAAGGATAGTTTAGGTAGTTTAAGTCCATGAAGGCATATATAATGTTGCACCATCATAAGCTTACAAGCCTTGGACCGACAATTTAATGTAGTCTTAAGCAGTGTAAAGTGAACTATTCAGCTAGTTGATCCTCTAAATTGAGTGGATTCCATCAACTTTACAAAACATTAGCTTAGAATCTACATTTTTGGCATCGTTTCCAGGGATGGTGCTATCTTCATAGACCTGCTCTTACAGTTTTCATAGTTATTTTTTTCTTTTCAAAGCATTAGGACTGTTAGATACCATCCTTTTCAACACCAAGACACTAACATTGTGCAGGACCACTAGAATTAAAGTCATATTTAATGTATGCAGAGGTAGAGAGATCCCTTGGGTAGGTTCCTTCCCTCCACATGCTAGGAAGTTATTGCAGAAATTGGTGACCCTAGTACTTAGAGTGAAGGTACCACTAAAGAAGAAAATTTATTTTCACCAACCTCCAGCACACATATAGAAGGAACATACTGCACCATGAGTGATGTAGCAGATGATGAGGATGCCCGACCAACATTTGGGTTTCCTATTACTAACCAACAAAGGGCTACAATGCTGAATAACATCCCTCCTTCAGCCTTGCCAGTTTTCTATTGGTTAATGACTGAAGACCCATATACATTCCTTTTTGAATTTGATGTCTTATGCATAAGTTAAGTTATGACTATACTTCTGATGCACATAGGTTAAAGATTTTTCCTACCACTCTCAAGGTTGCAACTTTGAGATGGTTTATGGGATTAGGTAAAGATGTTGTTCCTAATTGGGACACCATGAAGAGACTATTCTTGGAGAAGTATCAGGACTACTATAGAGGACCTGATAGGAGGAAGGATTAATGATAGTAAGTTTCCACAATCCATATCATAGATTTGTATTGCTTTTGGATTCAATTGTGTCAAGAGTTCTTAGCATCAACATTTTGAATCACACTATGTGATCCATCATTAGGATGAAAGAGAGCAAGAGGAGAAAAATGATGATATATTCTAAATGACACAAAAGGATGATGAGCCTTTAGAGGATTATGTTGAACGATTTCAGTTTTCTCTCAAGAAAAACCACCAAAACAAGTTGTCAGAAGAGTCTCTCAAGCTAGTGATATTTTTGAGAGGAGTTAATGAAGATTGTATTGATGCCTTGAAATTCATTGGCTAGGGGGATATTTTTCAACTACCATTTTTAGACCTGTAGGAATTATTCCAGAACCTTCACAAAAAGGCCAAGAGAAAATAGAACATCAGTTCTTGGTAAATTATCTACTAGGGTTTCAAAAGTAGAGTTGAGCAATCTGTTATCCAATATGAAAGAGGATATAATCAGTCATTTGGAAACACAGTTGGATGCTCTCCATATTAAGAAAAAGCAGGAGGAAGTTGAGGCTATGCTCATGGAATATTGTCTAAGCTGCAGGCAAAGAAAATCAAATTGCAAATGCAAAAGAGTGGCCATCATCCAACATGATAAAGTTGAGAAGCCTAATTTTCAACCCATTGAAGGAGATGATGGGAAACTCTTTTATATAGCACAAAGGAGGCCATGTCAACAAAGGCAAGGTATGCCACAAGAACCCCTTAGCTTTAATTCATCTTTTCCTATTGGCAACCAAAGCTTTTTTTCCTAGAACTCTTAGCGTTGGTAAGTAAATCAAAACTAGTGGCAAAATCCTCAATGGCCAAACCCTCAACCAAATTGGAACCAACATCCAAATCCTTGGCCATAGCAGAACTTTCAAGGTTCCAATTACAATCTGCAATGGCCAAGCCAACAAAATCAGTGGCAGCCTCAATGGCAACCTCAGTGGCAGAAAGGCTAGCAATGGTAGAAACAAAATATGAATTATCAGTAGCCCATGCTCGCTCCTCCACAACAACAAAAAGATCTAATGCCTCCATCAAATCCTATATCCCATCCACCCAAGCAACAAATACCTACCCAACCTACACCTAACCCTAACACTAAGCCTGTTCAGTAGGCTTATACTAGCGAAGCTATGCAATACCCCAATTATGGGGTAGAGGTGAGTGATGTCCACCTTAGATCAAGAAAACGACTTGTTGGACCTTTATCCCCCCAAATTACAAAAATGGAGGATGAGGAACCTGTATTTGAGGCTTTTGATAAACCACTTTTGGAGATTGAACAAAATTAGGTACACCAAGCTACCTCAAATCCCAAGCCACCTTTTCTTAAACACCTAGCTCTGAAAAAGCATCACACACAGGCTGAGATAGACCTTTTAGGGAAGTTGAAAGATGTCAACATCAAAATCCCACTTATCCAAGCTATCAAAGACATCCCTATCTATACCAAAACAGTAAGGGATCTTTGTCTTAAGAGACCAGGCAAGAAAAGGAAAGATCCACAGATAGTTCATGTCTTAGGGAATCTTGTAGATATCATGTTGGGGAACATTATAGTCCCTAAGTATATCGATCCTAGTAGTCCAGTTGTAGGCATTAAGATCAATGGGACCCTCATTAAGAACACTTTGATAGACTTGGGGGTATCCATCAATGTCATGACAAAATAAATAATGCAGTTGCTTCAGTTGGTCAACCTCAGGCCCACACAAACTGTTTTGCAATTAGCTAATAGGTCCACAGTCAAGCCTGAGGGAATTATTGAAGACCTAGTTATTGCATTGGATTCTTGGGAATACCCTGCAGACTTCATAGTATTGCAACCTAAAGTTAATCTTGTATGTTTCCCACTCATCCTAGGCAGGCCTTGGTTGGCAACAATCGATGCATTTATAGGCTGCAGATCTTGAAAAATGATAATATCCAATGGGACAATTACACAGAACTTGGTTCTTTATCCACCTGCCCAACCATATACAGACCTTGAGCACATCATTTGGCCAAATTTGGGTGAGGAGGAAGATAACTATTCTCTATAGACACTGATGACTATAGAGTGCAACCCCTTATTGGATGACCAGGATGAAGATGAGCTCATTCGTCACATAATCCAAAATGACTGTGGCAAGAGCCCGCAACAACAAGATTGTCTCATATGCCTACAAGATCCCTTGCAAATTATTATACCTACCAATTCTACAAAAAAGATATATATCATAGTTATTTCATTCATTACTTCCTCAACAATGTTTACCAATCATACCAAGCCTTGATCTCTCATTAGTTCAAGAGTCATCCAAGGAGTTGGAAATTATGCTAGGAAGGAACTTAAATATCAACAATACCCTGACAGAGGAACAATAGAATTCTTTGCAATTAGTGATGCAGGCACACTCAACTGCATATGCATGGGATTACCATGATATGAAGGGCATAGATCCTGACCTATGCATGCACATGATTTACATTAATGATGGCTACAGACCTATAAAATAGCCACAAAGATGCATGAATCTAGCTCGAAGAGATATAGTGAAAGTTGAACTGTAAAAGCTTTTAGATGCAGGTTTTACATACCCTATATTAGATAGTGAATAGGTTTCACCATTGGTAATAGTTCCTAATAAATGTGGGAAATGGAGAGGTTGTGTTGATTATAGAGAACTAAATGCTGCCACGAGGAAGGGTCACTTTCCATTGCCATTTATTGACCAAGTTCTTGATTCTTTGGTAGGGAAGAAATATTTCTCATTTAGATTGATGGTTTTAGTGGTTATAACCAAATCAAAATTGCACCAAAAGATCAAGATAAGACCACATTCACCTTCCCCTAGGGGACCTACGCATATTCTATCTTACCTTTTAGTTTGTGCAATGCTCCAACTACCTTTCAAATAGTAGTACTCAACATATTTTTTTATTTTTCACATGACTGCATGGAGATATACATGGACGAATTCACCACTTATGGTGAAAGTTATGAGGAATCTCTTAGTAACCTGGAAAAAGTGTTAAAAAGATGCACGTAACATAATTTGTCTTTGAGTAATGAAAAATGTTTTATGATGATGACACAAGGCATCATCTTAGGACATTTTATTTCTAGTGAAGGAATACAAGTTTACCCAAAGAAGATTAAAATTATATCTACCCTACCTGTACCACATAAACAAAGAGATGTACGAAGCTTCCTTGGATATGTAGGTTATTATTGGAGATTCATCCAATATTTCAACAAAATTGTTGCACCTTTGTTTATTTTGTTGACAAAGGACTTTTGATTGGATTGAAGACTATCAGAATTCATTTGAGAAATTAAAAGAAGCTCTAACTCATGCACCAGTTCTAAGAGGTTCAAATTGGAAATTGCCATTTCACATACACACTGATGCGTTAGACTTTTCTATTGGAGCAATCCTAGGGCAGAAAAAGGGGAATACTGAATATGCAATATACTATATTAGCAAAAACCTCCAAGGAGCAGAATTAAACTACACTATCACAGAAAAAGAAATGCTTGCAATTGTCTATGCCATTAACAAGTTCAGACACTATATTACTGGCTATCAAGTGTTCATACATACAGATCATGTAACAATGGGATACTTGATGAATAAACCAATAGAAGATGGAAGACTTGTAATGTGGTTGTTGTTACTGCAAGAATTTGACATAACAATAGTTGACAAACCCGGAAAGGCTAATGTGGTTTCTGATTTTTTTTCTAGATTGCCTACCCAATTAGCAGAAGGGGTGGTTGATGATTCTTTTCTTGATGAGCATCTATTTTCTCTAAATGTACACACTCCATGGTATGCTGATATAGCTAACTATTTGGTGATAGGGTAGATTCTAGGTTACTTTTCTCCAAGAGAGAAAAGACAGTTAGTTCACAAATGATTCCCTTATTCTTGGATTTCTAGATTTTTATTTTACACTAGCCCAAATAACATTATGCAAAGATGTATCATGGAGGATGAAGTGTTTGATATATTGAAAGCATGCCATGATGAATCCTGTGGTGGGCATTTTGCAGCCAAGAGGATAACCTTCAAGATCTTGACAACAGGATATTACTGGCCAACCCTACATAAAAACTATGTTAAGTATACTAGAAGTTGTGACCGATGCCAGAGAATGGGGAGACCCACACGAAGTGATTAAATGCCTTTACAACCCCAGCTAGCACTAGCTCCTTTCGATAATTGGGGGCTAGATTTTATTGGACCTATCTCTCCCAGTTCAAATAACAAGGAATACATATTGGTATGCACTGACTACTTAACCAAATGGGTAGAGGTAAAAGAATTGTAGTTTTCTAGAAAATGGCAATATAGCAAAATTCTTATATGAGGAGATCTTCACTAGGTATGGTGTACCTAAAGAGATAGTGATTGATCAAGGACCAAAATTCACATCAGACCTAATTTCCAAATTGGTGGAAGAATATTAGATCAGGCACAAGAAATCTACCCCATATCATCCTCAGGCTAATGGTCAAGTAGAGGTCACCAATAGGGAGATTGAAAATATATTGACAAAAATAGTGCAACTTCATACTAGGAGAGATTGGGTATCCAGATTACCAGAAGTTGTTCAGGCATACAAAACCACATGGAAGACAACTACAGGTTTCACCACCTATGAATTGGTTTATGAAAAAATAATAGTATTTCCTATTGAATTTGAATATAAAACATTGAGGACAACAATAGCGTTGTCAATGGATTTAACAAAGGCACATAAGGAAAGGTTACATTCTTCAAATGGGTTGGATGAGATAAGAATGGAAGCAGTCCATCATACAGAGGTGATACAACAACAATGAATGAAATGGCATGATCAATACATAAAGACAAAAGAGTTCACTCAAGGAGATTGGGCTTTGTTATATGACTCAAGGTATAAAGATTTCAAGGGAAATTTCCAAAATCCTTAAAATTTGAGCATAGGAATTCACAAATCCTTACAATTTGTTAGAGGAAAGTTGGGAAGCCAACACTATGAATATGAAAATTAAAAACAAAATAAAATATATGTTTTTATATTAGAAGTTGAATACCAAGAGTATAAAAGGAGATATAATATAAATTGCCTACACACTAGTCTCACTAAGAACAACCATTGTTAAAACAGACCAGTCAGAAAACCAACCATAAATGGACTTAAACCAGACTAATTTATCAATTTAAAAAAAGTATCCCTACTCCTACAACACTTTTGGTTGCTATCATTCTTGTAATAATCAACCTCAAAAGTACCAATAACTAGCTCAAACATGTCTTCCTCATTAAGATTTCTGACCACAAGTTGATCATCCACTAGTTTATTTTTTCCTTTGTTGAATTTAACATTCTTATCCTCTTTCTTTTCAAGAACCAAGATATTATTGTTTTTCATGTACTCTTTAAGCATTTGGATCTTGTTCTCATCAAAAGTATTCCTTCCCTGAGGAAAGAATTGGGCAATGGCGATCCCATGCTTGTACACTAGCAACATTCCCTCTTTCAATAAGACCTGAAGTATTCTCTTTGGGATCTCCATAATAATTGAGGGCTACATCATAATATTGGAAGTCATGAGCTCAAAAATAGAGTCAGTAAGGATTCTTCTTCTACCTTGGAAAATATCCTCATTTATTTCTTTCCATAGATTCCATAAAATTTCATAAGAGAGAAGAGACCAAAACTTATTAAGCTTAGCAAGAAAGGACTTAACAAATCCAAATAAAAATTAGTCAAGATAAAATCATTTCTATTGCCCCAATCAAGATTATTTCCTAGAAACAATGACCACAACTTCCAAGAAAATGGATATTCATAAAAAGATGCTCATAAGTCTCAAATTTATCACACAGATTGCACAAATTAATAGGAAATCTATTGTTATGGACACCATAAAAAACATCAAGCTTTTTGAGCACAAGCATCCATCCAAACCAAGTCTTTTTGGGCTCACAAGAAGAAGACCATAAAAAAATCAAGGCTTTAGATAGTTCATTGCAAGGCAAGTCAAGATTCTAGGAGGTGAGAATGTGGTTAATAACCTCTCTCAAGTCTGTTAGAAAAGTGTAAATTCTCTTAGTAGTAATTTTCCAACACAGATCCATCACTTAAATGAATATTGCTTAGAATCTCAAAGTTAAATTTAAGCTCAACAAGAAAATAAAAACTAAAGAACACTTTCTTAAGAATAGAAAAAAATCTTTACTAATTTTTAGAGATAATAAATTCATTTTGTAGGAATTACCATTCTATAATGGTTATTTTTAAATAATTTGCCAAAATGATTAAATTCCTTTCAAATCCTAGTTATGAGTAGAGCATCCTTGAGTTAGTGCAAGAGCTTTGTTATTCCGGTGAAGATTCCACCAAATAGATATGTACACAGCAACAAATATTTTATCTATTGTAGAGAAAGCATCTTTATTCTTGAGCAATAGATTAATGCTCTAACAAGCCTTCCAAATGATGCCAAAAACTTTGGAGCCAAAAGGAGAAAGTAAAAATTTCCAAAACAACAAATCACAAGTGTGGAGACTAGTCCAGACTTTGCCTTTTTTTGGTTTATATATGTAGACATCAAAAATATACTGATTGACATCATGCATTCGATCCTGACTTACTAACATCATCTCTTCCTAAATCATCCCTCGGTCTAACCATTTAATCAAATTCCCCTATCTGATTAAATTCATCAATATTCATCTCTTAATTAAATAAATCATTTTGTTTAATTAAGTCACTTTCTCTTGTTAATTAAATCAATCCATCTGATCTAATTATCCCTATTTAATTAAATAATCAATTTATTTGATTAAATCTCTAAAGTCTATCCATTAAATTAAATAAATTAAAACCTTATTTGATTTAATCTGACACCATCCCTTTTAATTAAATAAATCAAAATCTTTATTTAATTAGCCTCTTATCATATTCCTCTCTTATCTGATTTAAATAAATCCATAAATCTAAGTCAAATAAGTCACATCAGCTAATCTCTTATTAAATTAATTAACCTTTGATTAATTTAATATCATGTCACATCCTCTAGATAATGCAAGTTGCACATGAAAATAGATTTAATTCATTTATTAAATCCCTATTTTCCTCACAAGGCATCTTTTTGGAATATTCTCTCAATTTGAATTCAAAAATTCCAAGTCAACATGTACATCCAACAAGGCATTTAAAACCTCTTACATGTCCTTTGCCTTGAGCCAAGTGGCATTTATTGCATTTTCCCTTCCCTCTTACATGTCATTTCAACAAATTTGAATTTCAAATATTAGCATTTATTGGCACAAACCCCAAATCTTGCACAACCATCATCCATTCATAGCTTGACAAGTGGCACCATATCATTGGATGAATGTTAGTCCCACATTGCTCAAATTTGGGCATTCATCCATCTTGAAATCCTATAAATGAAGAGCTCATCCTTCATTTTATCCATCCACAATTTGAGTGAACTTACTATGCTCAAATCATTAGCCAATTTCATCATCCACAATCCAAGCAAAGTTACCATGCTAAAATACTTAGCCATTTCCATTCATCATTCAAATTCTTAGCTAGGTTTTTGCAGATTTGGCTTGGAGTTCTCATCTTCTCATCAAAGTGGATCAACATCATCTTCAACATTCGAATCTTGCATCATAGGAATTGGGAAAGGGCCAATTTTCACATCAAATTGGCACCAATTCCCCCATGGGATCAAATGTTTGCTATTTGAATTAGAATTGAATCAAGTTTTTATCATTTTCTTTGTGTTCTTCATTATTTTCATTCCTAGTTTAATTTGTAAATGGATTTCATGGGGAATCCTTCTTTTAGCTTGCATTTCCTTGTCTAACTCATTTATTCATGTTGTTTTGCAGGTACTAGGAAAAGGGTTCGCACATTTGGCGCTAGAAAGAGGGCTTGAAGTCATAAATTCTAACATTTTCACGAAAATTCTGCGCTTTTCTGCACACATAGGAAATTCCAACGCGAGCTCATCAGCGTCATTGTTTTTGTGCCACGGGCTCGTCAGCGTCGCTTTTTTAGCACCGCGGGCTCGTCAGCGTCGCTATTTTAGCACCGCTGGACTCATCCCGCCAAAAATTTCAAATTTTAAATTGCGCCGCTGGACTCGCCGATCTGCATCAGTTTTCAAAAAAATCTTAAACTCTGACGCTTTCAAAAACCGCAATGCTGGGTGAAAAGAGCGACACAATCGTGCTCTCTGTCCCGACACAGAGTGCCGCTGACTGGTAAGTGACACTGTAAGAGCACCGCTGAAGAAAAAAATAGCGACGCCTTCACGAGTTGCGACGCTGGGAGACAGTAAAGGGGAAAAATTTAATTTTTTTAGCACGTGTTTTTAATGATTGCTTCTTCCTCTGTTTTCTATTTTTTTCTAACTTCTGTGTTTTTCCAAAATCTGACTTTTTCTACTTTGTAGGTTGGAAGCAAAAAGCAAAGGAAGAAGGAGCATGGTGATTATATCTTGTCTATCAAAGTGTTTTTAAACACTTAAATGTTTGTTTAACACTTATTTAAAGAATTTTTCATCTTTTTCTTTCTTTAGAACACTAGCTTTCATTTGGGTTTAAAAATGATTCTTTTTGTTTATTTCTTGCAAAAGGATTAAAAAGAATCTTAGGATCAACAACTTACTAGATTTCGTTTATGGATTAAACAATTGAACAAATGTCTTTCACTTGTGATTTGGTGCTATAAAATGAACTCACATATTGCTTTGAGGATTTAAAAAGAACAAGTGTAGTTGTGTTTTTCGTGAGGGCTTACTTAGACTAAAGGCATTGGAAAAGGACGTATGCGCTTCTCTCGCGCTTTATAGTGATCTTGAGAATCAAAAGGTCTTTTCCATGACTTTAGCTTAAGACAAAGCAATCACCTCCACACTTTGATTTGGGCTTAAAATTGAAAAACTATTGTGCGAGTGTGAGTAGGGACTTTGTTGCGTACATTCTCTCTCCTTGTTGCCAACAATGATTGATCGAGTTACAAATATTGTTCTTCATTCGCTTTTGTTTATCCTAGAGGGCCTGCCTTGGGGAAAAAGTAATCACCCAAGGGAATGACTCAACCGGTAACACTCTAAAGCCAAGAGTATTTCCAGCCGGGATATAAATGTGGATATTGGAAACGCCAATATCAGCGGTTGACTGACAAGATGGATCCAAAGGGGACTCTTGCCACGTTGGGTCAACTCTCTGAACGGAAATTCCATACTAAAACCCATGTGCTAGAATTTTCCAAAATCCTTTATCTATTTGTTGGTGCAAGAATCATTTGAAGCCACCCCACACTTTTACGGTCTTCTAGTAGAGATGGAAAGCATGCCATGGGAGTTTCATGGGTGTTGATGCTTGGCTGCCCCGTATAAGTGAGCGTGGGGTCAAGCATCTAACCATCGCTAGAGATAAGTGTAGCTGGACTTGTCCAAGTGGGAATCCAACAAATATTGTCTTACACATCCATAGGATTGTACTTATTCTTGGGTTACAAAATGCATTGCTTGATCGAAAACATCTCAAAAACAAACACTTAACATCATCCAAATTTCAAACCCTTTTGAGGACAAATACAATTGACTCAATCCATATGTTATTGCTTTCCCTTGGGATTCACATCCTTAGAGGTTTCTAAGCATTGGATTAAATCTCAATTTGTCTTCTTAAGTAAACAATAGGAAACCCTTGCCTTAAGTTCATTAAATTTCCACATAACATATCTTGTGGGGTTTGAAGAAATTAAGACATTGGACATCTTAGTTTGAAAACCTAATTAAAGAAAGTGTTTTTGGTAAAATAAAGACATTAAGCAAAGCTAAGAAAAAATGAACTTTCATATGTGTTGAAGACTCCAAATCCCAAAGCACAAATCATTGATTGGAAATCCGAAATTGAATGTTCAAATGAAATCATTTCTTAGTTACAAAGTTCTTTAGGAAGCATTTGCATGCTCTTCAATACCTAGGTCTAGGAAAACAAAGTATATCCTTTTAGGTCCATCTTAGGATCAAAACACATCAAAATATTTTTCATCCATCCATCAAAACATCAAAACAAATTCCATCTCATCATCACCTTTTGATAAATCTTGAAATCATCCTTGATACTAGGCTTTATGGCAAAATCAGAACCATCAATATCATTGAGACAAAATCCTTGAAAACATTAGCAAAAGCATCTTTGGCTAGGTATGTGTTGATGCATCCTTTTGCATATACTTAGTCAAAGTTATCAAAATCGTCTTGTCTAGCTTGGTATATGTAGATGAATCCTTCTTCATGTACTTAGCAAAACACAATCATCTTGTTTGAATAGGTGTGGGTAGATGCATCCTTCTCCTCACACATTCAAATTATCATCCTTTGAACAAAGCTATCCCTTAAGATCATCATCCAACATCTTAGGGTCTTTTTGTTCAAATATCCAAATCAAAATCGAGGACAAAATCTCAAATCTCAAAATCTCAAAAAACCCAAACAAATCAAAATCCAAAGTCTTAGAAGCCTAGTGTTTCATTCAAGATTTATCAAAATCCAAAACATCCATATCATCCATCCCTAAAAATCATCATCATATCATCCCCTTTGATCCTCAAGGCATCCTAAAACTTTCTACTTTGGGGTATAAAATAACGATCGATCCAAAGAATCAAGAGATTCATCTCCCATATTCCCAAAGATTGATCCTTGTTTTATGGTTCAAACGAGATCTCAACACAAGAAGAGTATGGAAGCCAACAAAGAAACACCCGCTTCAAGTGACCTTAGCCAAACCAACGCAGAAATGAATCCAGTAGAATCAAGTAATCCATTGACCCTCTCATCATCACAAAATCCGCAAGAAGAAAATCAAGGAGAGGACCTTACCTTTGGAATGTCTCGCAAAGAAATGGCAGAAATGCTTTAAAATCTAGAGAATCATAAAATCATCAATACCATGATGAGACTCAACCCTTCGTTGTACATGCTTGAACTAGCAAAACAAGGGGCCAAGTTGCCTTCGGATTTTGATATAAGTACTATAGTGGAGACATCCTTCACACCGATTTCGTCCACCATCCCTATTTCATCCACACCTCCATCCCAAAACATCACGCAAAAAATTCCGCAAATCACAACATCATTTGCTCCAACTCAACCAAATGTCAACAAGGGAAACACATTTCTCAACGCTCTTCAAACACATCCCCTTGTTAATAACCAGAACTTGGACGCAAACACCACATGGGAACAAAACATCCCCCAAAATCCATTGCACAAAAATGTTTCTCTCACCTTACACTATGACCCATCATCAACATTCTTTCATGGAGCACCACAAACACCTCTTCTCACAAATTCATAAGAAGAGGGAGATATGTTCGGACTAGGGGGCTTATTCGACACCATGATGTTTTCACAGCAACTCACACCCCTCACCTTTCCACCTCTTCCACCATTACCATTATCATCCACACCACTCCTTGGTTTAGGGCTCCCTCCCCTACCAAGTATCAATCAAACCTATATCCCAACCATCAATCAAAGCATTGCACCAAACACACAAAATTTGTCATTGATATTGCAACAACAAATGACAAACACACAAGCAATGGCAACATCATCAAACACACCTCTAACATCACAAAGCATGGTCTCTCAAGGACCCATTACATCAATACCACTATCAAACACCCAAAACATCAACACAACATCATCATCTATCACCATTCCAAATCCACCACCACCCCCACCACCACCAACGTTCACCACATCAAACCAATACGACGTAGCATTACAAGCTACTTTTCAAAGAGGATATCAACAAGTTCAAAAAGAAAAAGCCATGCAACAAGCCGCTCAAGCCGCACAAGCGCCACAAGCTGCATTACAAGCGTAATAAGCACAACAAGCCCAAGCTTTACTACAATAGCAAAAACAACAACTTGCACAAGCCACACAAGCATTGCAAGCACAAAGAGTCGCTCAAGCACAACTACTATTGCATCAACAAGCCACACAAGTGCAAGCAGCACAAGCCCAAGCACAAGCTCAAGCACAAGCTCAATATCAAGCACAACAGGCGCAAGCTCAAGCACAACTTCTTGCACAAGCAGCGCAAGTGCAAGCATACTAGCAAGCACTAAAGCAATACTAAGAGCAGCAAGAAACGGCAGAATTGGCAGCCCAACAACAAGCGTTGTGGGAACAACAGCAAGCACAACAACAAGCATTGTTAGAACAACAACAAGTGCAACAACAACAAGATCAACAACAAGCATTGTTCATCCAAAAGCAAGTAGAAGCCTACTTCACCCGCCACAACATACCGATACCATCGAACAATGCATCGACCAACCCGTCCACCCAACCAATGATTGAAACACCTCAAAATACTTTCATCCCACCCCTTGATCTATAAAGTGATGTGACGACACAACTCAGGTTGCTCTCGCAACAAGTGCTCGACCTTCAATCAGGGCAGACAACCAAAGCACCAAGCAACTTGTGTCCCTATCCATTTGATAGGAGCTTAGAGATGAAACCATTCCCTAAGGGATTTGAAATCCCCAAATTCGACAAATATCAAGGGATGGGAAACCCTGAAGATCACATCAGGGAATTCTAGGTTCATTGTATGGAGGTCGCATATGATGATACTTATCTGATGCAGCTATTCCCTAGAAGCTTGGTAGGTCCCGCTATAGAATGGTTCTCTCGCTTACCTTCAGGCATTAGAACATTCAAAGAAATTAGAGACGCATTCATTAGGAACTATGCATGTAACATTGCAATGGATGTTAGTTTCGAAGAACTCTCAGCTCTAAAACAAGGAAAGAATGAGTCTTTCGCCTCATTCCTTCAATGATGGCGATCCAAGGCCAATTGGAGCAAGTGGACCATGCCAGAAGAACAAGTGTGCACCATCATAGCCAACCTTGAAAGCTGCTTAGCATTCCACCTCAAGGTTTAGGGAATCACCACATATGAACAATTGATCTCCAAGGCGCTTAGCATCGAAAGAGCCCTTGTGACTCAACCCCCGAAATCAACATCATATCACGAACCGCAAAAGAACTGCCCATCATCCAATTACAACGATAAACCTTGCACATGGGCAAGAAACAAGAACGTTACTAATGATGGTGTCGTCGATGCCAAGGTGGTCATTAGTACCCCACGCCAAAATACAACCACACCACAAATTCAAAATCAACGCCAAAACACTCATCACACAACATACCAACCCAACAACAATTCAACCATCAATAACCTAAATGATCAAAGAGGACCACCCGAATGCAAAAGTTATCCTAAACGCAAATACGCCATTTTGGGGGAACCATTGGAAGACATAATGAAAAAGTTGATCGACGAAAAACTCATCAAACCTCCCACATTCAAGAATTACCAAGAACCCGATGTGAAACCTCCTTGGTATAACGAAAATCAACTTTGCGAATTTCATAAAATCAAAGGCCATACCACAAAAAATTGCATGAGACTCAAAAACATCATCCAAGATCTCATTGACAAAAGAATCATAAAGGTGGAACAACCAACGGGAAATCAGGATCTTAAAATCTACACGAATCCGATGCCGAATCATGGCAACAAAGGGAATAAAAATGATAAAGGGAAGGGTAGTGTAAATCATGTGTACGAAATGGTCATTGCCTCCCTAAATGAAGATTGCATGGTCATCACCTTCAAGGGCGCTCATGTCAAAGATTATGGAGTCACCACAAAAGGCGACAAAGTCACCATTGTAGGATCATCCCAACCAAATAGAATCCCTTCATCTAGAGTCATTCCGCATAGCTACAATGTTGTAGAACAACTCAAGAGAATGCCAGCACACATCTCCATCATGGAGTTAAAAATCTCATCAGTGCATAAAAAGATCCTTGAGGAAGCATTAGCCTCATCCATTGTCCCTGCAGATCTCAATGCGGAGCCTTTCCAAGCTATGGTCGCCAATATCATAACACCTAATCTCCTTACATTTTCCGACCAAGATTTCCCCGCCCAACCATCTCACAACCGTGCACTTCATTTGGAAGCCATTGTCAACAAGAGAAAAATCAAAAGGGTCTTGGTGGATGGAGGTGCAGGTTTGAACATCTATTCTCTTAGCCTCATCAAGCAGTTGAAAATATCAGAAGATTCCATCGACAAAGGAAAGGGTATCACGATAAGAGCATATGATGACCAAGAAAGAGTGTCTCAGGGCACAATTAAACTCCCTATTCAAGTAGGGCCAACGCTGATGGAAACCACATGTCAGGTCTTGGACCTCGAATTACCATATAATATCCTCCTGGGATGCCCATGGATCCATGCAATGAAAGCCGTAGCATCAACCTTCCACCAATGTGTGAAATTTACACATAATGGAATAGAGGTCACTATCCACGAAGATCCTGAACCATTTTCATATTGCAAAAATCTTGAGGCCAAGTATTAGAAAATCCCCCAAATGCCAAAGAATGATGAGGGTCCATCCACACCATACATCGACCCCACCATTCTCGCGTCCACTTCTGCGATAGAGACCCCCACCATCCCCACCATCTCCGATATCAAACTCATCATCCAAGAGGATGGTTGTGGAAGCTACAAACTCCCTAACAATTCTTTTGCATGATAGGAGAGTTACCACAATCTCCTAGATCATGGGGATGTCCACAGGAAAATCAAGCTTCCACATCGCAAACATCTCCTGAAGATTATCCCGAATTCACAAGCTGGGGAGATCTTGGCCATGAGGTTATTGAAGCAGATCCATCACACATGCTCTATCAAGATGAAAGACCGATACCTGAATTACCAATGGATGAGACAAGCAAAGGCCTACAAATGATGCTTGCAATGGGTTATGGCAGAAATCAATGACTGGGACAAAATGACAATGGGCTCATTATACCTATCATGCCAGAGACGCGACCCATAACAAATCTTGGCCTTGGATGTACCATTCTGAGAATAACCATACGTGGCCGAAGTCCTCCGGTTAGAACCGTTAACAATCCTCCTCAGCTAAACCTCACAGAATTACGCCTACCCGTATCTACAGGTCATGTCATAGATAATTTTACATTTGAGGTAACCGATGTCTGTACTAGTAGCGATAACAAAGATACTTTGACTAATCTACCTAGGTTATTCGAAGATATCACCCTGTGTATGATTAGCACCATCTCCTTTGAACCAGAACATCCAAATCATGAGACCTGCTTAGTCTACCCCCAACTGATCGACTATGACCAACGAGGACCACCAGTTCTCGATACGTTCAAAAATGATGAGGCACTCTCAAAATTCATGGGATTGAGGGATAACATGCCAGATGGAGATCACAAAGCAGGCTTTCTAATAGAGTTGGACACGCACGCCTATTATGGGGAAACAATTGAATCCTTTAGTCACAAAAGTGAGAAACTAAGAATCATATCCAAGTCCTTGAGTGAAAACCACACTATGGCACTCTTTGACAAGAAAATAGTAAAAAGAAAGGGTGTATCCAATGGTGAAAACCTCTCTGAGGCACCCGAGGATGAAGGATTCAATCTTCCCTTAAGAGCCATTCATCAGGAGAAATCAACAGTTTTGGCTGAAAAGTGCAATCCAGTCAACATAGGAATAGAGGAGACCCTGGATATCACATTCTATGTGGAATCACTATTAACAGAAGAGCAAGAACTCCTAGCATCATTCCTAAAGGAAAGACAAATAAACTTTGCATGGAGTTATGCTGACATGCCAGGGCTAGATCCAGAAACTATGGTTCATCATTTAGCAGTGTATCCAAAAGAAAAATCGGTCAAACAAAAGCTTCGAAAGATGCATCCTCAAATAGCCTTATTGGTAAAAATGGAGCTCAAAAAGCTATTAGATGTAGGATTTATCCGACCAATCGATTATCCAAAATGGGTATCAAATTTGGTACCTGTATCAAAACCTGATGGAGCCATCAAAATCTGTACGGATTTTAGAGATTTGAATAAAGCATGTCCCAAGGATGATTTCCCACTTCCCAATATCGACATGATCATAGACATGACAGCAGAGCATGAAATGCTATCACTAATGGATAGATTTTTAGGATATAACCAGATCATGATAGCAAAAGAAGATCAACATAAGATGGCTTTCACTTGTCCATGGGGGACCTACTGCTGGAACATGATGTCATTTGGCCTAAAGAACGGAGGAGCAACCTATCAAAGGGCTATGACATTAATATTCCACGACATGATCCACAAAACAGTCAAAGACTATGTCGATGATATTCTAGCTAAGTCAAGAAAAAGACAAGATCATATAGCAACCCTAGGTGCTATCTTTGACAGACTGGAGGAATACAAAGTCAGACTAAATCCCAAGAAGTGCATCTTCGGCGTACAATCAGGTAAATTTCTAGGATACATAGTCTCCATGAGGGGTATCGAGGTGGATCCAGCAAAAGTCAAAGTAATTCTCGAGATGGAAGCACCAAAGACATTAAAACAACTGAGAGGCCTCCAAGGCCGACTTCAATCCATTTGATGATTTATAGCACAACTGGCAAACAAGCAGAATCCATATTCTCACCTACTCCACAAGGGGGTAGCATACAAATGGGACGCAAAATGCGAAGAGGTATTTAACAAAATCAAGGAATATCTACTGACACCACTAGTGTTAATGCCACCTATCTCAAGAAAGCCATTGATCTTATATGTGTCAGCAATAGCAGTAGCCCTAGGAGCTCTCTTGGCTCAGCATGATGAAAACAAAATGGAGAGGGCTATCTACTATATCAGCAGGACAATGGTCGGTCATGAGCTAAATTACTCATTCATCAAGAAAGCTTGCCTCACAGTAGTGTTTGCATCCTAAAAATTCAAACATTACATGTTGGCACACAAGATAAAGCTCATTGCCAAAATTGATCCCCTCAAGTATCTACTATCAAAAGCAATGCTCACAGGAAGAATGGCAAAATGGGTAATGATACTGTCAGAGTATGACATCGAGTATGTGGAGCGCAAAGCTATTAAGGGACAGGTTATTGCAGATCAATTAGCAAAAGCACCCATTTATTCTGAGAATCCTCTTGTCTCGGAGTTTCCAGACGAGTCCATCTTTAACCTCAATGTAGCTGATCACTGGAAATTATACTTCGACGACTCATACACGCAACATGGTTCAGGAGATGGTGTCTTCTTCATCACCCCACAGGGAGACTACATACCAAGGTCATACAAACTAGCATTCCCTTGCACTAACAACATCGCAGAATACGAGGCTTTGACTATAGGCCTCAAGATAGCAGTACAATGGAATATCATAGCCCTCAAAGTCTACAAAGACTCTCAGTTGATCATAAATTAGGTCAATAATGAATATCAAACTAAGGATGACAAGCTAACTCCATACAAGAAATTGGTGGAGACTCTAAAGGAATCCTTCATTGACATAACATTTGAGCAGATTCCGAGAACCAACAACAGAGCAGCAGATGCCATGGCTACAATGGGGTCTCTATTAAACATCCCTCATAATGTTCCCAAATACGAATTCTTGATTGAGCAGCTTCTCGTTCCCGCATTCGAGGTACTAGAATCAAAATTCGTGTGTGAAATCGTTGGTCTCGGCGATCCTTGGTACCATGACATCTATACATATCTTCGCATAGGAGTCATACCCCTTGACCTACCATCGAGCCTAAAACGAACCTTCATCAAAAAGGCATCTAGATTTGTCATTCTAGGTGATACCTTATACCGTAGAAGCATAGAAGGTACCTTGTTACGTTGTCTAAATGTTGAGGAGGCATTAACCGCTCTAACTGAGGTTCATAACAGTCTCTGTGGCTCGCACTCGAGTGGAATGACCATCGCCAAGAAACTGCTGAGGATGGGGTATTATTGGCCCACAATGGAAAGAGAAGCACATGATCATGCTAAAAAGTGTTTACAATGTCAGCAGCATGGAGATCTCATCCATGCTCTAGCTCAAGAGCTTCATCCGATTATCACACCATGGCCTTTTTTGTAGTGGGGACTCGATCTGATTGGAAAAATACACCCACCTCATCCAATGGCCACAAATTCATTATCATTGCAACTAAGTACTTCATAAAGTGGGTGGAAGCCATACCCATGATGTATATCACTAGGAAACAGATCTCAAAATTTATCCTGAACTATCTCATCTGTCGTTACGGTGTCCCACAAGCCATTATCTCGGATAATGGAACACCATTCAAGAACTAGGAGGTTCACGACTTGTTGGAGAAATTCAAAATCCAGCATCGCTTCTCCACCCCATACTATCCCCAAGGAAATGGCCAAGTAGAAGCCACAAACAAAACCATCCTCAAAATCCTTAAGAAAACAGTCAATGACACAGGTCGTGATTGGCACTTACAGCTTAATCCCGCCCTCTGGGCTTATTGAACTAGCATCCGCACACCCACCGGCGCCACCCCATTCTCCTTGGTCTACGGATAAGAGGTTGTACTCCTAATTGAGATTGAGCTCCCATCCCTCAGAATATCATTGCAAAATCTCATCACTGATGAGGACTACCGGGTGTCAAGATTAAACGAGCTGGAGCTACTGGATCAGAGGCGCATAGATGCTTTGAATCATCTGCAAGTCTATCAAAATAGACTCAAATGAAGCTACAACAAGAAGATCGGAAGCAAGACTTTCCAAATTAGAGATTGTCTTAAAAGAAAATTAGAAGATCTCAAATCCGGCGGCAAAGGCAAGTTCGAACCTAATTGGTTAGGAACTTTTGTCATCCAACAAGTTATAAATTAGGGGCATATCAGCTATCGACACCCGAAGGGGAACCTCTGCAAGAGCCAATGAATGGCTCCCACCTCAAAAAATTTTATGCCTAAGTCTTCCAAGGTATAGAACCCAAAAATCCAAAAAAAATTAGAAAAAGTCCTAAAAAAATGGTTACTTTGGCGAAAACCTGGCAAATAGGCGTCTTGGTAACAAGCAAAAAAATAAAAAAGCAAAAAATCAAAAAAATCGGAGAAAAGGATAAAAATCGTCCTCTAGTGAAAACCACTTTGGTGGCACTTTGGGCAAATTACCTCAATGAAAACTTGGCAAATAGGCACCTTGTGTGTGTAAATAAGCACTTTCCATCGACCAGGACCTTTATGGCTTGATCTACATCATCCCTCCATTTCGCTTCCATCATCCATCGCATTCAAGTCTCCATCCATCACACATCCACTCGCATCCGCACCATAGCTTGGTCCTGCGTTCATATCATGATCCCTCCTAGTACTACTCGGCCCATCCTCAAGGTCAGGTTTGTCCTGCCTTTATCCAGGAGATCCTATTTCACGTTGGGGCGTTCTCATCAGTTGGATTAGTGTATGGTCTTAAAGTCCCTCAAAATTAGAAAATCAAAACATCAGAAAATCAGAAAATCCAAGAACATTAGAAAATCCAAAAATCCAAAAACATCAGAAAATCAGAAAATCCAAAAACATAAAAAAATAAAAAAATCCAAAAAAAATCAAAATCATATCAAAAAGCCAAAAACAAGGTCGTCTTGTCGAACTACGTCGTCTCTAAGCTTGAACATAGGCAAGGTTAATCTTTGATCACCCCCCGAGACATTTAGGTCAGTCCCATAGGAGTTCGTCATAATAAACTGACAATTCATCATGTATATCTTCATCTGTAAATCGGTCAAGTCATCAGTCAAACTACGTGGTCTCTGCGTGTATAGCGTAGGCAAGGCTAATCTGTTGATCAGCCCTCGAGGCCCCTAGGATAGGTCTTTAGGTTAGTTTCTTGGTCAAAATCTCAAAAAATCCTCAAAACATTCAAAAATCAAAAATCAAAACATTTGTAAAACCTCAAAAAATACCAAAAACAACCTCAAAACATCAAAAACATCCAAATATTTGAAAAAATCCATCCATCTCATCTCACTTGCACCCGCAATAATCATCATCCATAATAACTTGATCGTCATCATCAACCTTTGGTGAAACAATCGGAAACAAGTCTAGCAGGTTTTAACAAAAAAACTCCAATTGTCAAGTCAAAAGTCTAAGTCAGTGCATAGGCAAGTTGGTTATCTCTTCGTATTGGTAACACATCATCTGAAATGGTCTCATATCAATCATCCCTTATAAACAAAATGATGTGCCGACATCCACTAACATGTCCTAGGATGAATCCTTCCTACAATGGGCATTATCTTTTGGCAATAAGTTTCGGTTATCATCTTAAGAAAACACATCCTTGTTCCATTAGCGGTATTGAAGAGCATCAGTTTGTTTGTTTACTTGGTCTTTATCTTTTGACTTATCTTATTTGCGCTCAGTCCAAGGACCTCTCGATGATATCCGAACAAAGGATTTAGAGAGATAGGAATGGGGCAACGATCATTATTGTTTTGTCTATTGTGCTTGTTGGATGTTCTTGTAAAATAACTTGGCGAATACTTTCTTTGTTAGATATGTATAGAGGATTTTTTGGACAACTTGTTGACTATTGCATTGATTGGTTATACCTCTCTGTGTTTGGGTCCAAGGTGTCTGAAACTTCTGAAGTACATCCTAGCAAGGTTTTCGTATGTCAGGTGTGAACAAGAATACTCCTATCTGATTGTCGATTCAAAGTCCATCACACTAAGTACCACGCCATCCTAGTTTGATATACCTTGATGCATTGTACCACATGTGTTATCAAACATAAAAAAATTTGGCCCTTTGAAAATCCCAACTCCTCGGCAAGTAATCACCATCATCATCATCATCATCATCATCATCATCATCATCATCCGCATTTGTGTTATCTTGCGTCTTGTTGAAATGACTTATTCTCTCCTTATTGACCGTGCTAACAAGGTACTATGACAGTTGATCATCATCACCATCATCATCATCGATCCTGCATCCACAAATCATTAGCATATTGCATAAGCATATCATATAGAAATCATACATATTGCATAAACATATCATATAGAAATCATACGCATTGCATAAACATATCATATAGGAAACACACGCATTGCATTTTAATCATCATATAAATAGGTTATCATAAGCATTTTTTATAGATAGGTGTATACATGTCATTGCATTTCACCCATTGCATTACATCGCATAGCATTCATTTGCATTTCATAACCATTTCATATTACCATCTAAATCATCACATAGCATCTATAAAAGCATTCCATAATCATTATAATCATAAGCAAATAGACATATAAGCATTTAATTCATTACACGTCAGCATATCATCGCATTAACATACCATTGCATCACATACATCATCATTTAGGATAATAACATTTGTTATTCTAAGCATCTCGTACCATCATTTTATATTATCACGACCATCACATCATATTACATCCATTCATAAATCATCTCATAATTAAGTACTATTACACACATTATTGCACATCATAGCATCACATACATCATTAGAAATAAATGTATCCATAGGAACATCATTGCAAAGCATATAGAAATAAACCATCCATGCATAAATAAAAGTACACGGTACATCTCATCAAAATCAACTCATATATATATATATATATATATATATATATATGTATCATATCATCAACTGTCATAGTACAAATAATAATCGGATCACTATACATATATGTCAATCAGTACAAAATGTCCATTGGGCTATCAAAAACAAGCCCGTAAAGCACAAAAAGTACATCATAAAATCTGGATCAAGCCCGATCTCCGTGGATGCTGCCCTCACCCCTGTCACCGTGACCCTCTGGTGGTCTCTTACTGGCCCGCTCTGAGTACTCGGGAACCCAATCTGCTCTAGGTACATGGTCGTGGCAGGCCCGGTGGTAGTACTCTATCTCTCAGATAACATCTCTATAGGATCGTATTGGAACAGTACCCTGGGATGAGGAGGTTGTCATACTCTCAATCTGCTGCCTGCGGCCTAGCTCTGTCGCTGCCTATAGCTCTGCAACCTGTCTCTGTTGCATAGCCCGATCCCTCTCTACTCTAAGCTGCTCCCTCTCAGCCCATGCCTGGTCTCTCTCGGTCGTCACTGCCTGTACCTGTGCCTGTAACTACAAAATCAAGGCATCCTGTGCGTCTACCTACCCTACTGGTTGTGCCCGTGGCTGCGCATGAACCTGACCCTCACCCTTGGCTCATGGTGGTGGGACTGGCAGATCTTGCTGCTGGTCCTGCATGGGGACATCTCCCTGACCTGGTGGAACTGGGGGCACCTCTGGCGGATCCTATCGGATCTCGATCCTCGGTCCTCGCCCTCGCGCTCGTCCTCTACCCTTGCCTCGACCACATGCCTCTGGATCCTCACCGGGGCCATCCCGGAGAGGAGGTCTAAACCAGTCTCTATAGGCCTGTGGCGGTGCTCGGATCTGCCAAACCCGATCATAAGCCCAAGTTCGGACCACCAAATGTCAAAATGTCAACTGCTTTCCGCGGTAGGAACCCAGGCCCCCATGATCCTGTGTGAGCTGCGTGCAAACAGGCTGCCAGCGTCCCAACGATCCTGCGGCTCCCCAAACTGGTATGCTTTGGGAATGTATCTCTCTATCATAGGTGGCTCCACCCCTGCATGTATCGATCTGGCGGCAAAGAGCTTTCATTGTCAGCCCATCTGCGGGAACCGAGGTATGGTCTCTAAGTAAAACACAACATCTATCTATGACCGCCTCCAGAGGGATCGTGCTCTCCATGTGTGTGTGAAGGCACCCACCTGCATATCGTGTCACTAGAACATCTCTGCCCCCATGGAACTGGGCGACACGAAGACGCGCGAAATGCTCCCATGCCTAAAGCATACGCAAGGTCCTCCACTCAGCGCCACGCATCCATATGCATGCCGGAATCCAGAAGCAAAGAAAAAGAGTTGAGGCACCCGTGAAGCGGCGCTGTCCCGGACCATCCTCTCCCCACGCTGATATCCCCATCACGGGGTGGAAATGCCACCCCTTGTCATGCGGGGCAGCCAGCTTCAGAAATAATCTTGCTGACCCAGTGGAAGGGAGGTGCTATAACCCTCTACCGCTCCAGCTCAATCTTACCCTCGCAGTAAATGATATCTCGAGTGGCGAGGACTCAGGTATAATACTCGCGTCCCTCCTCCATGTCGTAGATCACTCGGTGACCATGAATGGGAAAATGTAATATATGCCAGATGTCCTCCAATGTGATAGTCGCCTCACCAGTGGAAAGATGAAATGACGACGTCTCGCTGTGCCACCGCTCCGCCAATGTTGACAACATCTTGAGGTGTGTGCGCACGGGCACTATGTATGCAATATGCCATAGGCCAACGGCTCCCAGTCGGTCTTGGTCTCTGTCACTCAGGTCCCATAGGACGATCGCCAAATCCCGCGACCGGTGCTCCCGAGAATAAAGCTCCCTGGGCCCGTCTTGCATCACGCAAAGTCCACATGTTAAAATTTTTGAAAAATCCCTGACCTAGCACTCTAAACTCGTTCCCAGTGGCACAGTTTGTGAAGGCGTCGCAGTTTGAGTTTTCTCAAACTCTGACGCTGGACCCAAAATTTAGCCAAATAGCGCCATCGCGGCGCACTTTAGCCCCCAGCGTCGCAGTTTTCATGAAAAGGGTGCCACCACAGTGCACTTTTCCAAACTAGCCCGCCGAGTCCGAGCCCAGCGGTGGAGTTTATAAACTCCAAATTGCACCGCTGCGGCGCAAAGAGGGAATTAGCGGTGCACTTTAAACACTGAGCAATGCTATAATAGTGCTGCTGGAGGTGAGCTCTCCTTAAAAGCAGTAATAAATGCATTAAAACAAAAAAATGAAGCTGCAGTTAGGGCCACATACCGGGGCACCAATGCCAGGTGGCCGCTGGTAGGTCCGAACTCGGTCGAAAATGTGCAAAGGAAGCTGTCGTTGTGCCATATCGTCAGGAGGTCAGAGCTCAAATCTCGAGGTTTGCTAGTGGAGGTGTGTAGAAAATCGATTTGAAAGTGACTCGGGCCCCTTTTAAGCCCTAAAGTGCAGTTTTGCGACCCTGGGGCTATTCTCTTCGGGAACGATCTTGCTATTTTTCACTTCGGCGGTGCTCTTCTGGTGCCGCTTCGATCGATGGCACTCTGTGTCGAGGAGCCCAGAGCTTGCTTGATTACGTAATGCAGCTCTTTTAGCCTAGCATGGAATTTTTGAAGATGTTGGAGTTTAATATTTTTAAAACTGGAGTAGGAATTGGGCAGGTCCAGCGTACCAATTTAAATTTGAAAATTTTGAACAGGGCGAGCCCATGATGCTAAAAATAAGCACGACACTAACTGGCCGGGTGCCAGCGGTGTGGCAGGCAGCTGGTGTACCCAAAAAGCGATGATGCGCTGGTGCCGTGGAATTTCATGTCTGGCATTAAATTTTTAAATTGAAAATGTTAGAATTGACTTCAAGGCCCTCCTTCTAGCCAGTATTACAAACCCGCGCACCATTACCTACAAAACAACATGAATGGCGGTTAGACAAGAAATGCAAGCTTTAAAAGAAAGGATTCCCCGTAAATCCATTTACAAATTCAAACTGGAATGAAAATGGCGAACACAAAGAATGATAAAAGCTTGATTCCAATCCCTGAAATTAAAATCAACATTTGATCCCGCTTCGGAAATTGGTGCCAATTTGATGTGAAAATTGGCTGCTCCCAATTCCTATGATGCAAGATTCGAATGTTGAAGATGATGTTGATCCACTTTGATGAGAAGATGAGAACTCCAAGCCAAATCTGCAAAAACCTAGCTAAGAATTCGAATGATGGATGAAATGGCTAAGTATTTTAGCATGGTAACTTTTCTTGGATTGTGGATGATAAAATGAGGAGAGGAGCTCTTCATTTATAGGATTTCAAGATGGATGAATGCCCAAATTTGAGCAATGTGGGACTAACATTCATCCAATGATATGGTGCCACTTGTCAAGCTATGAATGGATGATGGTTGTGCAAGATTTGGGGTTTGTGCCAATAAATGCCAATATTTGAAATTCAAATTTGTTGAAACATGTAAGAGGGAAGGGAAAATGCAATAAATGCCACTTGGCTCAAGGCAAAGGACATGTAAGAGGTTTTAAATGCCTTGTTGGATGTACATGTTGACTTGGAATTTTTGAATTCAAATTGAGAGAATATTCCAAAAAGATGTCTTATGAGGAAAATAGGGATTTAATAAATGAATTAAATCTATTTTCATGTGCAACTTGCATTATCTAGAGGATGTGGCATGAGATTAGATTAAATTAATCAAAGGTTAATTAATTTAACAGGAGATTAGCTGATGTGACTTATTTGACTTAGATTTATGGATTTATTTAAATTAGATAAGAGAGGAAAATGATAAGAGGCTAATTAAATAAAGATTTTGATTTATTTAATTAAAAGGGATGGTGTCAGATTAAATCAAATAAGGTTTTAATTTATTTAATTTAATGGATAGACTTTAGAGATTTAATCAAATAAATTGATTATTTAATTAAATAGGGATAATTAGTTCAGATGGATTGATTTAATTAACAAGAGAAAGTGACTTAATTAGACAAAATGATTTATTTAATTAAGAGATGAATATTGATGAATTTAATCAGACAGGGGAATTTGATTAAACGGTTAGATCGAGGGATGATTTAGCAAGAGATGATGTTAGTAAGTCAGGATTGAATGCATGATGTCAATTAGTATATTTTTCGATGTCTACAATATAATGCAAAATTATTTTTTATCATAACCTTCTATGTTTCATTACCATCAAAATATTTTAGGATTCACTTTACTACAAGATAAATACCATGCCACTTCAGGTCTTTAAGACCCAGACCACTCCATAGTTTAGGGAGACAACACCAACTTTAGATTTGACAACATTCCTTTTCTTGGCACCTTTGCCATAAAACGAAAGAAAATATCTTACCAAATTCTTAGATAATTTATCAATTTGGTAGCTAAAAAAGATCCAAGTTGAAGCATAAATATTGTGTATGAAAATAAATTTTTTTGGATCTAAACTCTTCCAGCCATGGAAATAAAATTAATTTTCTATTTCACATTTTTTCTCTCAAATTTTCCAAATAGACAAAACTACATGTCTTTCAATGAGGAAACAATAGAAAAGGTAAACCCAAATAGGTCTAACAACCTTACTCGAACCACCTCAAGACCAATTTTTATTAGATACCCAATCAAGAGTTTTATCTTTCCACCCAAAATGATGGATTATGCTCAACAATTTTAGCCCCCAAAGCTTGACAAAAACTTTGAACCCTGCCTATCAAGTTTTTGAAATTATCATGACTTCGCTAAAAAGAGAGCACTATCATCCACAAACTATACACTCATAATACTAGGAGCATCAAGAAGGGAAACTCATTTTAGGGGGAAAATATAATCAGTGCCCAAAATGTAGTGCAAAACATCCACAACAATTACAAAAAGAGCAAGAGCAAGAGGGAATACTTGCCTTATAGATCTTTGTAACATGAAGGGGGGGTAAGCTCACCATTAATATCAACTTGTGCATTAGCATCTCTAAACAAAACTTTAATCCAATCACAATTTTCTTGAGAAAACCAAAAGTTTCCAACATATAGTACACAAAACCCCATTCAATTTTCCCATATTCTTTTTAAAAATCAAGAAGCATCATACCTAGGTTTGTCTTAGAGTATTTGATCCAATTCATGCTCTCCCAAATATTAATTAATTTTTCCAAAATGTATCTCCCCTTTATGAACCTAGTTTGATTTATTGAAATATTTCCCTTCAAGACATTTGTGAACCTTATAGCTAGCATTTTGGCTAAAATCTTGTATGAGGAATTCAACTCAATAATTGGCCTCTACTTTTTAATAGACATTTTATATCCAATTTTTGGGAGGATCTTAATGACACCTTTATTTATACTAGAACTAAGGGAGCCTTCATCAAATTCTTCTCTATAAACATCAAGAAGGTCATGAAAAACCCAATCACAATTATCCCTGTACAATTAAATTGGGATACCATCTAGGCCTAAGACCTTACATGTTCTGAACGATTTAATAGAAGCAATGATTTCATCATAGATATTTTTTTACTAATATCTTACCTATCATTGTCGTCATTTTTTTCAAGAATGACTTTCCTATAGAAAGCTCTGGTTGCAAGAATGCTTCTATTGTCCTCAGAAGAGATCAAATCCTTGTAATTTTTTTTAAAGGCCTCACTAATTTATTTTTGGTTCCCAATAACTTTTTCCCCAACCATTATTTGTCCAATTCTTTCTCTTTTATGATTTTCTTTAAGTATATTAAAAAAATACCTCAAGCCTCTATCACCTTCTTTGAGCCAAGAAAGTGTGGCTTTGATATTTGGAACTTAAGTCTTAAAATTTTGTAAGCATTTGAGTTTATGTTTAGTACTCATCATCTCCTTAAACACGTTGTCCTAATTGTTTTGTTGCAAGGAGTTCTCTAGAACCACAAGTTTTCCTTCCAATTCATCTTATTCTCTCCTTCTAGCCACAACCTTTCTTTTTCCTATAATCTTTCATATATTCACTCCAAGTTAGTGTTTTATTTTCCCATCTAGAGATAGTAGAACCTTGAAAGAATTTTTATTAATATTCTTAACATTAATACTAATATCTTTGTATTCATTATCTTTAAGAAGAAAAGTATTTAGTTTAAAAATATATATTTTCCTACATGGAGAACTTCCTTTGTTTCCAATAATCATGATATTTCTCTCCATGGGATGGTGATCTGACATCGTTGAAGGAATAACCCTTATAAGAAATTCCTCCATATTCTATTGTACTTCAAAAAAATATTTGTTAGCATAGAATCTATAAAGCCTATTATATATTCTTTTCCCATGGCACTGCTTATTATACTAGGTAAACCAAATGTTATTTCCATTACTTCTCATTCCTTCAAGTGGGTCAATAATGTTTAGAATCCTCTTCTTTTTTTACCATAAGAAAGTTTCATTCCCCTTCCACAAACAATCATGTCCTCCTAATTTGTCTTTTTTTATTCAACCATGTTGAAATCCACCATGAGGATCCATGGAATCTTTAGAAGTGATTGAACCATCTAGTTCCACAACTAAGATCTTTCCTTATAGTCATTCAAGGCATATAATGAGTAGATACCAAACACACTACCATCTTTGCATGACACCCAAACAAATCTATTGCATCAGGAGACACCATTTTCCATAATATTAGAAGACTAGGAATCCCTAAGTAGGATTGCATCACCCCTCTACCCTTGTCATGTTTTTTTTGAGGAGATAGAGTTTCTCCAAACAAACTTTAACACATGTTCAAGTTGGAAAACAAAAAAATTGATTTATTGAAGATAGAGAATATCCAGACTAGCCTTGTCTTTGCATAAGGCTCTTAACAAAAAATCCCTATTAGCATATTATAGTCCATGAATGTTCCAGCTAATGCAATGCAAAGTTATTTTCTAGGAGAGTGTCTAGAACTAGATGTTTGGTTCTTATATAGACTATCAAAACATTTAGGAATTTTTTCCTCCTTACCCTTTTTAAAGCTCTTATTTCTACAACCATCTTTATTGTATTTTTTTTTCCATTTTTTGACTCTTCCCCAAGAGAATTGTCTTATATTCCTCTATTTTCCTTTGCAAAGAAAGGGTTGTCTAAAACTTCCATCATCTCATTATCTAACATGTTATGGATTGTCTCAATTTAATCTATCTATGGCTCTAAAATTTTTGGTCACCAAATGGGACAACTTAGGAGGCTTGTTCTTCCCTCTTGCTCTAATTTTTATAGAGCCAATTGTTAAGAGTTCTTAATCATATTAGGATCAACCTTCTGACCATAGCCCTCGACCAACAATATTTTTTTTAGATGACCAAATATTTCTTCTCATCTATGAGGGAAATATTTTGGCTAGTATCACCAACCACATTTCGAGTTATCCACTTCTTCAATCTGAGTGTTGACTTTGTTTAAGAAATGAGCAAGAAACGGAGAAGGGGTCTCCAAGTTGGCATCCACACTACCACTTCCTTGAGAGTTAGGGTTAGAAAAATATTTATTTTAGGGGCTCCATCAATTTTTTTGGGTAGCCTAGAGCAATATTTTCAAATCCGCCTATTCATTTTGCATAGAAAATAGGCATTGAGGTTACCTAGGCGTTTAACTTCTCAAGGCACAACAAAATTTTCTAACTGCTCATTTCCAATCTATGTGGTAAAATAGTGTTGGGTTTGAGAGAGATCAAAATCCTAACTTTCATATGAGGTAAAGTAGCCCTAGTTTCTTCAATTTGAAGCACTTCCCCCTAGGGTTTTAAAATCTATGGAACAAATTTCTAAAATTGCCGAGCCAAATTAATTAATTCCACCCACCTTGGGGTTGAAAATCTAATATTTTCTTTAGTTTAGTTTCATAAGCCCAGAGTAGGGATTTGAAAACTAACTGCCCAATACTCTAGAATTCTCTTTTAAGAATAATTTTTTGCATATCATGGTTTTTTAAAAGTATGATAAAGAGCCCATTTTGAATCATTCTACAAAATGTTACATATGGCCCAAGCTTCTTGCTCCACATTTTTCCAAGTTAATCATAAAAATAAATCCTCAAAGGAAAAATATTAATACCCAGACAAATCATAAATATGGCGATACTATTTAACCTATTTTCCTCTTCCTTAAGAACATGGAGCATATCAAAATTTGGAGCAATAGCGAGAACGCCAAGAGAAGAAGAATCCTTATTGAGTTCTCCTTCTTTGGGTCTAGTTCATTTGAGGTTGTCGTCACTTCTTATGATCCATCCACCTCCATTTTCATTTTCAACCATTGCAAAGCAAGTATATTCGAGAACGAGAGTTGAAGGGCCACTCAAAACATCCATGTAAGAAGGAAAAACACCTTCTTCTAAATTCACAGGTTGTTTATCACTAACATCCTTAATTACTACTTCGTCCGAAGAAGTCACCTCACCAATGACTATGTTCTTAGAAATTAATGATTTGTTGCCTTCATTTAAAACAACCTCGGTATCCATCAACTAACCTCATAGGTAGACACAAGAGAGGGAAAGGCCTTCTAATATTAAAAAAGAAGCAAATTTGGGCATGTAATCGTGAGGAGAGGCCATACCCATCCAAACAAGGGTTGAGGTCATGTCGAACACCTCAACCACTGAGTCCAAGCAAAAACAAAGGGTGAAACAACAAATATAAAAAAAAAAACAAATAAAAACATAGACTCAATCCACGACCCCAACACCTTGAAAATCAAGAAACAAGAAATCTATGTGACACCAAGAACGTCCAACTAGAGATCAAAGCCACACAACACTAGATAGAAGACCTTTGGGCTTCTACTCAACGATGCAAAGCTCCAACCTCCTCTCCAAAGAGACTTTTCACTTCTTGGACTTAAAACGTTTCAATAAAATCATTTTGAAACTTGGGTGTTAATAATCAAATTTTATATTTGAAATCTATCAAATATGATTTATGCATCAAATGGTGAGCCTTACAATTTTTTTAATTTCTTGCAAGTACTTTAATATTTGGTTGTTCAGGTCTCCAAAATAAGCATTAATTGCACATTAATTGGAAGAGAAAGAATGATAGTTGCGTGTATTTGGATTAGAAGTTGTACATTATATCTACTTTTTGTTTGGTTTTGTTTTATGCATACTACGAAGCCATCGAACCAGCGGTCCAAGTTTCGAACAGGCCGATCGTATTGTGGCTTCAAAGGGAATCCGTACGAATTAGGCCCTTCGAGAGTTGCGCATGACCTCTGCCTGCACAAAAACTCGGCCCCATGAAACCGTCTTTTTTGACAACCCCATCGGAAGTGGCTTCAGCGTTGACCCAACCGACCAAGATATTTCCAGCTAACAGGAAGAAAGCGCCAAGGATTTATACAACGTTGCAAGAATTCTCCGACCTCAATCCTCTGATTAAATCCTGGCCCTTCTACGTGACGTACGAGAGCTACACAGGAAAATACGTGCCCTCGCTGGCGTATTACATGATAGAGTAGGTGGAGAAGGGGGGACCCTTATGAATCAACGAATGGCTTGACACACCTTATCGTCTAGGTAAGTTTTACTCTACATGTGCGGCTTTGTGGTGCTTTTTGTCGTCTAGGTAAGTTTTAGTCTACTTGTGCGGCTTTGTGGTGCTTTTAGGTTTAGATATTTTTTTGGAGGGTTTTGTCCTCAAACTTATCTAATTGTTTTTGTGAAGTCAAAGATTGAGTGGTATTCATTTCATAGGTAGGGTTTTTTTTTTATAACTTATTCGGACTATGATCCATTTGTTGGTTTTACAATATTTATATTTTGGTAGAGTTTCATAATATGTTTTTTTACGAAGTTTGTCCATTTTTTATAACTAGTATAATTGATAGCACAACACAATTTGTGTAAGTCACTTGTCATGGTTTTAGTGAGTTTTTTTTGGAATCAATACATCATCAAATTTCCATTATCATTTTCAAGTTAGGACTTTTATTTTTTAGGTTATCATGTAAGTGAGATAGGGTAGCCATCTTGAAGTATTATGGTGGATTTCCTTGTGTTGAAAATTGAATAGTCATGTGTAATGGAGATTTATTTAATTCAAATTGAAATCACACAACATACTAAATAAAATAGAAGAGATCATTCTAATGCTTTTTGCGAGTGGGCCCTCCTCTCCATCCACGTGAGAATGATCTCCTACAGAAACTGCTATGTATATTATGTGTTCTAAAAAAAATATCACATTTGTTATGCACTATTATTTCCTTATGCTTTCCTCTATTCTCTCGCCATCCTCCCATTCATCCTTTCTTATGGTATTATATAAGGTGAAAAAAAAATCACATTACTCATGGTAAATACAAGAAAAACTATCACAAATCTAATTTATTTTGGCTAGAATGACAACAAATATTAGTAAATATAATCTAATAATTAATTTTCTCATTTGACATCAAAACTATATTAAATATCCCTTATTTGTATTTAATCATATGCAACACAAATGTGATAAAAATGTCGGTGTGACCAGGGTGTTTTACCTAACTAGTTCACCTAGTAGGTCCTATTCACATGTTAAGTTTACTAAGATCCTAATAATCTTTCTAGAAGTATTAGTTGTAATGAGATCTTATCTTATGTAATTTACTTCTTATGTATTAGGTCCTTTAATATTTTTTTGTCTCATGTCATAAGATAAAGAAAATTGTCCAAATCTTGTCTAATTCT